>CM061920.1:236839050-236882041 GCA_031002005.1 Vandiemenella viatica | reverse complement strand
GGTTACACCCCTACTTTTCGACGAAATATCACCCTAAAATCGACATTACTGTTATTAGTAGACTTTTTTTTTTTTAGCTCTACAGTCCAACAAAAACATCTATTTCTAAAACCTCACGTGAGATTTCCGTTGACCCCCCCCTCCCCCTTGGTGAGATTTCGCCGGCCCCCCCCCCCCTTATTTCACCTCACGTTATTTATGGACGCCCGCTTGTCTGTAAGGTGGCTCCACAGAAAAAATTTGGAGAATCTTCCCAGCCCTCTTTGTGTAACAAGTAGCTGCTTCGAATCCGATTGATTCTCCATTGCCATCTGGAGAGATTTAATCTTTGTAACCATACTGAAGTGTCCTCATCTAGACGTTTATTGACTACCATTGAAAAATCGATGTCTGCTTCAAGTTTTGATTTTTCTGCAGCGATCGTTGGGTGTAGAATCCTTGGCCTGGTACAACATCACAATGTTTACACACAGAGCGTGGTGGGTGAACAGTTAACGTTCTGCCCTCGCATTCGGGGGGACGCGGGTTCGAATCCCCGTCCGGGCATCCAGATTTGGGTTTACCATGGTTTCCCCAAATCACTCCAGGCGAATGCCGGGATGTTTCCTTCAAAAAGGCCATGGCAGAATTCCTTCCCGTTCCTTGTCACCAGTCCCATCCCGACTCTGATGACCTTAGCCGTCGACGAGGCGTAAAGCAATAAGTAAAAAAAAATATATATTTACACATCGAATACACAGACGGATATGGTGGCAGGAGTCTATCGTAAAGAGTTCTATCCGACTAGTGTTGGTCTCCAGGGGCTGGCGCTAGGATTCTAGGGCCCCGGGTAAGCGTTCGTTTGGGACCCGTGGCAAATTCATCGAATGGGGCCCTCCCTCAGGGCAGATGGCGACTTTTTTATTTTTACTTTAGCTCTACCACTGCCCGGGCGGATTCTTGGGCCGCGGGACCCTCTGGTAGGTCATCCGGCCCGGGGTGCATTTGACCCGTCACTTACCCCCACCTCCCCTCTCCCCCAAAGCCGGCCCTGATTGGTCTCTGCATCTCCTATTTCAAAACAGCATATTACTTCTTTATATTGCTGTTGTAGGAAGAAGAAAATATTTTTTTCTTTTGGTAACTCCTGAGAAACTAAGTTACTACTTTGGCCACTACCTGTAAGTGCTCCCGAAAGTTAAATGTTGCCAAGCACAAAACTTTGAAAGATGATGAGCATAAATTCCCGCACTACTTCCAAACTGTTGTTGCTTTGGCGAACAAATAAAGGACACGCCAGTAGCAGGTGGAGCCCGGAGGAGCGGTGGTAATCACGTCTGGTGCATTATTAAGCGAGTTGAGAAAGTCTGCAGAGGCAGAGCTCAGCTGTACGCGGGTCTCCGCGCTGTGTTACACCTTCTAAGTTGTGGTGGGTGCGGTGGAAAGTTCAGAGTGCTGACTAAAAACAGAGCAATCGCTGCTGCTGCGTGTGATAGCGGTTAATACTACTAATCCCATCGGATAACAGTTACGAGATTTGAGCTTCTTGTTATAGTCGCACAAGTAACAGAAAAACTATGACAGAAAAGCATATAAACGATTATAAAAGGTAATTACGTTCACAGTGAACTCTAAAAGCTTTTTCGCATGGTGCTTCAAATAAAATGTTAGACGCGACAGACAAATCATTGTAGAAGCATTTCTCAGGCTTTTTCAACCCGACGATCAGCAGAAGTAATTCTATGGGCCACAAAATTACCTGAACCTAATTTTTTGTGTACCCTACGAATTATTAACGGAACGTACTAGGTTTACTTTAGACCTGTACTTATAACACACTCATAAAACTGTCTTTAAATTAATTCTTAAAGATACATTGCTCTACTTTTCGTGCTAGCTAGTAAAATGTCTTAACTGTAAACTAAAAAAAAAATGAATTTTTTGTTTCAATGCAGTCGGTGGCAAACTGAAAGCCAAAAATTTAACTGGACGTGACAAAGTAACTAGTTTAATATTTTATAAGTTGTCAGAAAATTTATAAGAGTAATCAAAAGTCATAAATTTTGATTGATCTTAATATTTTTTCAGTAAAGATGCTTCATAATGTTTCACGCAATGATAAACAAATGATTTCATTATCCTGAGTCTTATTGCATTCAGATGTAAAATATGCATTGAAATTTCTCCGCTGTCTCCTGGTGTTTTGAAGTGATAACTTCAAAACACCGGCACCTGGATTGAGGTGTAAACTCGCTGTGGTGAAAGATCGGTGCATCATGGTGAGGCAACACGCAATGGCGCATGCACAGCCGGGTCAATGACGCTATGTTTTCATCTCGATCTCTGTTGTTACGTTGGTATTCTACACACGTTTTTCGATTTTTAAGACAAATTACCGGATAATTATACGTAAAAACGGTTAGACATCTTTACGATAGCGTCAGATGTTTCTGAAACAAAATAGAATTAGACCTTAGCGATTCATGAAACTATGAAAAAAAATGACTCCAAAAACATATTTTACACATTTTGTTAAGTGCGCAGTCTACTATAGGTCGGTTTTTGTACGTATAGGTATTTGTTTCTATGAATTACCTTTTTGTTATTTTTAGACTGGTGTTTTCTAAGTTAACAACTAAGCATTACACTAGAGAAAATGGCATTACCAGAGACGTTATCACACGAATCTAATCACCAGAACGTGTTTGTGGCAAATTAATCTTAGAAAGTTACTTTCGGATATAATCTGAGTATCCCTAAACAAAAAAAGACATTATCTTTTCACCTGTATCGTGCGTGCCATGACATACAATTTTTTGTTGTTTTCTTTTCGGGTGTGCTCTTCACTATTAGATACTCCGTACTGTGAGAAAACATTCGTTCTGAAAGCATTCTGAGAGATGTATGTTGAAGACAGTTCACACCTAGATGGAAGACTGGATGGAGAAAGTAGGAGATAAGACTTTTCCACAGCAAGAACTGTTCGTATAAGGAGCACAGATTGGTTGGGAATACCAATGAACAGAATGGCAGCGCAAATGGAAACCTATTTCACCTGAATGCGAATCCAAAGATATAACCCCTGCCTGAAATCACTGGGCGATACGAAGCCTGGGAGAAAGGCAGTGATAGTCAGAGATGGACGACCAAGGTTCCTACCGAAACAGTCGCGGCCCTGCACCTACGACAGTAGACGTGTGAATTGAGTTTCAGCGGGCGACGCCAAAGATTGTTCGCCCGGCCCGCTGGCTGGCTGATGGCTTTTAAATCGAGTTACGAGGCGTGGCTGCTAGACGTCTCGATAGCCAACGGCGCTTCCGACCAATCCCGGAGGAGGCTAAATGAGAGCCTCACATCTGCGCCAAGTAATGCAAACAAGAAAAAGCGAGTGGCTCAGAAGATGTGTAGCTGCTACTCGTATGAGTCTCAGTTCAATTTCAATAGTCGGATGTGTCTTTCAAATACCCTTAAGCTGTTGTTCACTGGGAAATACTTGGTTTTCGAAGAATGCCACGACGCTTTCACGTTTCGGACTTTCACTTTACTCCGTAGTATTTGGTGGTTAAATTTAGACGATCAAGACAGAGGTGGGCTGCATGATCTACAGAAGCTGTATTACAAAGTTCATGTGGTCATATCGAATTCTAATTACCAAAAGAATGAGTATGAAATTTTTTCGGTAACGACACCGACCAACGCAATAGTGATGACCTGTCAACTCGATCGTACGTTTATCTTAGGCTTCATGAATGTGCTGCTGGATTTGCTGTTTAGATTCTCGTCCTTTCGTGCCGTCTGTTTCTACTTTAGTACCAACTGACGTATTTCCAGCGGCTGTTCTCTTTGTTTATTCTTCAGACATGCAAGGTATGGTACCTAGTTCGTATTGATGTAGTTTGACCCTCACGAACCTGTACAATACACAAAAAATATGCGACTTTTAAAATACTTGCTAGAAGAACATGTTTGCTCCGCCATCTTCTGGTTGTTAAAATTGCGAAATAAAGAAAACAATATGTTTTCAGATTTTTGTATCGAGTTTTCCGGAACAGCTGCTACGGTGGTACGAATGTTACTTCCTTTCTCGCCTATGTTGAACCAGGGAACCTGTTGCATTTAGTCTTACAAAGCGCTTTCGAAGGTATTGGTTACTGATCTAACGGTTCAACTGTCTTAATTTACCACTCTTCTATTTACCCAGATTTCTGAACTTCAGAGTTTTCGCAGTTTATCTGAATACGGCATAAGAGTCAGACATGCCCTCCACTGAAATGTTAGTATTACCACCAATAAAGTTATCTGCAACTAAATGACCGTCATTGTCTACTGAAGACAAGGTATAGGGAGGGGTCACTTCGCTTATCATGTGTAGTTATTCCTGATCAATAGGTGATACTGCATGACGTTAAAGAATCATAAGGAAATTTCTTTTATTATTATATCTTATCCAATGCTAGGCTACAATGGGGAAGATAAAATTCTAGTTAGGTTCTTGTTGAATTTTAAGAGGTTTTGCATGTTTCTAGCCCGGCTGGATTAGGTTTAAGGTCTTATCTCTCTCGCTGTCTCCCTTTCGAAATCGAGCGTGGCTTGTGCTCCCTCAAACACATCACCAGGCTGTCCTCCTAGAACACCCGATGGACTGCAGTAAAGTTCTCAGCATGGAGACGCAAAAATTCCAGAGGTAGGTCCAGCAAATCGGAGTGTGTATCGTTATCTGTTTCCGCCTCAGATATTTCTGATTTTCATTTAATTAGCATATTTCTGCACTTCCAAACACTGTAGTAGAAAATCCTCGACATTTGCATTTCGGGTTTCTGACAGATCTGTTTTTCGACTGTCCCGCAGCACGTGCTCGGGTGTTCTGCACAGTCGCACCTGCTGCTTGGTGAAAAGACGACGTTGTTTGCGGTTGTGGGCCCATGTGGTTAGCTCTCCACAGGCCTGTGTTTGAAGCTCCGACTTCTGTGGCGGGCGGTCCAGGTAAACCGATCCCCCTGCTGGTGCGGATTTTGTTTCGGAACAGACGGCCGCTGTTTACACTCACCGCTCAACAAACACTGGCAGAACCGTACCGCTGTTTATACGTGGTCTCCAGAACATCTCGTGGCGACCACAGCGGAATGCGGAGTATGTACTGCTCCCAAACGGAGTGGCAAATATTAAAAACAGTTGGCAGGACTCAATGATTACATCCATATCAAAATAGTAAGAAAATATAATTTATCCATAATTACATTTTTAAACGTAAGTAAATTTATAGAATATTATAAGAAACCTATATTTCTTTTTGAGAATTAGTAAACACAATACTTTGGCGATGCTTCTTTTTCGACGGTTGACTATCAACGTTGGGATTTGTGATCTATGCCGTGAATAGTTTGACATGATCCTCTGAAACTATGATCAACTCAGTAGCATGTGCTTTAGCATACCATCCACCCATTACAATGGTCCGACCTAGGAAAAGGCGTTTTTGGATGTGTTGGATTTTAATAAGTATTGTAATACTCTAGATTTATTTACCTAGTGTTACAATACTGTGAAGTTATGAAACTCTACAGTTTTTTGCCTAATACTGTATTTGTCTAGTTCTGGGTCGTATTTTTCTTGATTCTGGGTCGTGTTTGCCTAGTTTCTGGGTCGTGTTTGCCTAGTTCTGAGTCCTCTTTGGCTAGTTTCTGGTCCTCTTTGGCTAGTTTCGGGTCCTCGTTGGCTAGTTTCGGGTCCTCTTTGGCTAGTTTCGGGTCCTCTTTGCCCGTGCCGGGTCGTGCCTCGGGTCGTCCCTTCCCAACTTCTGTGTCGTGCCTGCTTGCCCAGATTCGGGTCGTATTCCCGCATTCACTAGAAAGAAAACAAAATATAGATAATCTCAATAAAATAAACGAAAGTGGGATAGTGGTCTCTTGTTGGGTGCTGCTTCATAGGGGAAAATCATTGATTAAGATAAGTATTTTAAAAAATCACTGTACCTACGACCGTTACGTTTTATCAAGTTACATATTTTAAATGAAAGATTAAGATTCAGCAGTAATCTGAAGTGGCTTTAAAGTTTTTCGATTTGCGTAAGATAGCATTGTCCAGAAAGCTACTGCAATCATTATTAAAAACTTAGGCCAGTTCTTGCTTAAGAAGGCGGAAGTTCCGTGTTTAAGTGATATTCCAATTGCGTATTTAGAGGAAATTGGAATAAACCTATTGTTAAATAGTTACCACTGCTTTATAAACATTCTCTTTCCAATCCAACGACTAAAAAATGTTTCTGCTTGAAAATTACATAATTGGCAAATACAGTGATATAAGAAATGTCATGCTAGCGTTTCTATCGATTAAATTGATAATTTTTAATGTCTACGTCGGTTCCCACAGTTAGAGTGTCACCTCGGGAGGAAAGTTCCGGAATATCCCGCTGGAGTCGCACCAGTCGCTAAACATTTTCGCTTTTCCGCCAGCCGACATTTAATTTTCTTCTGCCGCATCTCGCTGCCTCGCAACCCCGTCCCAACAATCTCATACATTTTTTTTTTTTTTTTTCATTTATTTATCATCTCCGCCACTTGACTTGGACTGTTAGCGTATTTACCTTTCCTGGCTTGCTCTCTACATTTGCTCCACGTTCTGTTTTCCGCCCCGATATGTGTTTCCCTCCCCAGTGCGCCTTTTTTTCCCCTATCGCACACTGCCTTCTCCTCTT
Organism: Vandiemenella viatica; assembly: GCA_031002005.1. Taxonomy (NCBI): domain Eukaryota; kingdom Metazoa; phylum Arthropoda; class Insecta; order Orthoptera; family Morabidae; genus Vandiemenella; species Vandiemenella viatica. The sequence goes on along the minus strand of CM061920.1, from coordinate 236,875,368 downwards.
GGCGTCGAACATTGCTGGGAGAGGAAAGTAGTGTAAGCGACGCAGAACACCGTTATCACATTAAAATTTCCGCAGAAATTTCCTCGGCGAATAGTATTTCTGCTGGTAACTGAAATAGCAAAGCTGTTCGTTCTAAAAGTGTTGCTAAATGATTTTCGTGGTTCCCTCGAGTTCGGCACTACACCGTAGAAAAAGTTGTTTCGTAACTTCACAAAAATAACTGTACACAATTATTAAAAACTACGGCCTTTTAAGGGAAAAACGTTCGACTAGTGGTTTCATGAAGGATACTCATCAGCATTTCTAATGAGAATCGTGTACCTTTTTTTTATCAGAATTCAAACGATCAAACTTATCTATCAGAAAAGTTACCACGCAACCGTTATGATCAAATACCAACCAAAAAAAAAAAAGTAGGGAATACATAACTGAGGGATGCGGCGTGCAGGAACATCCAAATTATTGTGGAAAAACGAAAAAAATAACTCTCCCCATAAAGCCCAAACTGATAATTGTTCCACCTGTTTGACCTCGCGTTTCAGAATTATTGAGATGACTCAAATAAAAATACGAAAAACGAAATTGAAAGATTTATTTGGGTTTAAGAAAATCCATAATACAAGAGAAGCAGTAATTCATTTCGATATCGCACCCATTGCCGTCGACATTGCATACCGGCACGTTTCCACATCGTTTGCACCACTAGGCGTGGTGTAAAACTGACCTTTATGGTCACGTATTGTTGTTACACTTTACTACACATCTTCAGATTTTGTAGTTATTCAGAACATTCATACAGGGTTGCAGTTTCCCCAACAGTAGTGTAGAAAAATTAACCCTTTCTATTCAACTTTTATTAAAAGAAATGATCATGGAAGTGACATTTTATAAGGCCCAAGAAGAAATATCAGTAAGCCTATGCAGCGATTTGTCAGTAATATTGTATTTAAGCTGGTAAGACTGAACATGTCCAAAAATTATAGAGTGGCACGAAGAATATTATTGGGAAACGAATTTGGACTAATACACGAGGAACGTAAATACTGTACAACAGTATTATTGTTATCTTCTTATACGAACATTGCGTTTTAAACGCGTAAATCTTTCGCGAATGCTGGAAATTGGAGATAAGAATTATGTGTACAGTACAGTGGTGAAAATACTCGAATGGCATTTCCCGAGAGGAGTTGAATGAACAACTGCTTCTGCAGACGCTTTCGTCGGAAGAATTCCTTTTTCGCCGAACCTTCGTCCGCTATCGAACGTAGTCTGGCTGTCTTACTCGTTTTGTTTGGCAAGTGTTTTCATCCAAGGAGTAGGAGCTCGTTGTAAAAGGATTCAATCTGCCCCGTTACTGGTTGTGCTGCCGCGCACACTGCAGTCTCAACACTTTCCTTTTGACATGTCTGCAGATGCTTTTCTTTCCCGCTAATTCAGCTACCACTGCTTTCAGCTGTTCTATTGCAGTGTTCATTATGTTATTTCTGAGTTCACGAAACTGTGGCGCTTAGGGCCCTGTTATTAGAAACTTATCCTCGCTGAGCCCCTGACTTGCTTTTCCATTTTACAGGTGATAATTTTGTTAGAGCAACAAAACGATATCGGAAACGAATTTGTCAGCTAATTTTGTACTCATTGTTGAAATTCAAGTTTTAGTCTTCGTTTATGACAGGACTTAGAAGGCGCGCACCTTTTCGCATTCGCAGCAGACAAATGTATATCGGTGTGACCAATAACTTAAGCTACTGGTAGCATACAAATAGCAATACTCGTCTAGCTGATTTGAAAATATCTCAGTTTAGCGCAAAAGATTTGAATTAGGAGCAGCATATTGCTTTGTGTTTCCTTTAAACTCATGATAGCAAAATTGCGGGATACTAAATATTGGGGAAAAAGTGATGTTTTTGGTTAGTTAATGTCACTTCGGAAAAAAATGAAAGAAGTTACTTGAATGTTATTGCTACTAATGTGACTGCAGTCGTGTATGACATGACTTACGAAGCAATTTATTCTGAATCTGTTTCATTCTTACAAAAGTCAATCGAAATAATGTATAATAATGTTTTGTTAAAAAGGAAGGGGAGAAGGCCCGACAGCGTTGGTGTAGTGGTAACAATTTCAAATTTGCCTAGTTTCGTATATATCAGCTGTTTGCGCTTCCTTCAACTCGTTTTTGAAAAAAAAAAAAAACTCCTGGAAGCAATACGGTTTGTATACTTCTGAAGGAAGAGTGGTAGAGTCTGGAGAGTATCGAGCTTTGTGTTGGGTTAGAATTAATATTTGTGTGCTGTCGTATCATCATGTATAGAGCGTCCTTCTACTTTTCAGATGTTGACAATAATTAGCTGTCTTTTCAGGAAGCCTGTTGTTGATTCCCATACTTAAAGGGGGATGGGTGTCGTTTCATCTTGCCTCCCCAATGTGAAAGAGATCGTTTTGCTGTAAATGTAGTGTGCTCGTGTTATGGGCAAGACATGGAGCAGGAGATGCCAACTGCCTCCTGTCTGTGATTCGTGTAAGCTTTGTTTTGTGTTTTGCTTGCTAATGTGTTACTGGAATTAGAGACGCAAATAGGGAACTGACCGTGCAGTCCGCTAGGCAATTATCTAAAACTGCCTGAAAATCTAACTCTGTACAGAATTTGAATGCTCGCCAGTAATATCTCCTCATTCGCACTATGAGTGAACAAATCGTTCCCATTAAGGCCCAGAGAGAGGCGTTAGTGAAGTTCGGCATTACTTCTAAAACTAACGGCGTCAGCTATTTCGCACAAGTGTTCGGAGTGTTTTACGACCAGAATCATATCCACTTTATTGGTACTGATTTTGAAGCTCGCGACATGAGTGGAATGCCAATTCGAATGTTCATCTTAGAGAAGAATTTCTCAGCGGAGCTTGAACCTCAGTCCTCTAGTTATATCTAATACAGTATGGCGACGCCTTAGAGTGCTAGGCGAATCTGCCGGTGTTCATTATAGGAGCTGTAGCGTAGTCTCCCCTTGTTGCAGTGCCGGCATTGGCTCGGAGCTTCCCTTTGAAGAGCGATCAAGCGGCTGCGGTTACTAAGCTGCTTCCACCGCGTTACAAGCAGAACCTCACAAATTAATAAACTAGAGTGTGCTGGAGCATACGTGAAAGTATGTCAGTAGAAATTTTGACTGTGCCATCTCTGGGGGGTAAGCTGTTACTAGGGAAGATGTTCTTCACAGCAGCCTTCAGGGAACATGTAAGTGGGGTGGTTTCCTGTTGTCTTCCCAAATGATTACAATTCCCTCTATCACTTGCGCTCGAACCAGTCAAGTCCACGTTGAACATCCACATAGCGTATCTACATCTATACTCTGCAATTCACAATTACTGTGGGTGGCAGAGGGTGCTAAGCACCAATCCTACTTCAGTGCATTCCAATCCCGAACAGAACGAGGAAAGAAAGAATACATACATGTATCAGTACGGCATCTTATTTCTCGAATCTTATCCCTCCTGTCATTGCGACCTAAATAGATTAGCAGTAGTAAATTAAAGATTTTCGCGTATTCTCACACAAATTCAAACGAAAATGATGTCGTCTGTCCGACAAATAATCCCAGCCCAACCCACGTATCAGCTGTGACACGTAAGGACTGTAACTAGCGGTCACGAATCGAGCGGCTCTCCTCTGTACTTTCTCTAACGTATCAATCAATCCCTTGCGATACGGATCCCCAATTACACAACAGTATTCCAAATGCGGACGCACTAGTGTTTTGTACGCTATTTCCTATGTATAAGCATTACAACTTCTCAAAATACGACCTATAAAACGTAGTTTATAATTAGCTTTGCCTACGACGGAAGTTATGTGGAAGTCCCATTTCATGCTGCTTTGTACCGTTACGCCTAGATACTTCAGGGAAACAACCGTGTTAACAGTTGAATTGTATCAGTGACGTAAACCAACGAGCCTTGAACATGTCGGCAGTAGAAAGAATGTAATAAACAAATGCGAATTCGTAACTGCTAAGGTAAACGTCGTCGTCTTCTCGGATATAGTAATCACTATCACAGACCTTCCTTGGCTTTGCACATTTGTGATTACATTTTTTTTAAGTCTATCTCATCAGCTACAGGTGAAGTGGCAAGTTGAAGGTGAGTATTCGTGTGATTATCCATCATAGATATTTGTATAGCAGTTACTAATGGAAGAAAGATCTGACCACGCTCAAGCGGAGCTCAGCGTGTTGAGACAACGAAAAATGTGTCGCCATCTATGCATCTATTAAGATGGTGACGTTGTTTGTCTGGTCGCTCTCTATTTTATCTGTGGAAGGGACAGCACACCATTCGGTTGGAATGGAGCCTTGAGACCGATCTGGAGCTGGCTTCACCTTTGGTGCGTACCCTCCTCTTGGTTTGGTTTGCTGTTTCCACGTTGGCGCCTACGTGAGAGAATGTACACAACACTCCACTCATACCGGAATAAAACTTTATTTATCAGTAAACGGCATCATAACGGATTAGTTACCTACATTTACGGTCACGTCTGAATTTCTGGGATCGGTTTAGGCTGGTGGATTATTTTTGAAGTTTTTAAACCTTCATCATTTTTACTGACCATAACACTTTGCGAGAGCCGCCTTTATTTGTACCGAGCGTGGTGGGTGAGCGGTTAACGTTCTGGCCTCGCATTCGGAGGACGCCGGTTCGAATCTCCGTCCGGGCATCGAGATTTGGGTTTTCCATGGTTTCCCCAAATCACTCCAGGCGAATGACGGGATGCTTCCTTCAAAAGGCCATGGCCGAATTCCTTGACCCCAGTTCCATCCCGCCTCTAATGACCTCGACGTCGACGAGGCGTAAAGCCTAAGTAAAAAAAAAAAAAACAAAAAAAAAACTTTATCGCACTTTTGTGTGATAAAAGGTACGCTACTTCTTTCTATAAGCCTTGCTCCTTGGATGTTGTCGAACATGCGCACAAGGTAAGTACAGAGTGATCGTTTGGAGACACTTGTTTGCCGGGGTGTTGAGTTCCTAATTCGAAATACAAGCACTGTTCAGTGTATTAGGAAATGTTTCTAGTAGAAGCGACATGCATCTTGCATAATTAAAATTTAATTGGTTGCTGTCGCTCTTGTATAATCTTCCATATTGGCAGTTTCAGCTTTCTGATAGGTTGGAGGAGTTTCTCTGCTGGTAGGAACTTTGTTTGCAGTTACTGAGGCTGTCTGCGGTTTGCTAGCGACGATCGAGCAGCTGAACTCTGCCGTAAACTGTACTTTGTATTGTCGTAGTACAGCGGAGGGATTATCCGCTTCACACACACAGCCTCTACATTTAGACATACCCACATTCATTATCGACAAATAACATCTTCTGGAAAGCTTCACGAACGAAATCGCAAACTCCTTATTGACAACTAGTTCAGCTTCTCTGATGTAAGTTGCGAAACTCCTAATTGAGCAATGGTATCCCGCTGAGGACGATATGTAGGCCCCAAAATATCGTCTAGCACGGTTTTGCGCTGCCGCCTCGCTTCACTATGTAATAGTATATCCTTTTATAATTCAAACTATCCGGATTTTTCTAAAACAATTACAATTTATTAACACACAACCCAATCAATATATTGTTTTTCACATTCATAAAAATAGATATTACAATACTGTCTATCTCTACAAACATTCCAACTCTTCTACTATGTGCCACTATATTCACTCTCTCCGCCATTTTCATTCTTTTTTTATTTAATTTTTTATTTAATTAATTAAATTGCAACGCGCGCCTTAGTCGGCTTCTCCGCTTATAAAGTCTTACCAACTTCAACAAATGAAATATAGCAAAAGACACTTAAAATTACCCCAGGTTCTACACATCCTACTACACTGATAGACCTTCTTTAAACACTAATACATATATTATTTATAAACTTATTTACATTAATATTCCCAGTGGTGAATTGGGATCTCGCAAAGTTCAGTGAGCGTCTTCGTAAAAGATGACAGTAAGTTGGGTACATACACTGCATTTACTTCATTTTCTTTATATAAAAAGTAACACACAACTTCCTGAAGATGGTCGGTATTAACACTTCTAAGACACAGCCTTTTGAACAATTTAAAAAATTCTCAAAATATTATGTTATTGTGCTTTTACTACCGGTTTTTTCGTCTAATGTAGAGGTTGCGGGCGCGAAGCCAAGTCGAGGGGTGGGGGAGGTTGGGTTAAATTCGCCGCCCGTATTTATATTACCGTAGTTCTACATCGTCGCATGTACTATGTCTCCTTCACCGCCTCATTTATTACAACATCACATACTTAGTGAGTTTCCACTGAGATATCGTTGTTGGTATTAAGAAGTAGGCATTTATTAATAATTTGCCAGTGTGTGTATGGGGGAGGGAGGGGGGGTGGAGAACTTTTCTAAGATTATTTTTACTAAATTTAATCAAACAGCTAATACTAGAGTTATAACGTATCTCATCAACAACATAATTCAGTGCACCCTTCCTGGAGCCTCGGTCGCATGTTTGAATCGTTCGGATCTCGCATTCGGGAGGACGTGGGTTCGAATCCCCGTCCGGCTATTCAGATTTGGATTTTCCGTGGCTTCCCCAGACCACTCCAGGTGAATTTCGGGATGGTTTCTTCAACAGTTAATGGCCGAATTCCTTCCCGTTCATTGCACCCACTTCTTTCCCGCTTCTAATGATCACGTCGTCGATGACGCGTAAACCCATAAAAAAAAATCGTGCGGATGAATTGCTTGCTTGATTGGTTGGCGAAATCCTTTTCATGGATACTCCATACTGTTCACATTGCCTGGAATCCGGGAAGCCCTCCACAGTGAGTCTGCCACAAGCATTACATTAATAAATAATATATCTATATAGTAGGCATGAAAATGGATAATAAAAACTAATATATATATATATTGTAAATTAAAACGGAAGTTATTACAGATAGATATAATCTGGAAAATAGGAAATAGAAATATTTTTTTAATCTTTTATAAAGTACTGCTGTGTGGAGAAACGTTTATTCTTCTGTTACTAGATCATAAATAATTTATTTTATATTCAGTTACGAACGCTCGTAAAAAAACAGTCTCTGAAATTGAGTGCATTGTACTTTGCCAAGCCTGTAGTGAATAATCCTACATAGGGGAAGTTTATTCAAAATACGAGAGCTGGTCAGATTTTTCCGGGCATAATGCTTCATTTACTGATTATAAGTACCGCTAATTACAGCTGATTATACACTAAACAATCATGTGTATGGCAATGTTCTGATTCAGAATTGAACAGATTGCAGTTTGGAGTCGGAGCTGTTGGCTACTATTAATGAGCTCCAGGAGCTACTAGCCTTTTATTGACACCCATCGCTCTCTCAAGTTTTACGATTGCTGACTGAAGGTTTTAGTGAGTAAGAGCAGCGCTTTTTAAAAGTGAAGCGGCAGAAATTGATTAAAACGTTAAATCTTCTTTTAAGGTTATCGATGGGTGGTCGACTGATTGGAAACTGCTCGCGGCATTCACAGAGCTCAGATAAAGCACCGCTGCCAACTCAACCAATATTTGGCAAACACGCGGGCTCACTAAACTACTATTGCTTCGGAATGTTTGAAATGCTTGCCCGAAACGTGTTAAAAAGTTCAAAAACGTATATAATCTCGCGTAACTCGCAAAACAAATACTACGATTTTCCACTAATGTCAGAAACACATTTCGATCTTTCATTTTTGAACGGGGATTTTCAATTAATTTTTTCTTAAACATCTTAAATTCTAACGTTTCTCTCCGTTTTTAGAGGAATTGGTTTAAAGTTTGTTAAAACTAATCTCCAGTAGTTTTCCCCTTGTTAAGTAACTACGCATGCAATAAAATTAGAACTTTGTCAGTCTGTTGTCTGATGCAGGTCTGTCGATAAATGTGTAATCTTAGCCTTTCAAGTAATCACCATTAGAATACACACAGGGCGAGATATAACTTCAGGCCCGTCGTACTGCCGTACTGATTAAAGGCTTCTAGACTGAACTTGAATGCTGGAACAATGCCCCATTTCCCCTTGAGAAATTACACAATGCTCAAATTAACTTCTGTAGAGGACGGCACGGCTCACTCTGTTTAGACTCGTAACGACACTCGAGGTTCCGCTGTCGAACGCACATTTCGTAGTAACAGAGAAAATTACGCTGAACCTCACTTGCATTGCTGACGGGGATAGCAAGAGAAACACTGCAAGGGAACCAGAAATCTGTGTAATGTTTTGTAGTAATGCCAGTGAATTTAACTCGCTATAAGACGCAGCGAGACGACGTTCAGAGAGAGAACCTGATAACAAGTCAGCAGTTCCCAAGTGCCCCTGCACTGGCGGTTCGTAGAGGCATTCGCTAGCGGGCTTGCGTAAGATACGGTATGTGGACGCAATTCACGATTTGCTACCAATCTTACCACTTTATACCCCATTTCGGCAGTGTTTGCTCTAAATTCAAGATATCGGGCGTAATATCTAACAATGCTGCGTAGAACAGAAGTTACGTTCTGTGTTGTGTGCCCGTAAGTTTGTAATATACTGCAATAAACCAGAAGTACACTTGTAGCAACTGTTTTCACTACGCAAAACCTTCTAATCCGCATTAGACCAACAACACGAAGAACTCAACGCAGCCTCTTTTCAATATATAACATCTTTGGTTGCCCTCAGCAGCTAATCGTCTCGAATTCACAGTCGGTGCTGTGTCGTTGCAGTGGCATCTTCGATATGACATCTCACCTGATGAAGGCAGTGGAGTTTGCTGCCGAAACGTTGTGGAAAGAAGGAATTATCCGGCAGAATACCCGTGAGGAATTTTTGTCAACCATACGTCGGAAAAACTTTATCCCCAAATCGTCTACGCTGTTTGGTAATACTGCACGATTTAAAGATTATTTGGTGTTCGTGACAGAAGATCGTCATCCTGATAAAGAAGAAATATCAAGAAGTCAATATCGGGCAGGTCAGCAAACGCAGCGCTCGATGGACAATCAATCAATAACCACTCGGCCACCCAAATGAACTCTGTGGTGCAGGGTTTGAGTCTCGTAGATGACACCAGAGTTCCATTACAGCAGTGCATGAAAGCGCTAGGGAGTCTCAGACCTGCGCAGTTTGAGTAACTGCCTCGGTACGCCGAATCGTCATGCAAGAAGGTTATAAACAAAAGGTTAGACTCCAACTCTACACACACATCTCTTACGGACTGATCAATACCTATGGCGTGTGGCAACGCAACGAAGTTGTTAGCAGTTTGAAACACGATTGTCCGTTCTTCCGTAGTCGCATTCTGTCTCGGGCGAGCAGCTTGTGATGGTCAAGGAAAGAGAATAAAAGTGACCAAGGTCTTTGAGAATGAATTATCCCGCAATAAGCGTGGAGTGATTTCGGGAAACAGTGTAACGTACAAACGTGAAGTAAAGTTTAAGTTCCCGTCATACAAGTTTTTTTGTGTCAAATTTCTTTAAGCATTGACTTGAAAACGTCATGAAATGGGTGACATACGTATGCAGTGGATGTGATGACTTCACCCAGCGATCAAAGATGTTTTACTAGTACAAGAATGTGTGGTGCCACGCATCTGTGACGTACTTCAAAATGTGATGCTTCGTATTTAATTATTTTAATCGTGATATCAGTTAATTTAATATTGGACTGTACATCCATAATGAATGGTGCGACCGAAAAAACTAATACGTCTGGTCCACCAACGAAAAAGTAATTATAATTAAATTATCGAATTTTTATTCGTGTCAAAAATTTTACAGCCATAAAATATTTTCAGCGTGCGTAAAATTTAAATTAAATTATAATGTGTGTTTTATTGATGTTACATTTAAAGAAAATTTATTACTGACGTTTTCCCGAACATATATTTTTAGTTATTTGAATTGTTCGGTGATGAACAAATATATACTGACCGGCTGAGTTCTTGCATCAAAGATTCACTTCACAATATTCTTCCACCATAACCTTACATAAAAAAGATTTGGACGCGTGTGATTCGAGGGCTCAACCATCTATCTAACCCTATAACTTGAGTATCTTTCTTGAGTGAAACTTTCTTGAAATCCTTATGTGAAACACAGACGAATAATGCCTTCACTTTTTCGGTGTAATGTGGCTTTAATCTAACCGATTTTCGTCTACAGGCATAGAATGTCTCCTTAAAACACAAAGATAATTTTTAAGTGACGAGTGGTGATGACACAGAAGAATGAGTGAAAGAAAATATGGAAAAGAGGAGATAAACTTAAACACAAATAAAATAACAGCCTACGCAATATAGAAAAAATAAGGTGTAGTTTAATCTTGGTGTTGCCGTCGGCATCATTAGTGAATTAAACTTCGACACTCTACAAACACTTGTCGATTTTTTTGTTTTGTTATTTTTTGCCTCGTCTATGTGATCAGATGTGGGAAAGGAATGGGAGCAAAGAAAGGAAGGAATTCGGCCAAGGCCTTTTGGGGGAAAAAAAACATCCCAGCGTTCACCTGGATTAGTATAGGGAAACCACGGTAAACCCAGATCTGGACGGGTATTCCAAACAACGTCCTCCTAAATGCAAGGCCAGAGCGTTACCACTGACCTAAAACGCTCGGTCTAGATCGGCGGTCGTAATGTTTAAGATCCAAACTATTATATTTGAATGATGGAATAAACCTTTTTCAGTGTATCCATTTTAAGTCAAACTCACCCTTCATTCATCGGGGAAAAGAAAAAAAAATGATGGGCAGCAATCAGTCAAAAGAAGTTTCATTCGTCAGGATGCGGGATCAAATTCCCGCCCATATTTCGGTTTTCCGAGATCACTCCAGCTCTAGGTGTGTGGTGGTATTAATGGGTATTTTTCATCAAAGTAATCTTCTGCCCAGCACTAAGCCTGCAATCTACACCACAATTTCAAACTTAACATAATTACATTTGTATGTGTCTCACCCAAAGAGTCTCTTCTATAATAACCAAGGATCGCTTATAACAACACTCGCAGGTTATATGATCTGTGGAACTCGATATAACTTATAATGTATATTTACTTCGTTAATACTTAGTGATTTTTATCATAAGAATGAAAGATAGGTGTATGCTTGCAACCACACATAGACGAACTCCAGCATGGCTGCTTGACTTAATTCCTTCCCATCCCTGGATCCCCCTCCTTTACTCCATCTTCTCCTGGCTCTAACGACTTTGATGTCGACGATCCGCAAAGCACAAAACAAAAAGGTTTCGCTTCCAAGGTGCGTCTACCAAATATCACAAAACTTTTTTTGTGTGGATACGAATGTTAGGCTAATTGTGAGACCTATGTGGTGCAGCTGTGAGCTGTCTTTCCTCTGACCGGCTGTGTTGTTTGTTTCAGATGGGGCCTCGGGCCAGGGCCAATGTGCGCCGGGCACGTTTCGCTGTCCGGAAGGCCGCTGCATCCCCTCCCTCTGGGTCTGCAACTACCAGAAGGACTGTGACCACGGCGAGGACGAGTTCCAAGCATGCCGTAAGTACTTAACTCAATAAACTAAACGTAACGCTGGCTCCGTGCTGATTTACACAGTAATGGATCGAACATGGGACACTGGTTAGCTATTTCGTTCCAAATATGTTTATTATACGCTAACATATTCCAGCTGTATTGCCCGCGCAGGCCTTGGTGGGTTTGTAGTAACGAGTTTGTCTTTTGGAAAATTACACTCACATTTCTTCCGGGTTTAGCGGTGCGTGTTTGTTGCTTCTGATGCCAATGCTGATGAAGGCTCCAGGCTGGAACCGAAACGTTCGCACCACCTCCAAGAAACACGCAGCGCCAAACTCGATAAAAGTGCAATTTTCCAAAACTACATCTGCGAAAGGTATGAGGTTTTTTATTAGTTTTCCTGTCGTTTTCTTCTAGTAGCAATACAAAAAAGTTTGTAATGTAGTATCCTTGTAACCTTTACCGTCCATTATATTCCACAATTTCGTTACGTTTATCAGATTGTTAACCTTTGATGTAGTGGATTAAAGTTTTCCATGTCTTCTAATGTACTATATTTTATATTGTTGAAGAAATAACCAAAGCTACATAGTCAAAAAATTATATTGACGGAATCCAAAATATGGTCGAGTTTTTGTTTGGATATTTCGTAAGGAAATATTCATCTGAAATACAATGTGATCTTTGTATTATCATTTCTTGCTCTGTTCTTCGGGTACGTAGAGTCATAGGAGACATAACCGTAGCTTTAATATTTAGACTATAAGCTTTCGAACTTTGAAATCTTCATCAAAATCGGTTCGTTAGATTTTGCGCGATGACAGAACAAAGGAACAGTCAGACATGTCCCGCACACATATTATAATAGTACTAGACGAGTACTCGACGTTGTCCGGTCTAAGAGGATTTTTTTAACCATACACTATTTTTATACGTATTTCCGATGTGAATTATGTGTATAAAGTTTAATTAGTATGGCACCAGCAATTTGCAGAAGTAAAGTAAATGTTGATATACCCCAACAATTCCCAGAACGGAGTGAATTAGACGCTGTAATACGGAATTTCAGTTTTGGTCCAGGTTGCATTTCAACCTAATCACAACATATATTCAATTTTGCTGCTCGATAATCGAAATATGTACCATCCGAGCATAAATATACACTACATACATAAATCTGGAATATATCTGTTTGTTCCGGCATCACGCAGAAACTACAGATTTTCAGGTTTTCACAACGTGAAAGCATGGGATCCAAGTTAAAATCTGACGTACGTATTGAAACATTAGGACATTTATTTTATGAATGTTCAGGCAAAAGTTAACAGTTGAACTTGATTTCGACCGGATTTAAAACTGTGGGTTCTGTATAGAGAACAGTGGAAATTAAAAGGGATGGGAGTAAAGGGTTTGGCTTTTCTAACAAAATGTAGACGGTGTTTTTCTGATTGTTTTAAATTATACGTGTCGAAATTTCCTTCAAAATCTGATAGAAACTGTAGCTTTGTATAAAGAACATTGACAATAATTAAGGGGGTGAGAGGGATTGGGTTTTTGTAAAAATAACGTGGGCAGTATTATTCTGCTTGTCTTAAAGTATATGTGAGAAAAGATCCATCGAAATCTGATAAAGATTGTGGATTTATATAAAAATTAAGTGGTGTTTAGGGGGATTTTTTTTTGTTTTTTGTTTTTTTTTGTCAGAAACCTTCTCCATTCAAAAATACATGTTTGTTCCAACTTTTAATGTTATCAATCAAACGGTATCGGCTTCTATAAATCTCTGACATATGTATTCAGTGTCTGCTGTATACGGAAAGTAATTCATGCTCCTCGTCAATTAGTACTTTCAAGTGTAAAGCTGTTAACTAGTGCTTGAATCTCTGATCAAAAAGTCTATTTTACGTTCTTTTTTATTACAGGTACATGTGCATCCCAGGTGTAATCTAACGTAAGGCCCCATGCCAAGGAACAGTTTCTAGCTGAAATGAATCCGATCGTTGTTAGGGGGCATCCATAAATTACGTGAGGTGAAATAGGGGAGGGGGGGTCCGGCGAAATCTCACCAGATCTCACCAAGGGGGAGGGGGGTCTATGGAAATCTCACGTGAGATTTTGCGAAAAATTTGGGGACAGTAGAGCAAAAAAAAAAAAAAAGGTCTCAAATTTGCGGCAAACTCGATTTTAGGAGGGTATTTCGTCAAAAAAAGTTTTACAGGGCGATTTCTAGGGGGGGTTCTCATGGACCAGATCTCACCAGAGGGGGGGGGGTCCGGCCAGATCTCACGAAATCTCACCAGGGGGGAGGGGGGGTCCAGAAATCCGGAAAAACACCTCACGTAATTTATGGATGCCCCCTTACATTGTTGCTCCATTGTGCGCATAATCACAAAGCTGCGACAGCACTGTTTAAATTCTCCGCGATGTTGATAACAATAGGCACCATGAAAAATCGAACTTAGAGAGTGTAAATTTGTCTATAGTTGGAACCCTGTGAAGTGAATATCACAACAGATGTGTGACGGTTATTACCGTTGTGTAATAATGGGACGTATTTAGTGAACTATGAAGTTGTTGTGTATGGAGCGGTGTTCTGACAGCTCTGCTAAAGTTTTGTCGTATCGTTTGGTGACACAGTCTTTACTGATTTACGTGCACTTTGTGTTAACAACCATCATAGGTCTGCGATCTCGAAAGATACTCTTTCATCGCACTTGCTATAGTTTGTGCAACGGTATGCTGCCATACTCGTCACTATAATATTTTATTATGCGCTACTTGGTTTTAGTAATCTACTACTAACTATAAAATGAATTAAGATGTTCTTTATCGTGACTCGGTTCGTTGAAAGTTAATGCGCAGTAAGTGCGGTTTATTAAACTAAAAGGTATTAAAATAAATAGTTTGTGCTTTTGAGTAGATCTTATATTTGTGGTTAGGTCGAGATTCTTCTAGTCACTTCCAATTTATTGTGTTCATCGAAGTAGTGTGCGGCTAATGTTTGCTGTAGGGGCCGACCGCCGTGTTTGGCTGGCAGTATGTTTGCGCCTGTTGCCGCCGGCTATGCCGTGATTAGGGCCGGGCGCCAGCCGGCCAGAGGTTCTGATTGCCGGCAACTCGACGCCGCAGAATATTTCATGGCCATCGATCGCAAACTGCCGCCGGCCATATGTTGCGGTCGAGCCAAGTTTCGTCCAATGTAAACGCCGCCTGCCGCGTCTGCAATCTGAGAGAAGCTTCGAGTGGAAGATGCTTGCCCAGCTGATGGAGCCTCTTTCAGCCGAAGTTACTTGCACTTTACGCAGTCCGTGTCGGTGCTTTGAAGAACATGAAAGGGACTGTAAATACATCAGTTGCTTTCTATTTATGCGCGATGCTATTTTCACAGTTTCCACTAAAAATTGCGGCAACCAGCCTTAATAAGGAGACTTCGGCAGTTAATTGGGGGCTATTCATCTGAATTATACTTAGTTATCTAAAACATTTAAATAGAAGCCGTTAAAAATTTATATCTATACATACTTGACTATCATCTTTGTTTAGAGTTGAGTTGTATACCTTCTTTTCTTAAATATGTACTTTTACACAGTCACTATAATAACTTGTCCCGATATATCGGTCCTGTTATTTAAATCGTGGCGTAGTTTCATAAAAATTCACCGAGAGTGGTGGTGTAACGGTTAGCGTTCTGGCCTCGCATTCGGGAGGACGGTGGTTTGAATCCCCTTCCGGGCATCCAGATTTGTGTTTTCCATGGTTTCTCCAAATCACTCCAGGTGAATGCCGGGATGCTTCCTTCAAAAGGCCATGGCCGAATTCCTTCTCATTCCTTGCTCCCCATCCTTTCCCGTCTCTAAAGACCTCACTGTTGAGAGACATTAAGCAGTTTTAAAAAAAAATCCTATAACAACTCGTGAAAATTATTTTTAACTCAATATAAACGAATTACGGTAGCATATTAATTAACAGCGGAAACAGAACTAAATATCGAAATTTATTGTGATTATTTCTAAATTAATTTTCTTGGCTTATCTACTCCAGCCTTTTTTTCTACCGCTGAAACCAATTTAAAAAAATTTGGAGAACTGCATTATATTTACAGACTATCCTCTGTCTGTCACGTTCTTGCATTTGGTAATTTCCACAACCACAAGCAGAATGTCAGCAGATTTTTGGATAATGTGTCAGGGATTAAAAGCGAACTTGTTACTTTAGTGGTGAAGAAAAACCCATGTAGTAGGTAATCATGTTTAATTTTAGGGTCCCATTGTATGTATGCATGAATGTATCCAAAATAAAATTTGGAGCGTGAGCTCGCGTTTAAAGTGTGGCTCCTTTGATTGACATGGTGTTCTAGACGTCTTATTCAACTGCAATACTGTGGATGCCAAGAATAAGGCTTCATTATGACCGCGGTTAATTAATGTATTGTGTGTTATAACGTCACTACTGAATTTTATGTTTTGTAATTTCGGCGATTTGTTCGTTATTTTCCTACACGTAATGTCTGAGACAAAACACTATTGCAGAAAAATAAAAGAAATAAACCGTATCCCCAACGATAACTAGTACTTGTGCAGCACTGCATTGTAATAGTGTGTGTAATCAGATGAAAATGTTTTTGGGCACAGACGTATTCAGCTCACGTATTGCATTCTGAAACAGCGTTTTGTGGGCAACTCTGTTGCTGTATTATTTAACTGCTCTTTGCTGCACCGATAGTTTATACGTGTTTCACACAATTATGATTTCTGCGACTCGCACATGATATACGTAGCCAAAGAAAAGTTGGACTGAGATTTCTGTTTCATGTTACTGTCTGGTTTGTATAATTTTAAGAAACAATTTAAAGCTGTTTATGTAGTATGCTAGCTTTTTTTGTGACAGTTGTTTGCAGCATTTTCCCTTACGATGCTACTAGATAAAATTAACGAATCAAAGTTCCAGACAGCATTTACATTTCTAGATCCTGCAAAACAATCATTTTGTTTACATGAATTTAGTATCCAAAACTTGAATCGTGTGGGCTTTTAATGAATAAACCGCTCTTTTAAACAGATGTTTTGGATGGAAACCGATTCTTCAACGTTGGCCAAACTACAGAACTACGTGCAAAAAATAAATAAATAAAGAAGAAAAACGGTAAATCAGTTAGAGTTTATATTTTCTTTTGTCTGAGTGGAGAGTAAAAAAAAGCAAAAACTGTCTACAGTTTTGTTTTTACTTGGGGGACAAACCAGTTAACGATCTTTCTCCAAGATCGTAACCCAGCAGTGATTTGAACTCTAGTAATTACGTGATAGCATGTTTTGGCGGTTCCCAAGTTACCCCGGAAGTTTTTAATCGCCTTCGCCATTTACTGCCTTAGTCTTCGAGAGTGTGTAGGAGCTTTTTTCTTTACTCCAACGTTCTAATCGATTTTGCACAGCTTCGCATTTGATATTTATTCTGTATAACTTACTCATATTACTAGTGGGCTTTTATTTCCGTCACTTTAGCTGTTACATAGTCCGGCCGTGTTGACCGTAAGGTACTATGTCCTCTGATTTGTTTGGGATGTTGCTTCTGTCATTGTTTTATGCAGCGCCGCTGTTGGGGAACGGCTGATTGGATGGAGGGCCCACTTGAACGCTCTATTCTGAATTACCTAAAGATGGCGCAGGTGTACGTCGGCCGCGTTGCTCCATATCAGACAGCCATATCTCATGATACGCTTGACGGGTATGCAGTAAATACTCACACCCGAGGAAGGCGTCCTTGTTCAGCGCTGGATATAGATTGTATTGGCCCTCTTCTAGACA
Organism: Vandiemenella viatica; assembly: GCA_031002005.1. Taxonomy (NCBI): domain Eukaryota; kingdom Metazoa; phylum Arthropoda; class Insecta; order Orthoptera; family Morabidae; genus Vandiemenella; species Vandiemenella viatica. The sequence goes on along the minus strand of CM061920.1, from coordinate 236,858,085 downwards.
TTCCGATGTGAGCTTGACAAGTGACAAGATAACTTCCTTTCTAGCATCACACTAGTATCGTACTGAAGCCAAACGTGGGATGCTCTCTTCATGAACCGGTTGTACCTGGCTCCATTTTCCGTATCCCTTAGTTTGCTTGATGAACTGGGTTTCGAATCCTCCACTATCTCGCCCAAGCCTTTTTCTGTAGAGTTGCTTGCAGACGCCGAGTTACGGCTCTGCTGTATTCGCCGTGAAGAACGCAATGTGTCAGCTTATGTTGCTGTATTGACTCCTGCTGCTGAAGTCACATCTGAATTGAGATGTGAACGGATGACCGAGTGAAGCAAGGATCCATGTTTGTCCTATTTTTTAAGAAAAAAAAGTTCTATTCCTCCCAGGTGAAGCATAGGCCCGCCGAGAGAGTCACAAGGACTCTTTTCAGCCGAACTAACCTGAGGGTATAAGGAGTGGGAAGGAGTTTGGACGTGGCATTTTTAAATGAACCATCTCGTCATTTACTTTTAGTTCCAGACAACAAACATCAAATTGAGTTAACAGTTAACTATTCATACACTTTTTTTTCTTCTCAGATTCCTGACGTTCCATCAAGACGAAATACACCTTGCTTCTGGAGCTCTCGGCTACATGATTGCTGAACCCCCCCCCCCCCTCTCCCTCTCCCACACACAAAATCCGTCGTGTAGTTTTTGTATGATATGCATTCAACCAACCATACAGATTGGCAATGAATCTGAGTTTCTTATCACTAGAGTAGGATGAAAAAAATATTAAAAAACAATAAATTTAATAAATCCAACTAGCGCCATGTTACTATTATTTGTATAAATGTCATTTGTTATGTTTGTAACACGAAATTATCCACTGTCTGAAAAAACGTTAACAAAATCTGTCTTCGTAGTGAGGTTCTGCAGTATTCGCGTGACTGATACCAAAGAACAGTCTGAATTTAAACATAGGACCTACAAGTGGCCACTTCCCATGTCTCGCGGCCAAATCGCTCTATGTACAGTTTCTCAGTTGTGACCGTTTATTACCTAGAGTCCTCCAAGAATATGTAATTATAGAGGAACTCGCTAGTCGCCCAATATTATGTCGTGATGGTATCACCTAGACTGGTAAGAATAGCTATTTCCTTCATATTTTATGTTATTTATCTTTCTCAATTGATAACTCTACTGAGTTTTCTTAATTTTATTTATTTTTGCAATCAATGATCTGGCATTGGTTAGGACCTGGGTTCGGTTCTCATTCCAGCAAGTCAGATTTCAATTTTTAATTAATTTCATTTTATCGACTTTCTATAAAACAATTACAGTTCTTGGTGGGTAAGTGGTAAGTCAGTAGGGCGCACGTTCAAATCTCCGTCCAACCATACTGATTGCGGTTTTGCAGTATCCCAAAATCAGTGCATCCGAATGCCGATATGGCTTCTTCATTACTTCCCAACTTTGCCGCCATACTCTCCCGACTCTAATGATATCTGTATGTACGAACTGTGTAGCTTGAATCAAAACGGAAAAAATATGAAAGAATTAATTATTTAACCAGAAGATGGCGACGGAGTTTTGTTCGCCGAAATATCGTGTGTAGACATCAGTTTGCAAGGCCGAGAACATTATACAAATTAATTGACAACTTCATGGTATTCTTTTGTAATTAAATGTTTCTAATATCGGTGGTTTATTTTGTATGTAACTAGAAAGGTCAGAGCTAAACCCTTTCCCGTCGGATTGCCTATTCTAATGTCAACAGATTTTTAATTTGCTTAATCACCTTTTCCCCCATATTCATTTTTTAAATTACAGTAGTGTGCTTCCTTCTTGCACACTTTACGAGCTGTGATTTTTTAAGTAAGAGTTTAATTTCCATAACTTGTTATGAAGTAAATGTGTGTTTGACTTTCTGGTACCTGCGACCGACTGTTGTGGTAAGCAGGCGCAGCGAGGTGGAAGCCAACAGCCGGACGTATCGAGCGACAAGTGTCTTCTGTAATTGATGGCTGCCGTGATGTATCGCAGGTTGTGGTAAGCCAGGTAGGCCGGTCGTATATCGCCCGTAGCCAGATAAACGACAGCGCTGTCGCGTCTCTGAAATACGCGGCTTTCCTTGTTACAATAAGCCCCGCTTCCCACACAAGGGAAATCTTACTACCAAGATGCGCTTAAAGGGGGCTTTTTTTTGAATCCTGATCCTTTCTATCCCTGCAAAAAATAACCCCAGTGACAGTATCACAGAAGTAGTCCGCTCACAGATATTTTGATACTAAATAAAGCACAGTCTTCTGTTGAAATCTTCAAAGAAATTAAAGTATCTATGAGTAGTAAGTTTGTTGTATGTGTATTGGGGCTTTAAGGCTTTCTACTAGATAATAAGAGCTTGGAGAAAAGAAAATCAGGTATGGAACCATCCCGTCATGGAGAACCGAAATCTGGATGTCTGCTCTGGGGATCAAGCCCGCAATCCTCCCAGATGCCAGGTCCAAATTTTTTCTAACTTTTTAGGTATTTATAATCTCGTGGATGTCTGAAACACTACTGGAACCATTTAACTTGCCTTCTCGCTACTCGTAACTAGCTCTTTCTTCTTGTGATAGACCACTTTGGACGTTAAATTATGAGCACTTCTTCACGAAGTTGAATCTTCACGAAGTTGAATCTTCACGGTATGGAATTGAAGCTTCAAACCCAGAATATTCTACAATTGTTGCAACCCTAATGCCCAAACTATTCATTATGCTTCCCCGGCTCCTCATATCCCTATATCACAACTTCCTTCAACCACCGTTGGAAGAAACTACTCCATAAGTTTTCGGAGGGATTCTTTCTTGAATACTTCATCGCAGTAAATGTCTGCTTTTGACAAAGCGCGGAGTGAAATGGAAAAAGTGGTAATCTGTGTACAAGCATTCGGATCATTAACCTGGACGAGTAGAGATAAAATTTAAAGTTTTCTTCGAACAGCTGGGCGTGAGTAGTGGATACTGCTTTTGGTTTAACAGTCTTGGGTGAGAATTCCCTCAACGGTAATCATTTGACAGAATCACGAATCGGCCTGGAGAGCAGTTCCGAACTCCCAGCATCGATGGAAAAATCCTTGATTACATTTGTATTAAATCTTGTCTATATTGTAATCTATCGCTCTGCTGTCTGTGCGGTCTGCCATGAACGGCAGTCACCTAACTATCATTTGCAATCCAAAAACAAATTGCAGCTTTCTTAGTTTCTTTACACACTGTTTGCTTCAGAGAGTAATAGTCAACACAATGACTGTCGTGGTATGAAGTTCTCGCCTACTGTTCCGTCTGTCACCCTCCCCCCTCTTTGCAGTACGAATTTTGTTCTTGCAGTCTATCGATATTTTTCCTTACTTTTCGACGTTCGCATTGTTGACTAGTCGACGATCCCAGTGTTGACTAGTCGACGTTCTCAGTGTTGACTAGTCGACGTTGCCATTGTTGGCTCGTCGGCGTTGCCATTGTTGGCTCGTGCCGATGGCCCCTTTAACGACAGACAGTCTTCCATATGTCGACTGACTGTCTCCTCTTATGGGCAAATAGTGGGGGACATCGTTTAACACGGTGTTTGCCAACCTGGGTTTCGCGTACCTGTCCTAAGGGATTCGCGGACAAAATAAAAATAAAATTAATTACGAAAAAATAATTGGAGGCGTGAGAACACGCGAACTCTGGCCACAATGTTAGTCGAGCCCTCAAATGAAATGGGAAAGGCCGGTTTACCACAAGAATTTCGGAACAAATACGCGATGGCAGTGAACACACTGGCCGATAGTAACCTGATGAGTATTAACGCATACAAAATTTTTATAAAACCTTTGATAGGTCTACGAAGCCACCAATACATATAGATTGAGTGTTAACGGAGAAAAAAAAAGTTTGTTTGAAGAAACTGCCTTTATGTGCTGTCAGATAACAGAATCATCTTCATGAGGGAACAGAGAGAAATCTTTAAAGGAAAAGTCGAATCGAAATAGTCTTCTAAAACCTGTTGCCCATACAGATTTTATATCGCAGCATAGCACGTAACTCTAATTTTTAATCTAGCTTTGGTTAACAAGAAAGCGCTAAGCTCAACACAGAACTGCATTATAGTAGCCTGCGAAAAAATAAGGAAACAAGGTGACCATTCTATTCATGCAAAGTGGACGTCATTCAGTGAGGCAGATGAAGTCACATTAAAATACAATCCCTCAGTCGCATAAACAGTCACAATGTCAAGATTTCGACACTGTTATGACCAGCTAACTATCTGCAACTGGTTATAGGGTTTCATTCATCGCATAACTTATAAAGTAACGTATGTAAATAGCATTGTTTCAAGACATTTCTAAAATAAATCTGCTTGAAATTCACGAACACAATTTCAGTATTGTGTATCTGAAAGACGCTGATGAAAGTTCGGAATTAAATAAATCAAAACATTATCACGAACCTACCGTAGTATATGTAAACACTGTTACCTGTATAACAGTGAACAAATTGATACGGAATTTACTCTGCGTCACTTTATTCAATCTTTTACACATCCTTAAATTGCAATGTATAGAAAGTTATTTAAATCCATAGCCTTTAGTACCGACAACAAAAAAACTGGAGAATATGGTATTCATGTAAACGAGGTGGGTATATATTACATTAATAATTTTAGTATCGGTTGCATTTACTTGATAACAGCATGCAAAATTCTTGTCTCTCTCTCTCTCTCTCTCTCTCTCTCTCTCTATATATATATATATATATATATATATATATATATATATAAATCTGTAACCGGGCTGTGTCTATAATCCCTTTGTTACCGCATCATGGAAAAACTATCGAGCCGATTTGCGTAGGGAAGAGGGTTTCATAGTCTGAAAGCTTATGATATAGCCTAAAAACAGCGGTGTCGCTATACGTGACCGGGTATCTGAGCAAAATATGATAATCTGTTTGTAACCTGACCAGATAGGTGCCACAGATCACTCTGCATCTAAGGAAAACACAACTTTAAAAAAAAAAAACTCAAAAGATACACGCCAAAGATAACTACACCACAGATAAAACTCCTTTCTTGATTATGTTAATTTTGTTTTGGTTATTTATTTCTTCAGTTTTCTAAAATACAGTAAGTTAGAACATACGGAAAACGTAAATCAAACCACTACGTCAAAGATAAATTTTGATATTTACTTTACGGTAAAGGTTGCAACGATTCTACATTACAAATCTAGGATACAATCAAAACCAAAGTATCTTCTTAATATCGATACTAAAACTTGATAGCATTTATCTGAATATTTACTCTTCGTATTAAAATTCTAACTTTTTTACATAGCTTTACAAACATTTGATTAGATAATTTTATAATTTTTCTTCGACATTACGTTCTCCTTCGGTTAGGATCATATTTACGTAGGATTTTACTTCTTCGTATTAAAATGCCTAATTTTTACAAAGCTTTATGAAAATTTGATTAGTAAATTCAAAACTTTCTGATAGCTGAGAAATTAGTTAAAAGAAACTATACTTCTTATATGAAATTTGTTTTCTTTTTTCTTCTCCAGGATAAAAAATGTTACTGGAAAAAAAAGGCTGTAAAAGCATTACTTCTCATACCTATGCCTTCGCGAGTGAAGCAGCGCTCAAATGCTAGTTTACATTTAAAGAAGTAAATGTGGACTGTTAGTCACCAAGGTTTCACAGTATTTGCATATTTATATCATCCTGATTATTTTTTGTTGATTATTAGTAGTTTATAAACACATATATGCAGTAAACGCTGTGAAGCTCTGAAAGTGAACGCTATACCAGACCAGGCGATTAAATGCTTCCCCTACAGAACCAACCATTAATGGTTCTGTCAGCTACTGAACTGTTTAGTGAACGTCGATTTATCTTTATCTTCATTCTGAAAAATAATTTGCATTAAGCGAAGGTAATTCACTTTTACCCAGATCCTCAGTAATGGTATTCACTTCTTATTGGTGATAGAAGATAGTACCTTAGTTGGTAAAATAGTTCTATAAATGTATCCCTGCTCTTGACAGTTGTCAGTCCATTATCTCAGACTATTGATTTCTAGTCCCATTCGAGAACCTACTCCACTTCGCCTTCTTTATTGTGCAAAACGCAGACCCATTATCGAACATACGATTCGTCTCCGTCGCATTCAACGGCAAGAAGAAACTCATTAAAAGCCTGTCGTTGACAGATTAATTAATTCATTTCCATCCCAACCGTGGGCACAATTAAGTGATTTAGTATCATTCTTCGCAATTCGAGGGTAAAACGAATTGAATTTCCTGTTCCAGCTCCTGAGAACACAAAATAAATTGAATCTGGTCCGTTATAAATCACCAGGCGTGGGGCTGCGCATTTCCTCTCTCGGGGAAGTTTTGCGTCATCTTTGTCTGAAGGCAGACAGGGCGCGCTGCCGTTAATTGATTGCGGCCTGCGCCTGTCACTTGTCTCTACATGTGCTGCTCCCGGTAGCAAAGTCAGAAACTAGCTTTTCAATAAAATACGGCCATCGAAAAATTTCCTCATTCAGTGTTATCCCACTGCCGGAAATTTAGATGTAAGCTCATAAAAACTCAAAAGCAACGATGGAGGTCAGATTTAATATAAAGTTACTTCTACTCCCTCAAATAGATTGTATGTCTTTTGGTTATTTATTGTCTACGTTACGGAATAGTGCTTCGTGTTTCGAAAATCGCTGCGATCCAACTCCTCCAATCACTTGTTAATTTCTGAACGGTAGTTAAAATGTAATATACATTCATCTGCATACATGGCAATGAATTTCGCTGTACTACAAATCATGCAAATGGCAAAATTTAATCAGGTGCTAACTATGAATCAAAGCTGGTAAATCTGATAATTATGAAAACCAAATGCTAGTCATCCGAGTTACAGCGAGAGACAATAGAATAAATGTAACGCTGAAACCATTAAACGAGACTGAGAAACAGCTACAAGTCGTGACGTTGTACACATTAAGGCTGTTGAATATGGACGCCCCGTTGCTCACGTGGTAACATTCGATGAACGGTGTGGCTTACAGCTCTTAAAAAGATACAGAGGTTGGACAAAATGATATGAACAACTAACATTTACATACTATTGATTTATTAATATGGTGTTGGGCCACCTTTTGCTTGTTGAACAGCTGCAATTCTTCGCGGAATAAACTTGAAGTGTGTCTGAATGGTTCCAACGAAATGTTGTTCCATTCTTGTACCAAAACATTAGCCAATTGCTTCAGTGATGTTGGAGGTGGAAATCTGCTCCAAAATTGTTCAATTATATTGAGGGCTGGATATTGTGCTGGCCAGGGAAGATGTTTGATGATATTCTGATGCCCCTCGAACCAGGACAGAACCTTTTTGGTTTTCTGTATGTGCGTATTATCATCTTGGAAGATGGCAGTGTTTGGCAGCAGTATTCTAGTCATAGTAAGAACTTCATCACTGAGGATGTCGAGGTATTCATCGCAATCATCCGGCCAGTGATGTGAATGAGAGGACCAGCTGAATACCACGATATAGCCACCCAAATCAGAACGGAACCTCCCCCAAGCTTGACTGTAGGCTTCTTTTGGTCTTCTCTATACATAAACTCGCCCGTTAGTAGGAAACAATGTGATCGATGATTCATCGGACCATAGCGGACATCCATTAATGACGTGAGATTTTTTTCTGGAATTTGAGGGAGACAACCCCCCCCCCCCCCTCCCAAACCACATTCTTCCAATCATCAAGTGTCCAGTTTTTATGATCGTGGCACTACTTGTTTTGCAGCTTAGCGTTGGTTGCCGTTATAAGGGGTTTTGCAATTGCAGCCATTCCATGAATGTTTGCTTCGTGGAGCTCCCGCCATAGTGTTTTTGTCCAAACAGTATTACTCAGGTGTGTGTTGAGTTCTGCTGACACTTTTGCTGCGGTAGTTTTGTGTTGTCTGGCCAAAATCCTTTTTTAATGTTCGTCGGTCTTTGTTGGTTAACTTTGGTTTTCGTCCACTATTCCTTTTCGCCGACGATTTTTTACCATGTTTTGTGGATGCTGTCATTACCGTGGATACTGTCGCTCGTGAGACGTTAAACAGTTCAGTTGTTTTTGTCACAGACATTCCCACTAACAGAGTTCCAACAATTTTTCCTCTTTCGAAGTCTGAGAGATCACGCATTTCACCGATCGCTTGTTATAACCATCACAGAACAACGCGTATAATACACTGACACACTACCTACCATACAAGATCTGCCACTTCAACTATGTCGTACATTCGCATCGCCGTATTCACACGGAAGTAGTGGTGCCAACATGCAACAACCTGTACTCTATCGCATGGTGTTCATATTATTTTGTCCAACCTCTGTAGTTACGAATGGGATCGAGATGTCATGGGTTCGAAGTAGGATACGATCTCTTAGCCTACTTTCACCTCATTCCCCCCTCTCTGATTCCTCGTAAATCTGTTGGTCCTCTTTTCCCAGCATTATTAGAGAAAGCCAAGACAGAGGCGAAATACTTGGAAAATCGAAACTGCCACTTAGCGACTGAACAATGCCATACGCATTTACTGTTTTTGGTCGGTCAGTACCTAAATAGGTTGCTGTGAACTAGTTGTCCCTAACTGTAAAGTGTAACAACACAGTGAAATAGTGAACGGGAGAAACTATCTTTCATTGCCGGATGAATAATGTTTTAACATTTTAAAAATATTTTTTAGGAGTTCGCTGGACATCGATTGCCATCCATGGCTACCTATTCTATAATACTATTAAACTACCAAATTTATTGTGTGTACTAGTTTTCCTGGATGCGGTTCTAATGATTTTGATCAAGATCACCATTTAGGGACTTTTTGAGTCAAGAAATCGATTTGTCAGATTTCATCTTCCACAAAACTCTTATCCATAAAAACTTAAATCGTTTAAGTAAAGGATCATAGAACAGTAAATTAAAACGGCACCTATAGTTTCATTGTTTGAGGTGGAAGAATTTCACAAAACAATCAGAAATTTAGACGTTTCGACGTAGACGATGATATAATAATTTATAGCAATGCCATTATGACTGCTCATTCAAAGCAGAATGTTGAAGGCGGATTCTGTCAACTGAACCTGTCTAAAAGTTTATTATCGTTATATATTTTGCATGATACTGTACTTCTTTAATGGAAAATAATAAGTACTATATCCCTTGTATGCCTTCTTGAATTTTATTTTCATGATCTTCGTTCATTACGCGTAAAGTTCACAATGTTTCCGAGCTATTTCCAACTATTGCGTTAGAATTTTTTGGGTCTATAAATCTCCGAGGGTCTCATTCTTGAAAATTGATTTCCAGATGTTTATTAAGTTTTTATTTTTTCAAAATGGAAAAGCGACATCTACATTTTTGTTAGAAATTTAGCTAGACGGGAGCTTTTCTTTATAGTACAGAAACTCAACAAAAGCTGGCGGGTTCATTTGCTATTATGGTGTACATGGTGTAGGGTCAAACTCTAGTTTGTTGAAGTGGACTTAAGATATTAATATTTTTGTATATATATACGGTATGCATGTTGCGAAATTTTCCAGTGTCAAGAGGCGAAGTACATTAAAATATCTTTTGCTATAGAAGATTACACGTCATTCTCGATAATACCGTGATAGGAGGTCTTAGGTTAAGATTGAATCCCCTAAAAGTTTTCTAACGCTAAAATCGAGCGAAGTTCGGTGGACCAGGTACTACAGTAAGTAAAGGCAATGTAATAACGGCGTCGTATGCAAATATATTACATGAATATCCTTCAGATAAAATCAGGAAGTTATCAGTTCACTTGTTAAATCTCTCGTGATTGGAAACAAATTACAGGTGCCCTAGAACTTGACCCGACGCCCGATACATTGCTCCCAATTGACGTGACGGCTAACGTCACCCGCCAATAAGGTGCCAAGTAGTGGAAGCGCTCCGCCAATAACAAGTGAAACTCTGGTGAAAAAATCAGCAGAAGTCATTTCTAAGGAGGACAAAACTTTTGATTCTACAATGGCTCACCACACGTTCCGCGTTTCTGCTTTTCGAATAGTCTTGCCACGATTGTCGGTGTAGTGGGGATTTGCCAGGATGGAGAAGATTCCTCCATACGAGAAGCGTACGTTGTGAAGTCAATTCAAAAAAATATGTAAAATTTACTAATAATTCCAACAGAAAGAGGAATCCAAAAACTGAACAAACGACACCCTTTGAGGTACCGTCACTCTTGTCTTGTATTGGTGGTGTCTCCGCTTTATGCTTCTCAAATTAAAGTTTGACAAACTTAATAATAAATTAGCACAAAGCTATCACGCTTAGTAGATGTGTACATTGTTTCCTCTGTTAGATTGTCCTTAATGAACTATGTCAGCCAGAACCTTAAAATAAATAATAAAAATGAAAATAACAAAATACAGTAAACGATAAACACCTTTAATTTTGGACCTATAGTACCTCTCTGCACGTATGTTTTGTTTCTAGTATAATCGAGGAACTGGCATACACAATACGTCTTGCTTTAAGACGTTAGGACTCTGCGTATCATAATACCAACGTATTCGTCATGCCTATCTCAAAACTCAGTCCAGCACATATTTATGAAAATGACTGCAGATATCCAATAAAATAAACTGATGTTAATAGTAATGAAGAAAGCAAGTGAACAGCCATGAGCCATAAAGAAGGAAACGTGGAAAAGATTCAATGTTACCGTCCACTCAAAACATTTTTAGTTTTCCATTGAGCAAATATTTGAAATATAAGAGTGGGAAGAATTATTTGCAGCGGTGTTCCTAATGACCTTTTTTCCTTTTGAATTTAAGAGTGCTAAATAATCTCTCACTAGTTTAGCGTTAACGCAAGTGACCATAGATCCATCCATTACTTTATCAAATGCTTAAAATGTATAATTTGGACAGCAACTCAAATTTTGGTTTTTTAATATTTTTTATTGTATTGCCAATACAGATCAATAAAATATTATTTTACTTTTTTCTTTCTTTTCTGTGGAGTTCAGCTTTTTCCCATGTATTTCTTATACCAGGGAAGTTGCGGCGTATTTTCGGAGCCTATGCTTCGAACAGTTTACTGATCACTGGCAGAGACGTATCTTTCTCACGGGTTTACTAAACCCATTTGAAGCTATTACACGATCTAATAAATGAATATACTCTATAATCTCACTCACTCGCCTTGATAACTATTGGCTGGAGAACGGTGTCACGTGACAGCCTTCGCTCGCAAATTAACAGCCTCCAAAGATACCATTAGAAGAAATTCGATGCTATATCCACAATTTAATAGCTAAGCAACTGCTACCAAATTAATTGCCATAATACGTTCATAAAGTTTGCTTTTCGTAGCATTTCATAGTTAAAAAAAACGTCGACAAACTCTACGGCTGAAAATACAAGGAACTGATTTTCAGTAACATGTTGCTAATGAAAGCAACATAAAAAAAACTTAAATTACTCATGGTCTCTGCAGTAACCACGAATGCCAATTGTCATTCCGGCCGAGGCTAAATTTCAATTTAATTAAAACTTTAACTAATGTTGTTGTTTGACCAAAGTTTATACATTACGATTTATTCGCTTTTTTACAAATTTTACTTACCAATTTCGTTAACGGATCTTTGTTCATATTCGCTGTACGTGAGTTGTTATGTTGTTTAAAGTGGACATCAGTCCCAATATGTTACCCAATGGAGTATTCTGGCAATTCATATCTTCGGAGTTGCTCAACTGTTTATTAATCTCGAATCTGTATCAAGTTCTCTGGCCGTTACAGAGACTATCACCAAAGATTGCATTATTAATGCCCAGCCTCGATTTAAAAAAAAAAAGTGATTCTTTCGAAGCAAACATGAATTCTTCAAATTTTGCAGAGTGAACTTCAAGGGTCAAATACAAGTTAATTTTGTATTTAGCAATTTCGAGTCTACGATCTTTGAAACAATTATAAGATAGCGCGGTTGTTCCCTGTCCGCATTTAATTAACACTCCTGATTTCTTCAAGCTCAATAGAATTATTCTAGATCTGTGACGATACGCAAAAAACGGTTACTGGCTTACAGTAGTCTAAACTTCTTTTAAAGGAAGCGCAAGTACTGAAATCTTACCTGATCGAGGTAGTACAGTAGGAATTGTCGAGTAGATCACATGCCCATGGTGTGCCAAAGCCGTATCGTCTACCATAAACCTGGGAAATCGAAATTTTAAATCATTACTAAATTCGACGTATTTTGTTACCTTTCGCAAAATACAGTTTCTGAATATATGAAGTTCCTTAGATAATAATAAATTATTTCTTTATAAAAGCTGGTTTTGTGTGTAATAAGGGTTTCTTACCTTGACAAAGATACGGCTTCCGTGGAGATTGCAGCCATTTGTTTTTCCCGGCATGCACCACGTTTCTGAGGACGTTAAAAGAAGCCGTACTATAGCCGAGAGGTCCACTCATAAAGTGCTGTGGCGGCTCCCCAGCCAGCTGCTGCCGAGCAATTTGCTGTTAACGACGTTTCAGCGTCATAATTACCCAGGCGACAATCACGTTAATGGTAATGGATGTCGCGAGCGAGCGCAAACTCTCGCGTTTTGTAATGGCCGCGCGCCGCACCGGCCACTTAATTCCGGCGAGTTAAAAGCCTGCAATAAGGACGACAATTAATATCGCTGGGCTATGTATCAGCGCCAACAGCTGCCATAATCCAGGTCCACCATCAGCACCATCTAGCGACCAGAATGCGTGCTACCAACAGAAGCATTGCTCGCCTGTAGTTTGACTGTAATGTCGTTGGTCAGAGTATATACGTCAGAGCAGATTACCATGCTGCCCCACGATTCCAGCACACACCGCCAATGGTTTCGGGAGCAAAAGGAATAAACGCGCCAAATGCTTCCAGTTAAACCCGTAATTTATTAGCTATTAACGCTCTTTTAATTCCTTTAAAATAAAGGAAGGTTATATTTTAAAGCGAAATTATGTTAATTGCCGACTGCAAAGAATAAAAATTCCCTACAAAAGCGTGTTTGCCGAAACTGTGTACCTTAATTTCGATTTGCAGAGAACTTCTATAGATTATAAAGAGTCTTATAACCAGGAAATGATAAATGCAAGATCAAATACATGGAGATCTATGCGACTGTTAATTGCATGCTAATGTTGCTGCGGTCAACCACTGTCCAGGGGAACCTTGAATAATAGTCCAAAAATTACAAGCGTACACTTTACCCCCCATAAAAGTGCTCTAATTATCTTGTTTAGTTTTTGTACATTTGCTAACATTTAAGTTCGCCGTCAAGAGACCTTTTCTTGTATATTGTATTGAAATCTACGTTGAGAAAAGATTGCTTTCCTGCAGTTTCCCCGTAACTTACGAAGAACAGTTAGGTTTTTTGTTTCATTACATATTATACTTTCTTATTCACCTATGATGGTTATCGTGATTACTAAAAATAGTCTTCTGTGGTAGCTAGCGTGAATTATTTGGAGAAGATTGAACAGATCCAGCAGGCTGAGAATTTTTTGTATGTGTAAATTAATTGCAGTAGAATGTAGCACACACAAAAACTGAGATTATTCTCATTGCTGTTACTCTAAGTTTCAGTAACAACTCTAAGAAACTGCATTTCCTGGAAGGAAATTGATAAAAAGGAAGATATAGATGCATAGAACAAATACGGCAAAAATGTAATGGACGTCTAAGAAGACTAGCTGAAAGAAGGTGGCCATGGAATTGAGAGCTTCCTGGAAGGAGTATGAATACTACTTAAAGCTATAGAATTTAAGAGAACTGAGAGATGATGATAGGTGCACGAACTAAGCAAATTAGTAGCATTCCGGCGCAATTTAGGGATACACGAGGCGGCACCTTTTTGTTCGATATCAGAGTCCTGAACTCTGCTGCGTAATGCCTTTATATTCCGATTTTCGGTGTATCGATTCCCAGGAAGGCTATTGTTTACTGGTCTTGGGTTTGTTCTTACTATATCGAATTGCAAACATCTAAGTATTTCGTAAAACGGCCCTTCAATAACTTCGTAGCCTAGCAATGAGCCAAATGAATCGAAAAAAAAAAAAGTTTTTAAATACTTCTATGCACTACAGATGCTTCTTCCAACAACGTTCAAGTGCTCTTACGTCATCCTCATAAAAGAATTTCTGAATAGTATAAAATGTGTCGACTCGTATAACGCCACTAGCTGACTTTAAATGGGCGCCAGTCAATTAGGTTTGAAATAAGTGGAAATCTGAACGGCTGGAACCAGGTGGATGGTTCCGGTACAACTGAAACCCACACTCTTTCATTGCAGCCATGACAGTGAGATACTCCTGGCTGAGAGCACTTTCCAAATGAAACGAAACCTTTTATAACAAGTTTTCGCCTCACTTTTCTTTAATAGTTTCCGGCACTTGCTTCACAAGGATAGTATTATTATGTCCCATCATGATTACACAATTTTGTAGGAAATCTAGTAAAAATACACCCTCAGAATACAAATAACATATCATTTTACCTTCGGAACGAATGCGTGCTTCCATTACATTGTTGTCGCTGTGAACTGGGCTAAAGTGACGGGCGTAGGTCTCGCTTGGTTACAAATTGTTCAACTTAAATGCATCCTGCCTCGTCAGTGCCATCTGATATACCATCGATCGTTTCGGTTTCAGAACCTGACTTATATCAGAGTAATTTGTCAGCATGCGACATACTGATTTTTTTTTTGGGAGGCCTGTTTTCTTATCAATTTGCCGTACTATTAACCGTTTATGTTGTCAGCAAATCGGGAGCCGTTTAGCTTTCAGTAGCCTTTCTGTGTTGGAGTCATTTGACAGTTTTCTCGCGTTTAAATTCAGATGCCCTGGTTTTTACTGTTACCAGCAGAGGCAGCGTCCTTGATGTTGCCTCCTTGAAAAATCGTTATGGACTCTTGCTTGTATTTTGGAATCCTTTATTTACAACTTTGCTGTGAACAGCCTGGTGGCCAGTGGTTAAGGCGGTTGAAAGGCCCCCGGTGCTAATCCCAGTCTCGGCGGATATCTTCACAGGCTCTTAACCCCCCCCCCCCCCCACAATTTTTTCACCTCTGACACAGCTTGCTGTGTAATGTGAAGTACGCCAGAACGCTTCCGCGGATTTGATTCTACGTTAAAGTAGAGGTCCCTTATATCCGGTAGGATTACCGTGTCTGGCTAGGTGGCCACGATCGGGAGCGGATTGCGCAGCTTATAGGGAACCTTATCACCAGGTCATTACGACCAGACAAATTTACTTTTCTATCTTTCCTGTCTTTCAGCTGTCAGAAAGTTCGTTATGATATTATTTTGCGCCAAACGGATTTGTAAAGAGTGTTTTGGTCAGTAGCATCACGTCATGGTTACCGTGATCTAAAACACATTTCGCCCACATTGTTTCCTTTTTGGTTCTCGTCCGATTCAGCCACCAAATACCACTTGGACGCTAGATGGTGAATCATGAGGGATGGGGGGGGTGGGGTGAAACAGGGTTCCTGCCAAAAGTCTAACCGGACCTGTTAGGGTCGGTGTACTTACTGTAATCTATTGGAGAAAAGTCTTGTGTTGCCATTATCTGTGAAACGTGTAACTTTGTGTTCTGTATGATAAGTGTATTTTTTGTTTGTGGAATGTGTACTTTGAGGCGGAGTCCCAGTATTCACCTAGATGATTACGGGAAACCACCTAATAACCGCAGTTATGACAGCGGGTACGCGGTGACCTGGACTCGTGACCGGTCCCGTTGTATCTCCCCGATCCAGTGAGCGGCGCCTCACTGCTTGGTTACTAATGCTTTAAAGTTGTTTTATGAGTTTGTTTAACCTGCAGATTGTGGTGTGAATGAGTATTTTGTTTTTTGCAGCGCCTCCCGACTGCGAGCCGGGCCAGCTGTCGTGTGGGCAGTACGTGTGGAACAAGACGTACTGCATCCCTCCACACCACCGCTGCGACATGACCATAGACTGCGTCGACGGCACAGACGAAGCAGAGTGCAGTGAGTACACAAGTGCCTCAAACTAGGGCAACTTTAAAACTCCACAAATTATTTGTACCGCTATTAGTCTTATTAGTTAAAATTGAAGTCTTATTCGCATCTTAACTCCCTTAAGAAGGCTACATAAATCTTCTGAAGCTTTTATTTCTTTTCCCTTCTGTATTTATGGCTGTTCGTGGTCATGCGGGAGAGGATGGTGGCGCGAGGAACGGGATGGAATTAGGCCATCGCCTTTTGAAGGAACGATCCAGGCATTGGCCTGAAGTTAGCTCTGTAAACGATGGAAGACCGAAATCGGGAAGTTCGTACGGGGATTTAAACATGCGTCCTCTTGAATTCCATGTCCGAGGGCCGGTTTCTAAGGCTCTCTATAAAAACGGAAATTCATAATGTAGCTAAGTGCTGTGATCTAGTAGTGTTGAAGCCGTAACATCAGTTACAGGAATCGGACAGGTTGCAATGGAAGGAGCTAGAGTTGTTTGTGGAAATTACCGTAGAACACGATCAGTAAGTAACTTTTATACTCTCCTCACCTTCAACAGGCGGGTCAAGGTCATAACTACCACTACTACTCCGAGCTGAACGCTGACCTAGATCCGCCTGTGTTAATCAGGCGGTCTATGGTAATAAGTAGTACGTGGAAGGGATCCTGGCACTTGATTTAAGCCATAAAGGAGTGAGAATTTACCAAGGGAAACTCTGAAAGAATTTGAAGGTAAAATCCGTAAAGCGTAAAAGTAGGTGGATGGTAAAATTGCACTCGGCGAATTTAAGAAAGTGGGTGTGTAAGGAAATATCCTCTTTCGCATACCAACATACCAAAGATGCCATTCATTGGACACTTACACCATCCATAAACACGACTTAAAAATCAGTAGACACTACAAACAGGCAATCACCAGCTAAAGACCACTGTTATGTTCCAATTTTGAGAGATTTTGATAGTGGTTTTTTTTTTTTATCGCGACTTAACTAATAGCATTGTTTTAATTCATCCCATAGTTTGTGTACTTCCATTAGAAACTCCCATGCCATAAATCTGCTGAAAAACACAAAAGTCTGTGCAATATGTGTCAAACATTTTACACAGTAGAAATTCGCTGTATGTGCGCCGCAAAAACCTTGTAGTATGTTAGGTCTTGTGTTTTGACATTACACTTTACTGGGACTCTAAAGCGCCGCACCATAGTTTCAAGGATTTGACCAGTCATGATACGCAACAGCGGAGAACAACGTTCAATTGAACGGGCAAGTGTATCTTAGGAGGCACATTCAGCTTTGCTATAAACTACTACGAACGAGTACTCATGGCACCTTCATTTTCCTGGTTAACAATGCATTGGCGCTATAACTTCTCTAGCTTTCGTATTTCTAGAGATTTTTTTTCTGCTGTCAATGTTGATACTACGGTTCAGTTTCAACCTGTTCTCGACCCCCTTTGGAGCCTTTATTCCATTTATAAACGTTTATTTATGACTGTTTACTCAACGCAATGAAGTGTCTCAAAAATCTCGATTATTTAATACGATACAGTTGCTCTACGTGGCATTAAATTTAGTCGAAGATATTCTGAATTCTGTAGTGTTTCGTGCGGTAGAATTTTTAATGCTCATATAGCATTTTTAGCGGAGGTTATAGTTGGCACATTAACTCATGGGTGGCATGTTCAGACGCCAAGGGTTGTAAATAGTTTCAGGTGTATCGTATAATCGAAAATTTCTGGCACTTTAGTTTTATTTTGTAGGAAAATTATGAATGTGGTGTTCGGCACTTTTGTCCACTTTTACTTCTTACACACTTTTCGAACAAATGAGACGGCAGGCAGCTTCGTTTCTGGGCATCAAGCAGTTCTACCGACGTAGCCACTTGTCGGTACGTCGAAAATAATAATAGTAATCACGTCTGGTCTTAAATTAGCCACAAAAATGTACAAAAGTGAATTTTTTTTAAATTTCTCTGACGAAGAAGGGCGTTTATCCTACCTGATGAAACAGTTTGAACCAACAGCTGGTTCAGTTCTTGATCACTGATAGATCAAGCAAAACAGCGCGAGGTTGCTAGAAAGGGCGGCAGATTTCTCTGACTGGAAGCAAAACCGACTGCCAGATTCGAGCTAATCGGATTTTAATGTTCTTGGCGTCACACCCCCAAAACTCTCGACTACCTCAAAAACTTCCGACGCTGGTAAATGCATCTACACGCCTACCATTCCTGTTTACGATCGCGGTACAAGACGCCAAGCAATACGTATGTTAAACCATACACGGTTTAAATTAACCAAACACCTTTGAAGTGTACGTCTTAATTCTCTTTCATGGCTTTTAACTTTTCCCAGAGAGAGGAGAAATGAATACTCGACCTCAGACCATGACGTAGGTGATACACTGGAATGTGTTTCCCACTGGAATGTGTTTCCCACAATACGCCTACGCCAGATTTCTTGCAAAACCAACGGTCAAACGTTTTAATTTGCTTCTAAAAGCGGTGATTTCAGTAAATTAAATGCTGGTTTTCGTGTGACAGTAATGTATTCAAAGTTAAATTTAACCTCTCTTAGTTCTGGTAAATGGTTATTCTGCGAAATCGTAAAGGGGTTGTGTACGTACATTGAAAATATTTTATGAAAAAGTTATTGGTATCGATTATTTGGAGATCCTGCTATCAGACAACAGGTACTTAAGTTGTACATAGAGTCTGAATGATGGAAGCTCTCTAGGGTACGTCACATTCGCTGAATAAGCTTTGCAAAAGTAAAGGACGAGTCAAGTGTAATTGAAAATCCCAGCAGAGGTTGTGATTCGAACAGAGGCCTCTTACTACGGAAACACAATATTGAAACTTCCCCTTGTCGCTCACTTAAAATTTATTGCTTAGGCTGGAGCAGTAGAGTTAAGTGAAACGTATCACTGATAATTTGTGATGAAGTCTATGACAATGACAATTTGACAACGTACTTATTTTTCTTTTTAATCATAAATGCTTTGGGAGTAGCATCATTACCC
>CM061920.1:236312100-236838050 GCA_031002005.1 Vandiemenella viatica | reverse complement strand
TATACATTTTCCTATGATTTGGAAAAGTCTCTTCCTTTTCCTAAACTATCATGTCAAGTGGCCTATTATAAATGCAATAATTTTTATAATTTGGGATGCCATGAGCTTTCCTCTAAATTAGGATATATGTATTGTTGGAATGAAATAAATGGATCACAAAGTTCCCAAGAAATTAGTGCATGTTTGGCCAAACACATTGAAAACAGGCCTTCAGCTGTGAAAAATGTTTTAATGTATAGTGTTACCTGTGCCAAGCAAAACAGAACCTGGAATGTTGCCATGGTGATGAAACTGGTTCTTAGTGAAGATAATAAAACTGAAGTTATTGACCAGAAGTTTATGAGAAGTGGCTATTCCTATTTGCCCAACGACTGTGATTTTTTGCCTCAATAGCAAACTACAGCAGTACAAAGCAGATATATTGTCCCAACGATTGGTGCAGGTATACTGTCATTGCAAAATCTAAGAAGAAAAATCCTTTTTACATAACAGTGATGACTCATGATGACTTTTTTAATATTGGAAATCTTTTACAACATATACGGAAAAACATCCTTTATCATTGCTACTATTGCAGTGAATCCAGTATTCAAAGGAAGAAACATTTTCAATTTTTTTCAAAGAAACTCTTTCCAAAGAAATGCCATTTTCAGAACTAAACTTCAAACCTGGATCTAAAAGAGGCAGACTTGTTAATCTTGCTAACGTATCTCAAGAATAACTACAGAAATCGAAGGCCTATAACAAAAGAGAAGAAAAAGGATACGCAAGAACCGTTACCATTCATTCCACCCATCTGTCATCCTTACTTTGAGAATCTATTTACTTAAGATGATGCTGCAGATATTGGGGCACTAGATGCAGAGTAAGAAATATATAAATAGTAGAATAAAAATAGATGTAACAGTAAAAAAGTTTCCCCCCCCCCTTCTTTAAAGAGAATCTTTTCCCTGTTTATATCACAAGTGGTTTAACTCCAAACAAAGCCCCCCAAAAAAGAAAGACATTTTAAAAGTTTTGAAAACTGCCAGCATAAGCTAGAATAACTCTTTAATGATACATTGTTGAGAAAAAAAACTTCAAAATATAGAAAACTAATTTTTTTATTAAAAATGCAGTAAAATATTCCTATTCTCGAAATTTGATTCATGTGAGTTACACCACTTGGGCTTTAAGGTGTTCATATATAGATATATGCGCTAGTTTATAGAGCAGCTCTAAAGCAAAGAAGTTGAAGTTCGCGCTTGCGGGTAGCTTGTAGTAACATATATTGTTGTATTTTTGCAGGAGAATGAACAAGCGCCTGTGGTACTTGGGGGCAGCGACGGTGGCCTTGTGGCTGCTGATGACGTCAGGCTTGCTGAAGATGGACATGCCGCGCAGTCCTGTCGTCTGGACAGGGAACGTCACCATCACCACGCTGCTTCCCCTAGCCACCTTTAGCACCAACTCCTCAAGCAAACAGGACAACTCAGACGTGCTCGAAGACGCGCTGAAGAAGATCTCCAACGTACCCTTCGATTTCTGGAAAGCCAACACGGGCAAGAAGCTGCAGAAGAACGACTCGTGTGCCCAATTTCCCAACATACTGGAAATGAGTTTCAACAACTTGTACTGGCAGAGCACCACCACCAGCAACGGCACGCTGTACCTTTACGGTGCCTACTACGACGACCGGCCGCTCAACAAACTAGCGCCTACGGTGCGGATAATCGCTATGATGGACCGCATCTCGCCCACCGTCAACACAACCTGCCAGCTCTGGTTCCACGGCGACAAAACGCCCGTCTTCGCCAAGGTGTTCGAGTACAAGTACATGTGGCATCACAAGTGGGGCAACTACAAGCAGGGCATCCTGCAGCCGTACCTGCTGGGCTGTCGGCTGCCGGACACTCGCGTCCCCGCCGCCGTGTCGGTGACAGAGCAGCCCTGCGATAAGGCCACCAACAGTCTCAGAGTGGTCAACGACCGGCCGGCCGAGAAGAAAGGCTTCGCTGTTTGCGTGAAGGGGCTGGACTTCCTACACGCGGACCACACCACCAGGCTCGTCGAGTGGGTCGAGCTGCTCGGCATTCTGGGCGCCGACAAGGTGTTCCTCTACGAGCTGCAGACACACCCCAACATCACAAGGCTTCTGCGCTACTACCAGGCCTCAGGTACACCACCTTCATACCTTATGAATAGGTTTAGAATTTTTAAGACCTAAAAAGTTGAGAAATATGACCAGGGCCGGCGCTAGGAATTTCGGGCCCCGGGGTAAAATGGACAAATGGGCGGTTTTTTTTTTTTTTTTTTTTTTTTTTTTTTTTTTTTTTAGCTCTGCAAACTAGCCCTAGCCGGGCGACAATAGGCGGATTCTTGGCTTCGAAGCCGGGGGCCCCTGCTGCGGATGATCGGGCCCCCCTTCAGCAGGTGGGCCCGGGTACATTTGACCCTCTTACCCCCCCCCCCCTAACGCCGGCCCTGAATATGACATTAAAAATGGGTAAATATAACCTAAAAATAAAAAATATGACCAAACATTTAAATTTACTGTACATCAAAATATGCTCAATTTTATCTAGCAGTGTGGCTTTCACGTAGACGGCATAATTTGCTTCCGTGCACTCAATAGACCAGTGTTTCCCAAAAGTTTAGCCCCACGTACCCCTATAAAATTTCCCAGGCAATGGCGAACCCCCGAAATATATATATATATATATATATATATATACGTTCTTTTTTTTTCTTCGCGTACCCCATTTTGAGAAATACTGAAGTGCATTATGAAATTAAATTTTAAATCGCTTTGTCGAAGTCACTTTAATTTCACATAATTTACAGAAAACACTTTAGTGTATACTAAACAATTCCTCTCCGAATTCCATCAAATAACTCCGTAACCTTGCAATTTCAGGTTTTTTTAACATGGCGATACTCACTGATTTAGCACTGACTGAGGAATTATTTTCAAAAATATTGGTGACAATCGGACATTGATGCGGCTAGACACAGGCATCGTGCTGCTGCATTGTCGAGATTAAAAGGCGAGCGGGACATAAACGTTTAGAGCATTGGTTCCCAAATGGTGGTCCGCGAAACCCTGGGGTTCCGTGGAACGGTCACAGGGGTTCCGTCCGAGAATTAAGTCAAATGTTCGTTTGAAAGAAACATAACCGCGCTTTGAGAAGGCTATCATGGTTCTGCTTCCGTTTGTGACGACTTACCGATGCGACACTGGTTTTTTCAACTTACGTTTATAAAAATGGGGATCCGCCGAAAAATGTATGATCAACTAGGGTTCCGTGGCAAAAAAAAAATTGGGAACCGCCGGGTTAGAGAGTGACAATAATATATAACTTTAATTATTGTCTGGTGAATTCTGACCAATTCAATGAGAATTAGTTTTGGTTTTTCCTCCAATGTATAATAGGAGTACAATTCTGCGAATAATTATCTTAATTTTCTTCTCATCTATAACTTCTAGTAAATTCCCGGTATTATTAAAAAATTATCAGATTTTTCCTCAAAATATTACCATATGATCATAAATATTATCGTAATATGACCAAAACCAGGAGAATGGGCTGAATATGCATTTATATGCTGTATAAAATACATTAAATTACTATTAGAAACGTCCAATCAGTGTTTAATTCAGCATTACAACTCAAAAAGAAGGCAGGGAAAAATATGACTTGTTCTAAAGATCCGAATCCTGTTTATGATTTTTTCGGAATTCGACCCATAATGGGCAAAAGTATCAATATTTCTGTAACGTGTTTTTGTGTCACGATCCATTTATCTCCCTTCATATCTAACCGATATAGATAAATGAGGTGTCATTTTAAAGATTAAGGTCTTCGCCATAGTAACATTATATTTGAAGAAAGGAATTTTTCGTAATTCGACCCTTAAAGGGCAAAATTATCATTATTTCAAGAACTTTTTTTTTTCTTTGGTCACGAGCTATTTATCTCCCTTGATATCTAATCGAAATCGAGAAATAAGGTATTATTTAGAAATTAAGGTCTCCGCTTTTGTCAAATTAAATCATATTTGATAAAAGCAAATTTTAGTAATTCCACTTTAAAGGGTAAAAGTATTCATATTTGTACAACGCGTTTTTGTGTCACGAGCCATTTATCTCCCCTTGATTTCTAACCGATATAGATAAATGAGGTAAAATATTAAAGATTAAGGTCTCCGCCATTATATTTTAAGAAAGGAATTTTTCGTGATTCGACCCTTAAAGGACAAAAATGTTAATATTTTTAAAATGCGTTTTTTGTGTTTCGAGCCATTTATCTCGCTGGATGGCTAACCGAAATCGATAAATGAAGTAGGATTATGAAGAGTAATGTCTCATATTGGTGACATCATATATTGAGAAAGATGTTTTTTTGTTTGTTTTTGAATTCAACCCTTAAGGGAAAAAGTATCAATGGTTCTTCAATGCATTTTTGTGTCACGAGCCATTTATCTCCATCAATATATAACCGAAATAGATAAATGAGGTATGATTCTAAAGATTAAGGTCTCCGCTGTGGTCACATCATATTTCATGAATGGATTTTTTTCTGAATTTAACTCTTAAAGGGCAAAAATATCAGTATTTCTAAAAATGCGCTTTTTGTGTCTCGAGTCATTATTCTCCCTTGATAATTAAACAAAATTGATAAACGTGGTATCATTTTAAATACTAAGTTCTTCAGTTCCGTTACACCATACTTTAAGAAAAGAATTTTTCAAATTCGACCAGTAAAGGACAAAGTATTATTAATATGTCTACAACGCATTTTTCTGTCACGACCCATTTATGTTCCTTGATACCTAATCGAATTCGATAAATGAGGTCTCGTTTTAAGTAATAAAGTATCCGCTTTGGTCACATCATATTTTAAGAAAGGACTTTCTCCAAATTCAACCCTTAAGGAGCAAAAATATCATCATTTCTAAAACTTTTACATTTTTTTTACCTTGCTTGGTGCCTAACCGAAGTCGATAAATGAGACCAAGGTGTCAGCTTTGGACACACCACATTTAATAAAACGAATTTTTTGGAATTCGACCCTTCAAGAGTAAAAGTATCAATATTATTTCTGCAACTTGTTTTTTTTTTTAAATTACGAGCGATTTATCTCCTTCGATACCTAACCGAAATCGATAAAAGGCATATCGTTTTAAAGATTGAGGTCTCCAATTAGGTAAAATCAAAAATTAAGAAAGAATTTTTCGGAATTTGATGCTTTAAAGAGGTCGCGCGTATGAGACATTTCAGGAGGCCCTAGAATGCAGCAGCAGATATCACAGAGATGTCAATAAACTGTTTTTTTTTTTTTTTTATACAATAAGCAACTTTTCGGATATTTTTTTCTGTTGCGGAATTTGTTTTTGTTTTGCTATACAATTCCAATGGAAACATTTTATTCGCACAGCAACACATATCTCAGAGGTGTTGATATACTGTGTGTAGTTTGTTCAGATTGGTTGTATTCTGTTAAGGTCCGTGACAGTTTGTCGTACATACAGTATGTTTTAAATTTTCCTGACTGTTTCGTAATATGGTGTAAGTATTTTGATGCGTACCTACTACACAAAACGAATAAATATTTGCTACAAAAGTGCAGTTCTACTTTTCATTATATTACAAACATTCAACCCCACTATTCATCGTATTTTATTCGCGAAATTTTCGCACGGGTCATCTAGTCTATCATAGTTTTGTTTATGCGTGTTTGTCACTTTTACTGAAAAGAAAGACAACGTTGTTGAAATATTAGTTAATTTTTAACTTCTTTCCCTTTCTAGCTATACAGTAGCTCGTTACGTATCAGTAATATGTTTGTTCTAACACAGTTACAAATTATCTCAAGTTCTTAAAACAATGAAAACTAAATTCAAGTAAAAAGTTTCAAAGCTCTCCTTTCATTCTGATTCAGTCATTTTTCTAATATTTTGCTACTTCCGGAAGAAAAGCGGACTGTAAAGATTTATAAAGTTATGGAAATTTATTTCGTCATTTTGTACATAATCCAGAAAAGTAATCACAAACTGATACCGTTCCATTTGCAAAATGATACGATACAAATTTATGGGGGTGAAAATTCTAGCCTCTGGCATAGTTAATAAGGTTGAGTTTCTAACCGGATTTTGTTCTCCATATAATTACTTGTATTGTACATTTATTTAAAAAGGTTAATAAGCATTGAAATTATTGATACTTTTATGCAGAATACTAAAATTGTATTTTAAAAAAGCAGTGGGAGGATTTAGGGATATCCAGATTGAAATACCTTGGTTCTTTATGAATGACTATCCCCAGTTACCAGAGACATTTTTATTAACCTCTGCACGAGATTCAAGAAAAATTTAATTAAATTAGACGCCATTCAATCAAAAGAGATAGTTACTTGGTTATTAAATTAATTATTGAATTTTTTTATATAAATGGGAAGGTCGTAATTAAGTTTACACTCTCCAGAATTCCATATCAACACACAACCACGGGGCGTAACCTGAAATGTCTTAAAATATATCCAAAAGCCATGGAAGTCAACGATGGCAGAGGCAAGACATTACATAGCCCCAAACCACTGGCTGAGGTCTTTCTTTACCAAGAAAACTGAAAGTCGGTGGTTTAATGTCCCATAATAGAACTCTCGAATCAGCTATCGTCTTTATCAAAAGTTTTTACACCACCACGCAGCTCTTATAGCCTAATCACCATTTGTGAAAATCACTATGTTTGCTCGTGTTCTGCCATGAACTGTCATGGATCCAAAGCACCGTCTCACTTCTACTTAGCTACCTTCTTAAACCGACCTCTGGCTGAGTCCAATGTTCTTATCTATTAAAACATACTATGTTTGAAAACAGGCCTTTGACTAAGTCTAATCACCTTAACTAACTATTACAACATACAATTATTTTTTTATGTAAAATTAACTCAAAATTCTCGCCAAACCTTTCGAATTTGTAATCTTAATTCACACCTGTACTAGAAAAGCGTGATGACAAAAACTCATCTTTTTAAATAAAATATTGGCAAAACAAACAAAATGCTGATCTCATGCGAAAAAATATCAGAGTATTTTCAAGTATTCTTACCTTTGGTATATAAGGGAACGTTTCTATTGAAAAACTATTCCGATCTACCAGAAGACTCAACTGAATTGCACGTCTCCTTATAACGGTTAATTAAAAGTACTGTAAACGTATACCGCTACGGAATATTACATAAAAATACCACTTCACATGACCCTTGAGGCTGGGCAGACCTATATAGAATTAACAAAATTAAATTTGCCAAACAACCCCTCCAAAGAAGGATCGAAGATACACAATCAACAAACTCAAAAAACATATATTCGTAATCTACAGGAATAATATCTAACCAATAGAAAAAACAACAAACCTATCAAAAGTACCCTCACCACTAACGCTAAAGTAATGTATGCTTGACGAAACAGCTGCCAGACAAAATTATCATGACTTAACAGTAAGGGTTATGTCCCCGCAAAAATTCTCTACCTTAAGAAAGCAATTCTGTAATAATATCTTGAAACAAAAGCAAAATTTCAACCCTCAAAACAATAGTACTTTTAAACGACCAGAAATCGTCTGCCAACAGCCCTTTCCTCCCGAATGAAAAACTACAATATTGTGACATCTTGTTCTGTGATTTCCAAAGAGAAAATGAAAGTACTTTAATCTCTTCTTTGGAAAGATTATTCTATTGCATACCCTGGGTAACTTTTTAGAAGAAATTCTCTAACCCTGGGGTGCTAGGAACCATTCCCAGCTGTTCGAGTCTGTCACTCCGCAAATGCTGTATGGAGAAGCCGGTATGGACATCCCTCGGCCAGCTGCCTGCCTGGGCGCACAATAGCGAACAATCCACTTCCCCCGCAAATCTCGGCCCATTACGCGAACGAAACGAGTTTCCTCAACCTCAAGAAACCGAATGTAGTTTCTATCCGCATATTCACTGCGAAATCTGTATGAAAGAATGCGTCTGTTTGTGACAAATATTAACATGAGCTTCTGGAAGCTGATGTTCAAATTCAACTGTATAACTCACTATAGGTGACACGCAAGTTTTACTTATCTGTTCTTTATTGATTTTGTCTCTGATGTGATTAATGTCAGTATCGGTATTCAAAGTTTCGTGGCCTGATTCTTCTACAGAACTCGTTACAGGTGTTTCAACTTTTTCACTTTTTCCATCGCGAATTTCCTGCTTCATATCAGCTAACATATTTTAAGTTCGACTTTGAGATTTAATTATACTGTCCTGGATTTGCTGCAGGAACAAAAATAAACTTTCATGTGTTCCACCACAGCTCTTAGCTGTTCTTTGAGAATCAGCTGATAATACCGGCGGCTGGCACACATTTAGATGTGGCTGACTCCCGATACCAAATAACTGACAAGTGTCCATGGTTGACTTTATCAAACCCTACGGTAAGTTCATACCTTTTACCTTCCAGTTTGATATTGTTGCTCAATTCCACAATTTTAAACACAATAAGTTAAACAATAGTGGTGGGATTAGCGAGAAATTTCATACCTACCATTTTTATAATTGATAAAAATTACGATAGAGCGCACGCTCCGGTGACAATTTCCCAACACACCCGTCTTTCTCCTTTCCACTTCGCACCTACTTTTACATTCCACTAATTTTTGCTTTAAATTCTTTCAGTGTTTTTGTTAAATTATTCATTATTTCTCTTGGCAATTTACTTCTATCTCCCACACCCCTTCATACAAAAGAAACATTTCCCACACCCTTATGCCTGAAATCAAGTGCCAGCTTGTCGTCATCGTCATCTTTACTCTTCCACAATTGCTTTGACAATAATAATGATACATTATAAATTTTTTTTTGATATATGTATCATAAGAGTTCATAAGTCTTTCAATGAGGAAGTAAGTTATTACCTACCGGTATTTCTAACATAAAACTCTTCAACTGCTAATGTACTGTAACTGTAATGTTCTATATTGTTGACATAAATCTCTGAAACGATCTTTGCAACAAAGATTACTATAAAACAAAATTCAGAGATTAAATTAGTTATTTTCATAATACAAGTTAACTAGAAGTATGAGAACTGTTTCTTAGAAATTATTCAACACAGAGCCAGATTAAGACAGCATGAGGCCTGTAGCACATGTGAACAATAGGCAATTGGTTTGCTTTGGGTATTAAAGTTAAAATCTATACTTATAAAATGCCAGTTTTGGTCATGAGGTAGCGATGTCTGTCACACTCTGACGTCACGCTTGCCGCCTCCGCTGCCCAACCAACAATGTCCGGAGATGTTCTAGGTTATGCGACTTATTTAATAACAGTTCTATTTAGTTAAGCATTCACAAGAAAATGGGCTGCCAGCACACTGAAAGAAAAGTATGTATTTCGTAAAAATCGACATATTAATTATTAGTTGCTTTTTCTTAATTCAAATTCGTTCGATGTAAATTTTTCTTATATTCTCTGTACAGCGATACCATTGTTACAGTAGGCCGAGAAATATCTACATTACATCATTTCCAACATTATGAGCGTTATTTGATGAAAATTGTATTTAGCGAAGAAATGAATTGCTAAAATACTGCATTCAACACGTCATTTTTGACGGGCATGCCGGTGATCTTGATTGTTCACAATTTTGTTAGTTAAGGGGTTGAATTTCTAAAAGTTCCTTTCTTAATTAATGATATTACCACAGCGTATAATTTAATCTTTAAAATGATACCTCATTTATGGATTTTGGTTATGTATGGAGGAAGAAACATGGCCATCACAACAACAACAACAACAAAAAACACCTATTAGAAGTAATATAGCTGATAAGAGCAGCACATATAAAACTAATGTTGTAGTCATGCTGGTTTAAAAAATCTGTTGTATACAATGTACACTCTTTGGCAAAAAAATTGACTGTGGGCGCCTGAGACTAAGTCCATTATTTTGCACTATGTGGCATCACTGGAGAGTTTGTTCCAGGCATTGACTTAAGGAAATCAATAACAGATGGCGCTGAGTTGAATACCTGTAATGATGCCACATTGTGCGAAATAAAGGACTTAGTCTCAGGCGCCCACAGTCATTTATTTATTTATTTTTTCGCCAAAGAGTGTCCAATAAAACTACATTTGTATTAAGACGTTATCGGATATTGGTTTCATCCCCGTGTACAGCTCAATATTATACCATATTCAATATTAGACATAGTATCGCACAGATACGTACAGTAACATTTTTCTTCTCTTCTGCCATCAAAGGGCTGAATACGAATGTAGATATGCACTCTGTTTCAGGTCAGGTGGATGTGCGCCCGCTGACTTTGCCCGGACGTCAGCCGAACGCTCCCCTGCTACAGCACTTGTACCTCACCAAGAAGGTAGTGCACAAACGTCAAAACGAGGTCATCCCTTACAACGACTGCCTCTACCGCAACCTGTACAAATACGAATTCGTCGTTCTGCTGGACATCGACGAGGTGATCGTACCGGTCAGTACTACCTCCTGGGACGAGCTGATGACCTCCGTCAAGGCGTCGGTGCCACCGAAGAAACAGCCAGACTCGTACAACGTGCGCAACGTGTACTTCCTGGACGACGCCAATCACGCGCATGACTGGTTCGCCGACATTCCGCACCACATGCACATGCTACAGCACGTCTACCGCGCTAAGAACTTCACCAAGCCGGGCCAGTACATCAAGTGCTTCCACAACACGAGCCGCGTCTTGGCACTCCACAACCATTTCCCATTTCATTGCCTCGGGAACTGTTATTCCTACTCTGTGCCCACCGACAAAGCTCAGCTCCAGCACTACAGGAAGGACTGCGTCAGCGGTCTGAAGAAGTCATGCGAAGACTACCGCTCCAATACCGTCGTCGACACAACCATTTGGAAGTACAAGGATGAGTTGATCTCCAGGGCCAGTGCAGTGCTCCAAGCTATTGGTTACACCACTTGAAAGTTCGAGGATCATTCGTCAAAAATCTCGAATGATGTGTGATTTTCGCTTGTTGCAGCGAAAGGACCGACCGTCCAGCAAGTTATGTGCTGCAAGCGGTACTCAGAATACCGACCCAAATTGCCCCATTGAAGATGGTGTTCGTAAAGATGCAGCATCATTATCGATATTATGGATGGGACGCCTAACGTTCATCCCAGTGACATGCTATGTGCCAAGTCAACGCTTTGAAAATACTATGCTGTTCGTATAGATTCAAAAAGTATCCATCCAGACTGTATTACAAAGGACACATTCAACATATCCTCTGGCTACCCAGCTGGTAAAATCCTGTTATAAAAAAGAGTGGAACTAGTCATTTCGATTTTCGCTAAGGGAAGACACTGATGGCGTGTGAAGACTGTTCATTACATGACTTAATTCTGTGAACGTCCATCACATAAGTGCCAGTATGCTGAGAGCATAGATCAGAGTGCAGTGTTCAATATCGTGTAACTTATGTGCATATCACATCAGCGACTGAAGAAAATTGCCCAGAAATGTCATCTATATTAAACACGTGTTGCACTGAAACAAAACCTTTACTGAGGACTAAAGCTTCTGTGGCCTGACACCTCAAATTCGTTTAAAATCGCCGTCTACTAGTTCTTTTGTGAATGTGTGTGTTTTGAATGAGCTTATCTTGCTGGTTTTAAAGTATGAGACTTCCATGTATTGTTCCTAAGTGCCGCAAAAACATTCATCAGTTTGGAAGATATCTATCCACATTGTATGGATGACTGCAGACCAAAGACGTAATTGTAGTGTAAGTTTTTTTTGTAAAAGTGAAATGTACAATGTTTTTATACAGAGAAATATGAAGTTACCTTTTTTCAATAAAGAAATGTTTCCTCACTTATTTCTTGTGAAAAGCTTCTTAGAAAACTTATCCTTTTTCTGCCGCGTGGTTTGATAAAAGTGGTCAAATCTCTTTCCCCATCCCCTCCGTATTTCTATCCAGGGCTGGCGATAGGATTCTCGGCCCCCGGGGTAAGCGATGTTAAACTCCCTAACACCCCCCCCCCCCCTAAAAAATATTTTTATTTTACACTTTCGTTTTTTTTTGTTGATAAATTCAGAACATTTTAATACAAAAATGTTCAAAATTATTGGTGCAGATTTTAAAATTTGTGTTTGATTTCGATTTATTTAGACACCCAGGCCGGCGGGCCCCCTTTGGTGGCCCGGGCCCCGGGTACTTTTGCCCCGCTTAACCCCCCCCTAACGCCGGCCCTGTTTCTATCTTCAGTATTTTACCGAAATCACTCAGTTTAATGCCATCACCATCGATGTCTTTGCAATTCTTTGTTCAGGTTCTAATTCGCTTTGAATCCCAAGGGGTAAGAACAAGTTACTGTCATTGTTACTTAGATGCTAATTCAAGATTAGAATAACAATTGGATCTGCATCTCTGAAAACATCTTTGAAGTTGGAGATAATCATTACGATTATGACATATTAAGCATTGTAAAGAGACCATTTGTTGGCTACCGTTAAGAAAAACGTGAGTTGCCAAAAAAGGGAGGGGGGAATTAATAGAATCTAAAATATAATTCCTGAAAATGAAAATTACATATAATAATGATGTTAAAAGGGGATCTAATAGGTTACTAACTAGAACCATGAATTTCAGACACAAAATAAAACCTCATTTATTGAGTCTTATGGCCTTACAAGGTCGGGTAGTAATTAACGTTACGTTAAACACAATTAGATCAGCAAAAACAAGCAATACCCGACGTTTACAATTCGCCGGAGTAAGCAAACAAAACTGAATGAAATATTTCAAACAAGTAATAAAAAAAAAAAAAAGCAAAGTTAACATTGAAATAACATGGCAACACAGGCCATCAAATTGAAGCTAACAATTTACTGTACAAAGGAAAATCCCAGGGGGCGCCGTATAAAGTGAATGAAAAGCATCAAAATTGAATTAACAAACAGCAAGATGCTTAAGAAAAAATTGAATCGAAATATAAATTCAGCTAGCTCAGAATTTAAGTGGCGGGAGCAGAGTCTTAACCCAGGCGTCGCTTAAGGGCACATAAGTCTGTTAAAATCCACTGGATAGTGACCGTCGTTTCTGGTACATTACCATAGAATCATCGCCGTGATGGTGAGCGACAAACACAATGCCACTGCAGCAATGGAAGCTAAAAAAGCGGCTACGCCCGCGTTATTAGCATAACTTCCAAATAATGGCAAGCACGCCACTCAACATCTCGCTTTCCCAAAGCAAGAAATGATCAACCACAATGATCATCAGAGAGCGTGCCGGGCTGACACGTCTATTCACCAGCTCGTCTTGGACCCAAGTCACGTCCGTTCATCAGCTCGTCTTGGACAGAAGTGATGTCTAAAAATGGCTCCTTCTTCTTCCTCGGCTAGTTGCTCGCCACATGTAAAAGAACTCCACGGAATTAGTATTGTAGACCCCAATAAATGTTCAGGATTGGCTATCTACACATTTCCGTCGTCACGTGTTTAATATCATGCGTCGCATTCGCCGCCTCCTTCGCGCGTTTCCTACGTGGCCTTCGGGGTAGTAGCGGGGTAGGGGTAGGTCACCGCCCGATTTCGAACGGGACTCAAGCCGGGCTGTCCCGGCGCCATCGAGTCGCCTCGCCTGCTCCATTGTTCCTCTCTCAACCGCCGAAATGGCAGTTTCTAGCCTTCGATATTCAGCCCTTCTGAGCCATGCGTTTACAGAAAAATTGATTTACAATAAAATATACCTTTGGCCGCCCTGGTTTTTAAACATACATTTAACCTATCCAGACAACCCTCATTATTTACAATTAATTACACGTTGCAAGACTAAATAATTAATAAATTTGAATATAATAAAAAAAGAATTATGAATATAATTAATAATAATTTAATTATATTCATTGTGGGTGACGCTGTCACACCACAAGCTTTAATTTTTGTCGCTTGTGAACAAACAGTATCAACTTCTGCTAGCCATATGTTACAGCTGAAAATTACAACTTCTGATTCAATCTTCTTCTAGATATATACGTTTAGTTAAAAATATTCTGCTAACATTAATAATTGCTAAAATATGAAAATTTCACAAGATAAAATATTCAATGCGTTCCAAATAATTGTGGACTAAACTGCGAAACCGTAAGAGACTGTACGTTATCATTGTCAGCAAACCTTTGAGACTTTTACACATAATACCACTCCGGTTAGCGCTGACATGAGATTTCAGTAATATATATATAATATACAGGTATATGGAAAGACTATGTAAGTGAACTATTCACTTAAGTATGTCTAAATTAATCTGTACTGGCAACAACAACAAAAAAAAAAAACACTTTTCACCATGCGTATGTCATGTCATTTTAGAAAAAAATGTAAGGTTGCTAGATTAAATATTTATTTATTCATTTCTGGTAACGTAACACTGGAATCGCTTGTGAGAGAAGGCTTTGTTTATTTGGCTGGGCGCTACATTCAGCTCAGAAATTTCCCTATCTTTGCTCTAGAGCTTCCGAAAAACGGAGACACATTTATCCTGGAATGTCTGTAAGAAAGCATATGTGGGGCTCGCCGACAGAGGAGCGGGTGTTTCAAGTTTGGAGGGTGAAGCAGAAGCTGTTAAGAGTTTGAAGCCGTTGCCGAACAGAAGTCTGTTACATCACAGTGCATACCAAGAAACTGAAAGTTGGTGTTGGGCAGCAATTGTCGACAGATGTAAGATGTTTTAAGATACGAACAAGGTAAGCAGTCGACGCGTTGCTAGACGAGAGGGCGGATGTAGGTCGACAATAAAATACTCCGCAATCACGTCACGTAGTCTCATGTGCCGCCATGATATCATATTTTAACCTTGATATCATGCTTAGAATTTCTGTCAAGAGAGACATAATTTTCTTCACCAATTATTTGCATGCAGTTTTGTAAAGGTTTCCAACAGAGGTAAGTGCTAGCTTTTCGGAATGGGAAGAAGAATTAATAAAAAATGTGGCTTGACTTGTGGCTCACAATATGGAAAGAAAGCTCATCTTAAAAGAAAACTGTTGGGAGAATTTAATCGGTCATTGCCGCAAGTACTAAAAGATCCGAAACGTTCTTCGTTTGTACGTTTCGGAGGAACAAGAAAGAATTTGATTTCTACATGTGCTTAAAGATCTTACTCAGCTTCAGAAAGTTTAAACTACTGAATAAAGATTGGCTGTACGTTTGAGGTAAGTAAGAAGTAACAAAAAAAACCTGTAATTTAAGTATTAAAAGAACAATGTACGTGAAAAAAAACGAGTTAAGATTTATAAAGAAAAATGTTTGATATTAATATAAATATTCAGCTGGAAGAAGAGGCACCAGTTCAATAAATGTAGGTCCTTGGCTACTTTCGGAAGAAGCTGAATTACTTGTACATTGGATGGAATTCACTGTTTTTTACGTAAACGTGGTCAGGAGATGGCGACAAGACGGATCCATTTTAAAAAGTAAGAAAACATTAGACGTTGGTATAGATTTTCAAATATAATCTTAACATTAACGAAGGAAGCACAGGCTAATAAAAATGAAAACAGCTTTTCCGTTAATTTAAATTAAATACCTTCAAACTTTACTTAGGTCAACAGAAAATAGAATAAATATTTCACGTACAATCAATTTTAGTCTAGGGGAAACTATGTTGCAGGAGAAGCAATTCTGACTTTACGATTAATAATGGAGGGATAGATCAATAAACGCAAGAATACCTCTATCCTGTTGTGGGCTTGGAAAATTTTTGAATGTATCGCGATATTCTGAATTTAAAAACATCATGTTTAAAATACATTAACAGGATAATAATTTATTGTCTGTGTAAGAATCAGGAGACCACAAGAAAAGGATGTGATAGGAGAAATGATATTTCTGTTAATTAAGAAAAAAATTGTTGAAATAGGAATGGTATCAGAAATAGATCAGCACTATTAAAAGAAAAAATATGTTATCTTCAAACTCTAATCTGGAACTCTGAAAGACTGATAGCACAGTACTGTTGTTAATGGAATGGAACATCAAAAAGAAGGAAAACTGAAGCTTTATAAACGTTGTGCTATTAAAGGATGTTGAAAATTACGAAGAAATGCCAAGTGCGAAACGAACATGTTCTGGAAATGATAAGTAAAATAAGAAATTTATGGATGAAACCACCAGAATAATATAAATATAATAGTTAGTTGTGTTTTAATAAATGCGGGATTTGTTAATCTCTTTGTAGAAAAAACAGTTCAGGCGATAAAAGTAGATGAAGAAAATAATAAGAGTTCTAATAGGAACATATAAATAAAGAATTAGCTGATATTCTATTAATTAAAGCATAACGTAGCTTATTGTCTACGTAATTCGAGTTGAGAGACATTGGAGGGAGGGGTTCAGGGCACAAGGAACAGGAAGGAATTAGGATTTGTCTTTTTTATGTAACCATCCCGGTGTTTGGTTGGAGTGATTTCGGGAAACCATAGAAAATCGAAATAAAGGGGGGCCTGACGGGGATTCAAGCCCGCGTCATTCCTAAAGTCAGACCATAAACAATTCACCTACCTAGTGTTGTCATTATCTGATGTGAGAAATATGGGAATATGTGTGATGATATCATTGTTTAAGACAATAAAAACTTCTGAAAAGAAATGTTTCTTTTATTCCTAATAATTGTACGCCAATGTTGTAACGTGTTGAGTAACATACAACTAAAACAAATATTGGCCTTCAGGATAACCATTACCCGGGGCGCACATTGAGCTGCGTGGTGCAGTAGGGGCAACGCAGAGCAGGGCAGGGCAGCACAGACTGGCAGTTACCCGCGCATATTAGAGCGCAGTTTCGTGCGGCAGTTTACAAAGCATTGAGTTGTGCGAAAAACCGACAATAAAGTGTAACCAAAAACATGTCGATGCAAAAACTCGATTTTTGATTTCTGAATCAGATTGGAAAATTGTTATTACTTTAACAGAAGCTGAGTTAGATAAAACTACGCAAAAGTGAGTATATGAAAAGAAGAAACTCTCATCCGGCTTTTGCAGTGACAAGAGAATTCTCAAAAGATAATTTCCGGATGACTCGAGCGGAGATTCACGGCATAATGTAACCTGTTATTTTCTCGACAAAGCTCAAATATCTATTAGAACTGAAGAAAATCTCGCTGTATTTTCGTGGTTATTTATTTAATTATTTAGCGTTTGACGGTACATGACATTTATAAGAATGTTTCTCTCTTTTATTTCATATTATATTTTTAAGAAAACTATATAACAGAACATAAACACTTGAAACTAAAAAAGCAGTGTCAACAAATTAAGTGTTTCTCGGGGACACTATTGAATGATGTAGTACAAATAATAAGAAAACAAATTATATGATAATAGCCTATATACGTATATCAATATTTTTCGAAGTTTTATTAAAAATGAATTTAAAAAAAAGTGAAAGTGGACAGTTGTATGATAAATAAATGCTGAATTTACTTGCCACTTGTTGGGCTCATTGTCCATATCTCTTGTTTAAATTTAATTTTTATGTATTTTTTATGACTGATATTGTGAATCGCAGGTTGGTTACGCACCAGATTAATCAATTTTTCTTATTCCATAGTTTAAAATGATTATAAGTAAAACAAGATTATAAAAAATCTTCTACTTACATTTCAGGAAAGCTACCATATACACAAATCGATAGCAATAGGAAAAACAATAATAAACGAATTCACGAATTTAACCAACAAAACACTATACAACACACTAACAACACAAAAAGCAGTCTCAAAACAATGTGAAACCGTGTGAAGTGCTGTTCCAGCCCGACATGTAAAGGAATACCAGTATATCTGTGAGTACCATGGAGGAAGGAATAATATGGAGACGACGCAAGAGACCTTTACCACGCATAGGAGTGAAGCAGGCCGGCGGAGGAGTGGGGGGGCATGGCCGGAGTGGTGGGGGCTTGACCGCTTCCCAACAAACACGGGGAATATGTACTAATACCTCAAGGGGACTCTAGGATAAACGTGACGCCGCAATCTGGTGATGGATTATTATGTAACTCGATGAGACAAATAAAAAATGAAGAATAAATTTTTTTGATATCCTGCTTAGTTTTCGAGATATTCTGTCTCAAATGTGAAATGGTTTTGGTTGAAATTCAGAAGAAAAAATTATTCAAAGTCAAATTTTATGATGAATTTTTATTTAAAAAGACGAGACAAATAAAAAATAAAGAGTAAAATTTTTCGATATTTCACCTAGTTCTCGAGATATACTGTCTCAAAAGTGAGGTGTCTTGAGTTGAAATGCAGAAGAAAAATTTCGCAAAAGTCAAATTTAATGATGGATTCTTATGTAACACGACGAAAAAAACTCGATAATAAGGAATAAATGTTTTCGATATCTTGCTTAGTTTGGGGGATATACAACATCCAAATTGAGGGGTTTAGGTTTGGATGCATGCTGGACCAAAAATTAATTCTGTCAAAGCCACAATGATTACATGGTTGACATGCAGAATGGATATTTCAGTTTTATTACTACCACTTGTGGTTAGTCTGAAATGTGTCCTAGCCCAGAAAAGAAGTAAGAGGACCCACTCTAGGGATGAGCAACTCAGACATTTTGTAGGCTGGTACTAGAAATAAAATGTTTATTCAGTCACCTTAATGAACATTCTCTTGATCAAGATGTGTTATCTAATTTCACAGCCCTACTTATTAGGACAATTGTAAAAAAAATTATCTCTCAGTTAGATTTAGATAGGGGGGGGGGGAATGTTGTACAAAAAAAAAAGACTAAATTAGAAACACATTCCCCAAATTGATTTTGTTCAAAGGCCAATAACTTCTTTATTTATGAAGCCCACTTTTATTTCTGCATGAACCTGTTTCGACATAAATAGATGAGAAAGATTTCAAAATCGGTAAAAATAGGTTTAGACGTATTTACAAACAGAAACAAGTCTTATATGAAGCTTTAAAAATAACCTAAGTCAATGGCCTGAAATAGCTATTTAAAAAATTAATAAAACTCACAGCTTCTCACATAACAGTTAATTTCATCATCCATTGTCAGTATAATCAGCAACGTGACGAAAGAAATCGTAATAGTAAATTCACTGAATCGCGAAGTAAAACACGCCCCTTTAAATCTCATTTTAAACACTCGTTAAAAAATAATGCTAGTCTATTATGTGCAAAATAGCAAGTTTGCTGATTTTCTACACTACACCAAGAAAAATTTGAGAACAAAGCCATCCCATTGAGAGCTATGACTAAATATTTATAGACGTGCTGCAAAGTTTGCGGTGTCTACCGCTCACTTCAACAACGATAATTACAATTCAACTTACTTATGAAATGATATTCCAGGTTCTTTCCTGTCTGGCCTATTTGTGCAACCGTACGCAACACAAGCTGGCATTTTTAAACACTTATACACAATACTAAATGAAATAATCACTGCATCTACCACAATGTGAATACCTTAATTGTTGGGAAGCGCCATATGGTCGCTGCCGGTGCTGCCACCATGCGGGAGAGTTTAGTGCTTGCTTCACCGATTTAACGTCACTTCTCCTCCATATAATTCCTTCCTCCATGGTGAGTACAGGGTGTGCAGAAAAGGACTCCCTGATTTCAAAATTAAATATCTCGAAAACAAAGATCGATAGAGGAATGCAGTAAACGGTATGTTTATTGTGACAGCTGTAAGAAGTGTATACAGCAGTGTGAAATAATAGTTACAAAAGCTGCTAACAGATGTACGCTGTACAGCTCATATCAGCATACATAAGTGAAATAATCGTATGAAAACAATCTTTGCAAACAATCACATCACAATGTTTTCAAAATGTTCACCATTGGCACTACAGAGGTGGCGCAAACGAAGAATGAAATTCGACATCACATTTCGTAGTGTCTCGACCGAAATGGATTCACATGCCGCAGAGATCGCCGATTCCAGCTCGTCCAGCGTGGCGGGATGCTTCGGGTAGACCATGTCTTTCACTGTGCCCCACAAAAAAAAAGTCACAGGGAGTCACATCCGGCGAATATGGAGGCCAATCCATGCCTGCACCAGTAAATTCGGGATATCCCAAAGCAATGACTCGATTCCTGAACTATTATTTCAAACTGCTGTATACACTTCTTACAGCTGTCCCGTTTACTGCATTGCTCTATCGATCTTTGTTTTCGAGATATTTAATTTTGAAATCAGGGAGTCCTTTTCTGGACACCCTGTATGTATATACATATTTATTAAGAGTTATATTGTATGTAATTATTGTAACAACACATGTAAAAACACTTTACAGCCACTGAAGATGCCCTACACCACAAGGGCGAAACGCGTCTGGGGAATTAAATAAAAAACAAAATTCACCAAACCAGTTGTTTTCGACGGATTTATTTACAAAAAGATTATAAATAACGCAAGAAGTGTTACGGCAAAAACCGGCACGAGTGAGCTGCGTCGTGGCACAGTTTCTGTGTCGTGATCACAACGTCGCGCAGGCCACGTGCGGCGCAGTACTGCGCTGCCCTGCTCTGCGTCTCAATACGCGCCGTTCCGCTCCAAAACATAGAGACACAATGTGCGCCCGGCCTAGTTCAGGGCACAAGGAACAGGAAGGAATTAGGATTTGTCTTTTTCATGTAACCATCCTGGTGTTTGGTTGGAGTGATTTCGGGAAACCATAGAAAATCAAAATAAAGGGGGGCCTGACGGGGATTCAAACCCGCGTCACTTCTAAAGTCAGACCATAAACAATTCACCTACCCAGTGTTGTCATTATCTGATGTGAAAAATAGAGTATAGTATTAAAACATCGGTTAGATTGGTGACAGCAAAGATATAGGAATATGTGCGATGATATAAGTGTTTAAGAAAATAAAAACTTCTGAAAAGATATGTTTCTTTTATTCCTAATAATTGTAGGCCAATGTTGTAACGTGTTGAGTAACATACAACCCAAACAAATATAGACCTTCAGGATAACCATTACAGATGGTCCGTCTGTGTGTGTTAATTTATCAATAGAATAGATAAACTAAGATGATGACAATGATTAGAGCTGTAATGTAACGTATAGTTGAAGAGATTAGCCGTTTTTTATTAGACAAGGTCTTTAGAGACGGGAGAGCATTGTGGGGTCGCTAGGAATTCAGTCATGGCCTTATGAAAGATCCATCTCGGCATTTGTCTGAAATGATTTCAGGAAACTATTGAAAAACAAAACGCGGATAGTTAGTCTCTAAGACTTGAATAAATAAAGTATAGATGATATAAATATGTCTGTAAAATGTTTCCTTATCGTACAGCTAAGGGGACATCCATAAATTACGTGAGGTGTTTTTCCGGATTTCCGCGCCCCCCCCCCCCCCCCCCCGCCCAGTTCACCGCTAGTAATTTATGGATGCCCTCTAATGGTGGTGGCTGCGCGGAAATGTTCTAATTGCGCGTTTGGGAGGTTGAGTCGAATTCTCGTCCGGCCATCCAGATTTTGTTTTTCCATAGATTCGCGAAATCACTCCAGGCGACTTCCGTATGGTTTCTTCAAAACCCATCGCCTGAATTTCTTCCCCTCAGTCCTTTCCCGTCTCTAATGGCATCGATGTCAACGAGACGTAAAGTATAAGTAATAATAATAATAAAAATGAAGCAATGAACCAGTTTACATCAGCAAAAAGAGTAACTGGCCCTTATACATCTCATCCATCTAAACCGTAGTGTTATGCTGTGACAGCCCCTATTCAGGGGCGTTTATACTTGCTAGAGGGCTATTTTATTTCCAGATCTGAAGAAATGCTTATGTCCATACGGCTATTGCTGCTATCCTCTCAATTTTTGTGTGACTTTTTCCTGTCTCTTATAACTATTGTTCTTTTGAAGTTTAGGAAACTGAGCAACCTCGCTGAGGAAATTATTTTTTTACTTCATACATGTAGTCCTAAACCTGAAAAGTCATATTTATTACAAGAAGCTGTTCAAATCGCCATCGGTGGTGAACTGGGTACAATTGAAAGGATTAATATCATCTATTTACTAACCACTGCAGATGAAATAATATGTTATATTTACAATTTCGAATAAAGTGTTTATCTCCAACTGAAATAATTATGTTGATGAAATTTGAAGTGCAGTGTGAACCTGTATTCTGTAAATTTGGACAATTACGTAGGAAAATACCAGTCTAACTAATGAAACCACTTTTCCTAAAATGAATAATGACCTTTCTTTAAGGAAGTGATGCTATAAGTTCTTGTCATTACTCATTTACTTGGTACTATGATCAAATGTATCCGAACGACCTGAATTGTTCGGCGGCCTGCAAGTTATTCATTCCATTAGCGACAAATAGCATACGCTGTGTGTGGTATGATTAGACGATTATCCAAAACTGACACTTTTCCAACTCATAAAAAAAATTCTTCAAGTTGAGAATATTTTAGATTGCAATATGCATAAGATTTCGGAAAAAAGTATTGCAATATTAATTTTAAAAAAATATTTAAGAGGGTTTAAATGGTATTATATTAGCTAAAACTACCCTTCTCAAACAAAATGCTACACTAAATACTAATAGTTTCGTGTGATGTCAAGTACTTGGTAACAGAGTTTCTTACCGGCTGCCTCTCTCTTAGCTGCCTAACCAGTATAGTGGACCCACAGTTTAAGGCGGAATCCGCATCACCGAAGCAACAAGCATTTTCATTTTAACAATGTGGATACTATACTCAAGTATTAGAAACTAAAATTTATGATAAAATTCAATGTTTTCACTGTATTAAAATTTGTGGAATTGCTGTAAACTCAATATTTGTATAAACGATTCATCAAACGCTGAATCTTCAAGTTCACATTTATTTTCCCACATGATGGTTTAAGAATCTTCTTCGATTCTCGCTGTCCTGATACTTATTCGCTTAGAAAATGCCTTATGGATACGGAGAGACAGCAATTGCACAGATACAGGAGATTTAATCTCACTATTTTCCACAGATGAAAAC
Source organism: Vandiemenella viatica (assembly GCA_031002005.1). Lineage (NCBI taxonomy): Eukaryota > Metazoa > Arthropoda > Insecta > Orthoptera > Morabidae > Vandiemenella > Vandiemenella viatica. Next base: position 236,815,040 of record CM061920.1, on the reverse strand, counting down.
ACTTTTCACTGTTGGTGGTGCTTCCTAGATGTTATTCCTGATGTTGGGACTGGACGCGTCAATGAATTTCGTGTATAAAGAGCACCCAGTTAGAAAGAAGCTTTCTGCTGAACTGATAAATGCTATCAATTACGCAACAAGGATGTTTAATGAAACTTGTAATCAAGCGGTAAATCAAAATGTGTGAGAGTAATGCACTTACACTTTCTCCGTCCAGGGGAGGAATTCTTGCTCACATTTTCGAATACGGGGAAAGAGTAAGGTAGTTTCTACAAGGGTGAAAATCCGACCTAGTAAAGTATTTGTTCAATGAGCAGAGATGATAACTCTTGTATTTATGGTAGGCGTATTTAGACATCCTAACGAAGTTAATATTTCTCTTCAGGAGTCTTCTACAAATATGGGGTAGGTATAGAAATGTTTCCATATTTGGAAGTATTTTTATTGCTGCCGATATCAACCAGAAAGTCATACTCCACTTAATTCGTCAACACTTAAGACCTAAGGTTGAAATACTTGATAATTATTTGTTATAAAATGAGGAACCTACTAAAGGTAATATCTGGATTGAAAGATATAGAATCATGCGGCCCTGACCATCATGAAAAAGAAAAGATGATCGATTTTTTCTCCTGACGCCCTCTGGTGTCTACGCACAAAATGAAAACCGTTGTACCAGTTCCGGACATCACTTGAACAAGAATATCCATTTCTGTGTTACAAAGCTATAAAATTGCAGGTAGTATGTACAAAACGCCTTATTTACTGATATCAACAATAAAAACTAAACAGACAAATCGAATAGATCTTCATGCAGTGTGTCATATCTAAGAAATAATGTTGCTGTCACTTATATCAACTTTTCTAAGAAGCTGCTGCAGATGTCATAATGAATAAAAATAGTTAATGATATTAACTGTATTCAAGTACTATACACTAAGGATTTTTTTTTTTTTTTTTGTCTACAGACATTACAGAATTCTCAGAATATTTCTACTATTTTTAACGTTCCATATGTGTGAAAAGGCTGGTGTTACTCCATGCAACCATTAGTTGTTGGGCAGTTGATTATCAACAGTCCAAAGTTTCACAGAAATCACTTGAGTCTTCTGACATGATTGTCAGCGATTCTTCCTTACTCTAAACACTTTCAGTTCAAGGTAGTGAAAGGTGAATCACAAAATAAGAAAACAAACAGAAATTTATAACACTGATATTCTAATCAAATATTACAGAAATAATTTTCCTACTTACCCCACAATTTAACCAGAACAGACTTCGATTATATATCCGTGAATGCGATTAATTCTTGCATCTATCTGCTCTCTGGTGATTATTTAATTGTCTGTTACCAGTAGAAACATATCAGAAGGCACAACACTGAGGTTGACAGGCTACAGCTCTAGAATCTAGTCTCTACACTTATGATTTTATTGTTCTTAAAGGCCAGAACATTTCATTTAAATCTGGTAGTTCGCAATAATTTTTTCAGCATAAATATACGAAGAATAGAACATCTCACTGATAACCCTACGACGATCACCTGGTATACAGAAAAAAAAGTGGGAGAGGCCATTGTTATATTTTTCTGCACAGGCACAAGGGCAGGTAATTCAAGTTAACAAGTTAGTTGGTATAGTCTTGATTGTATGCCGGGATCCTGTAGGCCAGGGGTTATTAACATGAGTGTGCGCCTGGCCTGGAGAAGCGTTGTAGATTTGTAGGGAGGCTTGGGGAGTTAAGGAGAAGAACATACATAAACTTAGTAAACATATAAATGGAGAAGACCATAAATAAACTTAGAAAACACATAAAGGTTTGATAAAAATGACAAAACATGAAATTGTTGTGCGAGTAGGCAAGCCACCATCCATTAAAAAATTATACTAACACCATGAAACTTGGATCAAGCGAAGGGTTAGGGTGCAACAGCGGCGTACCAAGGGGAAATTGTCCTCTTTGTCTAATATTTGGTACACATGTTCCCGAGGCCATGCCAGTTGAGAAAAAGTGCAAATTATATAAAAAAGAAACGTACCTTAAACATAATGCCACATGAAAGTTACCATACGGGATATCGTCGGCAGTTTACCAGTGAACATTCCTTAACACATCTTTGACATGAACGATAGCATTTTTAGATTTCTTATATATGAATTGGTAGCATGGCCAATCAAGAGTTGTTTATCGAAAAGCGGATCATCGTAGGTCCTACAAGTTATACTGTGAATGCAGTGGAAAGGTGGGTGGGAAGCAAGGAACCGAGCATGGTGGGCGAGCGGAATGATCTGGCTTCGCATTTGGGAGAATGCCAGTTTTCCTAGCCCCGATCCTTTCACACCTTTAATCACCTCGACGCAAAAAAAAAAGCACTTGTTTTTTGTTGATGAATGATGAGACAAAAATAAACCAATATGGCAGTATTATATGGGAAATAGACTTTACTTATATATATACATGGGCGTATTCAGCGAGGGGCAGATGGGGGCTGCTGCCCCCCCTAGAAGAAAAATTAAGTTGCTTTCAGTATGCTTCGATGAGTGAAGAACTAGTTCAGGAGCACTTTGGGAGAGAAAGATTGACTGGATTATGTCTGATGAGTGTGCATCGAAATTTCGTGAAAGAACACCATGAGATATTGACAAACAAAATTATTGAAATTGAAAATCTGAGACATTTAATGTTTACATAAAAAACTAACTGACTTACGATCTTAATTAACTACATAGTAGGTTCTTAGATTAAGTAGTTGTGTTACTATATTAATCAATGATAAAAATAGTTTCCTGAATAGGTTTGAGTTTGATTTTGTAATGTCACGTTTCAGTCGCCCACCCCCACTTCCTCGAAACCAAAATGAGTTGCCCCCCCCCCTAGTTCAAATCCTGCCCCCCTCTAGTTCTGATCCTGGATACGCCCTTATATATATACAATTTAGCATAAAATATATACTTATTTTGATTTTAAATTTATTTTTGATAAAACATTAATATCTATATAATTATAAATTTATTTTTCCACATCTGCTTCCACAAAGCACTGAACATCCGCCTCAGCATTCCCAACGATGATCTCCGTTACAACCCTAGTCTGAACACACACTCTTACACGAAAGTTGAGAAGAAACAAGTGCTTCGGCAGTTGTATGCGATCCTCCTAAGGTATCCGAATGAAATGTTCCAGGCTAATTCAGAAATTGTTGAGGTATAGTTCCCGATGAAAATACAAACCTAAGGACATCTGTTAATCACAAAAATTGACGTAGGGTTATAAAGTGAGAATCACTATTTATTGCTGGTGTTGCTTCCAGTAAGTTGTCAACATGCCGGGATGCTTCCTTCAAAAAGACCATGGCCAAATTCCTTCCCGTTCCTTGTCTCCAGTCCCATCCCACTTCTAATGACCTTAGCCATTGACAAGGCGTAAAGTTAAAAAAAAGCACCTCTTCTAAGTGATTGTGCTTATTGATGACATGGTAAGTTTTTAATTTAAAGTTCTATCAGCACTATAGCTCTAGGACATTGTTTCCCTGGGGTTCTGCATACAAAATAAAAGAAAAAATTAATAATTACAAAAACATAAACAGAGGTATGAGAACACATGAACTCTAGCCACAATGTTTGAGATGAGAGTCGAGCTATCAAATGACAGTTCTGGGATAATCGATTTCCAATTATTATTATTATTGTTACTACTATTAAAGGGACTGTGCAGGGTCACATTTAAGCGTAGGCTACCTAGGCTGTAACTGCACGCCCACCTAGGACAGTGGTAGATTTAAAAAAAAAACTGTTGCCCATAAATTGTTACATCACTGTAGACAGGGGCCTGCACCACATGTATAACCTAGGGACCTATTAAGCCCAAAATGGCACTGGAACCACCGTAGAAAAGGGATTGGAAAGGCTGTTCTAAGAGACTGTAAATAGTATAATAAAATAAAAATGAAACTGTCAATAACTTTTTTCCTTCTTCTTTTAATCAGAGTTGAGATCAAATTGTGGTCATGGAAAGGGAATGAAATCAGTCATGATCTTTGTAAAGGAACCATTCTAGCATTCACCTTGGAAACCATGGAAAGCTGAAATCTAGTTGGCCGCCCTCCCAAATGCAGGCACAAACATTACCACTTGCCCACCATATTCCATAAATAAATTCAAAATAAATATGGAAATGTAGCTGGTTCAGTTTCTATATAAAAAACCAAAACAATCAACTCATATCAGAAGTAAAAGGGAACTACTTTTTTTATTATTATTCTGGCTTTATGCCTTGTCAACAACCAGGTCATTAGAGGCAGGAGAGGACTGGAGACGAGGCTCAGGAATGAATTCAGCCATGGCCTTTTGTAGGAACCATCCCATGCATTTGCCTGGAGTAATATGGGGAAATCATGGGAGACCCAGTTTTGGATGGCTGGATAGGGATTCGAATCCACGTCCTTCTGAATGCAAGGCCAGAGCATTACTGCTCACCAGCCATGCTTGATGGGAAAAGCAAAGTGTTTATACTTCCCTCAGATAATTTGAATTGGAACAAACACTTACAAACATAAAAAAATACTTTGTGCCTCTACAATTTGGTAAAGAATGGTATTTATTATAACTGTTTTAGGTGAAGGCTATTAAATGTTTAATGTCTCACATGATTATTACATTTTCTAACTGAATATTTGAGAAAATCTATACTAATATTACAAATGCAAAAGTAACTGTCTGTCTGTCGCATTTTCAGGGCTAAACAGCTAATCCGATCATGATGAAATTTGACAAGGAGATGCTATTTGTACTTTTTTCTGTATAAATATGGTACTGTCATGGAATTTTGAAAAAAAAAAAATAATTAACTGGACAGTGATAGACAGAAGCACAGCATGTATATGTCTTTGTAATGCTTGCCGATAGAGTGGGCTGGTAGCGCAACGGATAAGGCGCTTGCTTTCTAAAGTTCCCTGTGTGATCTGTAATCAAATCCAGGTGTGAGCAAAATTTTTTAAGAATTGTTTTTGATCGTATGAGCCATACATGGAAGTTCCGTTGTAAGGATTCCATGTTAAATTGTAGGTCCCATAATTTCAGTGGTGGAATGCATGGCAAATTGTAGGCGGCTGAACAAAGCGGTAAGAGTTTACTTTTTATTTATGCTATATTGGTACCTCAGTTTTTGTTTCTCTTGCAGTCAGTTTGTGTGTAATCTACACTAATAATATTATAAATGTGAACCTAAATCTCTGTCGGTTACATTTTGACAAATAAATGGATATACTGATATAATTCGACAAGAAAATACTTTTTACCTTTGGGAAGGACACAGGATACTTTTTTTGGTATAAATAACAGTTTTAGTCATGAAGTTTTTATAACTTATCAAATAGTTACAGACTTACACATGCATCTATCTATCTGTCATGTTAAACTGGTCGCTCGGGCTGTGCTTCACTCGCAGATCATACACTAACTTCATTTACAGAAAAAACTACTTATGTAATATAAATGTCAATTTGCACTGTACTATTACTGTGTGCCTGCCTAAATGTTTCTGGTATCAGTTTATATTGTATTATTTTTTGACATGCCTGGCAGGTGTAATACAGACCTAAGGTGTAGCTCTTGCAGAGCACGAGCAGTTAACATTATTAATAACCCAAGAATGCTCATATTGAAGTAAGAAGAAAAGACCAAACAGAAATTGAAGTTACCCTCAATTAACCTCCCCCCCTCAACCTCATTCCTTTATTTCTGTTTTCAAACATGTCAGAAATATACTTTTCACGAGACATGTTCGACGGTACAATGGTATAGTGATGGCTTTCGTGTCATATTATGCCGACTTGGTGTTGTTTGAGACAAATCTTATTAACTTATCACTTTCTATATCCAATTCTAACAATGAAATTCTAAATCTATGCCTATGAAGTCACGGGTAACTGCTAGTAAGTATAATAAATTTTAAACAAAATGAGTTTTGGTATTATGACTGAGTCAACATAATGTGGAGGCAACAGCTATTAACAAGAAGGGTACTCATAAACAATAAGAAAAGGAAGACAAGTAAGCTGACCTGTCTAGACATGTGGTGGTCTGCCAAAATGTGTGTATTTCTGACTGCAAATGGCATGCTTAAATAGGTACAAGTAATGTGAACTATTACCTGGATGCTCAAAGATGAAATTTTAGTGAATAACATGTTGTGGCAAGAGAATAATTTATCTGGTGAAACAGTATGCTATGAGGGATAAGGAGACAAATTCAGAGTTGGAAAATGCCATTCATATGCTTTTATCGGGCAATAATATGACTGGGAGTGTACATTGTGCAAATGTTTCCAGCAAATAAAATAGAAAAGCAGTTTTAATAAAATAAAATTTTGTGTATTTCGTGCACAAATAAATGTGCATTCATCTGATGGACACTTGTAGAACAAGAAGATTTAACAGCAAGGAGATGTCGTGCAAAGTTTTCATATTAGAAAACAAGTGTGCTAGTTTGCCATTCTGTGTTGAAGAAACATCAGGCACTTGGACATTCTATTCGAATGCTGGGATGTCTTCAGTCCATTGTGGAGGCTGATTCTGCAGTGGTCATAAAATATTTTTGTGGTGTCACATTTGATAAGCATTATCATAGTACACAATGTCATACCATTGAGGGAATAAAGGAAGTGTCCTATTATCTTCCGGAAATCTGACTGGAGCCTTCCTGATATGTTGGTTTCACTCCGATGATTTGTCTTCATCAAAGACATTGAATGGTAGTAACATTAATATCTCCACTGCAAAATCAGTAATAAAAGCCTATTAATTCCTAGTAATCTTATAAGATGAGATTCTCATTGTTGTGTCAAATACGCTGAATTTATCGTAGATTGTACATTTTCTGCTCAAGTTTCTTGTTAATTAATGTTCAGTATCGTGTTTTTCATTCATGATTATTTTGTTAAATAAATTCAATAACTTCTCGTTACTTTAGGTCAAAAATAAAGCAAGTTAACTTCAACAGATGTGTGCGAGTGTGTTTTTTTTAAAATTGTATGCTGGTTTCACTATCATTTCAAGTTAGCAATTTGACGATTTTCATATTTGAAGAGTGTCTTCAAATTCTGAAAATAATAATTACTGCAGTGGTACACCATATAAATTTCCTATTCCAAATGTGTGGCTAGAATTGGAAAATATGAATTGATTTGCAGTCGATTCCAAGTCTTACTGTTTCATTTGCATGCATGTTTATTCCAGCTATCAGTAAAGGACGTATGAGAGAGAGAGAGAGAGAGAGAGAGAGAGAGAACCTTGTAGGTAGGTAGCTACACAAGTACTGATATACTGATTACTTTCTGCCATGCATTGGATCCAAGGCATTTTGAATAAACTTGTTCAATATGGAGGGAAAGGCTTGGTTCCATGTGGAATGCCTCTCAGAAATGACATATGATGAATTTGAAAGACTAATCTTAAAGACATTTTGGTCCACAAACAAGCAGTTACGAGGGTGGATCAAATATAAATGGGACTTTTTTAACTGAGCACCCAATAATGGTCAGAATGGCCACACGCTTCTTCACATGTTTGTTGGGGATGTAACAAGTGGAGAGAGTGATTATTTACCTTATCACGTGCAGTCAGTAGTACAGCTCACAACGTCTGAGCAAGACTTGCACCTCTCAACCATGCACCATATAATTATTAAATTTCTCACTTGTGAGGGGGGGAAATTAACCGAAATTCTGCAGAGATTATGGGCACAGTTCAGGGATCGAACACTGTCAAGGACGCGTATGTTTGCCTGACATAAGTAATTCCAGAAAGGCCGTGAAAAATTAGAGCCACGATTGTCGATCACAGATAAGCATTACAGAGCAGAAAATTCCAACAATTCATGACTATTTTGCACATTGATTTTTTGCTTTGACATCACACCTCCAATGCAGCATACTACTGCAACCGTTTGGAGGAAGTTAAGCTTGCTTATCACTGAATAAGACATGACCAGCTGATAAGAGATGTGGTTTTACCCATGACAACACTCGGCCCCACAATGCAACTCTCGCTCAAGCAAAATTGAATGAAATGAACTTTTAATCACTATATCTTCCTCCTTACAGCCCTGACCTATCACCCTGTGATTTTCATCTCTTCAGACCACTGAAAGAAGCACTGGGAGGCTGACAATTTGAAGAGGACAACACTGTGGAGGGCTTCATGCGCAATTGGCTACTGACAGAACCCTCTTTATTTTACGATGACGGCATCAGGAAGCTTCTGATATGCTGGGAAAAATGTATTTCTAAATCAGGACATGTTGAGGAATAGTATGTACTTTGTTAATTTGTAATGGTAAATAAAAAAAAAATTAAAAAATAAGTATCATTTATAATTGATCCACCCTCGTACAATGCTACAAACACATATACCGGGGAAAATAAGATCTGAAACACATAAAAACTTGGCATTTTATTTTGTTACCTGGATGAACCAATGTGCAACAGAGAACTTGTTACTGCCCTTTGCACACATTCTTTGTCAGAGGTGCAGTACAGCCCTAGTCCCACTGTTGTCACCACACTGACACACTGTGAAATCTTGACCAAATAGAGGTGTTTATCAATGTGGCAGACAACAAAGTACATCCACCACAATTACCACAGAAAAATGGTTTCAATCAGTACAGAAAAAAAGAGAGAGAATATGGCACCAAAATGGGAACCCAACCACCAAAATAATGAAATCAAGATATCAGCAAGGCCACCTGACAAAAATGTTCTTGGCATCAATAAAAAAATATGCTATTCACAAAAGAGACTAGCAACCAGGACTGCCAGGAATCAAATGGCTGAAATCAGGAGGTGGTGACAGCAAATCAGTACAATTATGGGACTGAGAGTTTGTCATTCACATGGTGTAAACAGAAATGATATGATATTTAACCCTTGGACTGCTGTTGACGTGTATACACGTCATGCTGCCTGCTGGCCCCGAGTGCTAATGACGAGTTTAGACGCAGCCGCCAGTTTTCCCGAGTGCTGTTGACGAGTTAAGCTGCACCCGCCTGCCGCTACCTGTGTGCTGATGACAAATATAGACGCGCCGCTACCTGAGTCGTACAGCGGACTTCACGCCTCATTTCTCAATAGCCTTTCGCAGTTCTGGTCGCTAGCTTGTCGCCCAACTGTTTGTCTGTTGGGAGCCTTGGCTTCGATCTACAGTTCACTGTTCATCTGAATTTACATCAATGTTCTTTGTGTCCTGTATTTTATAAAGAAAATGGCAAGACGTCATGGGTGCACTGAGGAAGAAATCATGGAGATTCTTACGAGGAGTGACACCGAGGATGAACTACTTGATTTTGATGGAAGTGATAGCTTTTCCACAGAATCGGAAGGCTGTAGTCATAAACCATACTCGTCAGCAGGGGTGACAATGCAGTCTCATGTTTCAACAAGAGATGTTAGTTGTTCTGAATCTGAAGAATCAGAAAGAGATAGGGAAACGCTTACGAAGAAATTACATCTTAGTGATAAATCTGACTGGAAAAAAAATGATTTTCTTCCAGTTAGACATGCATTTGATGATACGCTGTAGGGACATGTGTGTCAAATAGGGAATGTGCCAAATATTCTGTCAGTTTTCATGTTATTTTTTTACAGAAGAACTGATGAAATATATAGCTGATGAAAAGAATCGGTTTTATATTACCACTATGGAGAATATTCCAGTATCAGTGCAGTCTTGAATATCAAAGTGGAAAGATGCTGAATAGGATGAAATTTTTTTGTTTCATAGCTATTTGTCTTCTGATGCATCGCGTGAAAAAAATTGAAAATTAGCTAATATTGGACCAGAGATGTTCTTCTAAATACCGCAATTCTTGATGTCCAGATACCGCTTTTTGTTACTTTTTAAATGGAATAAAGTGAGCCAGGGATGAAAGGGAGACTGTCTGCAGGGCATGTCTCCAGACATAGTTGACCATGTAAATTATTCTTACAGATTAATGAATGAGAATATTTCCTAGCATGCTGAAATAGCAGGGTTTGCAGTGTGGCAGATTGGTTGCAGTATTGTAAATCTAAGGGCCTTCATAGCCATTGCAGTCCTTGACCACAGTGGTTGTGCCATTATTGGCTTGGAGATTTTTGGGGAAAATCTCACATGGTTTCCATTTAGGCTACTGCCACAGAATATGGAATTAGGAAAGATAGTTGTGAAAGGTGGAAATTAATGACAAACGGAGCAGGAGAAGAGGACAGTTTTGGGATGGGAGTAGGAATTGATGGAGTCTGGGTTGAAAAGAATTGTCACTTCCCATTTTCATGTCAGTTAAAAAATCTTATCTTATCTTATATCTTTAAACGAGCAATTCTTGTATATATATATATATATTTCGGATCTCGGAAACGGCTATGACGATTTGGATGAAATTTGATATTTAGATAATGTTTTGACTTTTAAGATTACCTAAATAGTTGTCTTCCGTACAAAAAAGCGAGTTTGCAAAATACAAACAATTTTTTCACTTGATATCTCGAAAACGACACTAGCGCCACCTCGTAAACAATTCAGGTACCAGAAAGCCTACAAATAGATTCTCTCTGATGTCAAAGAATATTTAAACGAACAGTTCTTGTATACTCGCTGAGGCGTGGAAATAGTAACATTGCAAGTTTAATTGTAAAACATTTAAAAAGGAAGATAATTAAAAATTTATGATTGGTTTTGTCAGAGGTGATAAACTTCTTTGAAAATAATATTACCGGTACCAGTTATAAACTAATCACCGTTTACTTTTTGACCGTAAAAAGTGGTTGTTAGTTTGTCATTAAATACTACCACGCGAGGTATGAGCATAGTTTTAGCGGAGTGAATTGATTTAGCACTGATGATGTTCTATCATTACCGTGACGTCACAATCTGATGATGAATTCTTATAGAACGCGACGAAACATATCGAAAATAAAGAATAAATGTTCTTGATATCTCGCTTGGTTTACGAGATATAGCATGTCAAAAATCAGTTATAGGTATAGTTCCTTGTGCTTTTGGCGACGTTTCTTCTGGTCCATGCTGTATTTCAACCTAACAACAAAGTACATTTCCACCGTATCGACATAGTGATTTTGGTGGATTCTTTTTCTGGTCCAGGTCGGATCTAATCCTAACCTCTTCACTTGAGGTATCAGAAAAATAAATTCTTTATTTTCGATTTTTCTCGACGAGTTTCATACGAATTCATCATCAAACTTGGCTGTGACGAAATTTATCTTCTGGTCCAGGTCGCATTTCAACCAACCACGTCAATTTTGCGATATGATATCTCGAGAACTAAGCGAGATATATAAATTTAAAAATATTTTGTACTTTAAATTTTTCTCGTCGAGGTACATAAGAATCCATCATCAAGGGTTTTCGTAGAATGCCCTGAATTAACACAAATCTCGCAGCGTTAATCAATCCCTGACTGGCATTAAGATTTCTGTTTAACATAATAATAGCATTTTTCTTTGAAAGCAATTTATGAGGCGGTCTCGCAAATGGATCTAACGATTTGGATGAAATTTCATATGTAGATAACGTTTTGCTATTCAAGTTTTTAACACGATTCAAAAAAAAAAAAAAAAAAAAAGGTTGCAATTTTTGTATTTGGTTTCTTGAAAACGGCTCTAACCTCATTACGTAGAAGGTTCAGGTACCAGTAAGCCTAATGATGTTAGTGAAGTTTCTCTTTGGTTAACTGTGCACCTCAAAACGCCTCGGAAGTCTTCAAGCCTTTTACTTTAATCAAACTTTACTCGAAATCTTGGATATTAAATAGAAATCGAAAGATGCCGAGCGAAGATCGGTCACCCAGGTACTAATAATAATACTGCCAGTGGAGGCTGCAGCAGAATGATAGAGAAACCAGCCACAACTATGTTTTTTTGAGACAATAGGTGAGTAAGGTTCAAAATTATCAGCCTTTCCGAGTTTTGTTGAGCTTTACACCTGAAATTTCAGCGCCCTGCATGTGTATATGCCAATGTTGTCTGGTCACCTTAGGCAAGTAGTGGTTTCTTCCTTATTTTTAATTTTCTAGCCAGCACCATATGTTATGATCAAAAGCCATGTTCCAATATTTTGTGAGTTCGGCTATATATTTAGGATTGATTTTCTGAAAAAAAAAGCTGATAGGTGCTGATAAAAAAGTACTGTTTTGAGGCATCATTTTTGTTAGAAAAATATGGAAGATTAACCATTGGATTATTTTTCTTATAATGGCACAGTGAACTTTGTTATGTCTCAGATACAGTTAACTTTTAACATCACCACAACACAATAATCCTAACAGCAAAATGAACGTGTCAGGTTGCTAATCCACTTAATATTTTCTGTGTGTGGTTAAAATATATTTGAACACTAAAGCTTTCATATCACTTCTATGCTGCAATAAAATAATATTAAAGCAAATATGAATGCATGATAGGAAACTAGCAGGGATGAGGGAATAAAATTAACAACTGTCATACAAACTATTTTATTTCTTGGCTGGTGGTTTTCCTTCTCAGTCAATGTGTTACATTTTTAAAAAAATATCTGAGCAAAGATAATTTCAATGATTTATAGGAAACACGAATAGTTACTGCAGAGAAATGGAAATTTTATCATTTAAAAAAAATTGAATCATAGGCTCTAATTGTTCAAGGTGAGAAAAATGTAAGCTAAAAGACAAGAAACCTACTTTGGTCATACTACCACACAACTGTTTCATTGTTTACTTCAAATTTAATTATGACCTACGAGTTTCTTCATTTAAAAGAATAAATGGAAACTCTAGTTTTCTGTATTTCAGAAGGTTTGATTTCCTTGTAATGTAATAATTAATTCTAATTAAATCACTGAACAATATTTGAAAGTTATAACACAAATTTTACAGTCAAATTCAATAAATTTAAGCCCTGCAATTGCAGTGGTTCATTTCATGCTGCAATTTTGTGTTAATTCTCAAAATAACTTTTCCCCCAATAGAATAGGCCTTTACAATTTTTGTTATATAATGCACATGGCACATACCATTTTATATCATTATAGCAATATTTGCTCATATTTTATTTAATTCAGTAGAAAGTAGGTTCTCTTAAAAATATAATATTTTATCTTACTTATTCATTCTGTAACAAGAAATGATCAAAAATTGATACTTTAGAAATTGTTTTCATGGGAGTTTATTTTGGAATAACAATTAACAGTCATAACCCATGTCAAATTCCATTTGCATTTTTTCTCTCCTTAAAATGAACTATCAATAAAATCACTTCTTTGAACAAAATTGAAAAGTAGAATATGGACGGTCTCAGACATTTTTATGCATTGAAGTTGAAGTGATCCCTAATAGAGATTGTTGTTACATACAAAAAAAATCTGAAGGAAGCACCTGCGTCATGTAAAATAAATTATACAACCACATGGAAAGTTAACAGCTTTTGGAAATGACAACAGTTAAAAATATAATAATCAACCATAAATGTACAAAAACAAACTCTACACAACAGCAAGGATAAATTTCAGAATGGTCCCAATTAAATGTTACACTATGTTGTAAGTATTTACAAGCATATAATCAGGTCACAAAATTAAACAAAGTATGCAGTTTCATGCATGACCTCATTTTGTTATGAAATTAACAAACAATCCAAAATGACATCAGATTATTTACACAACTGGAAGATCCATAACTTGTTCTTTTGTAGAAAGCACAATACGGGTAACTTTCACCACAACCCAAGTATAAAAATAACTCTTTCCTTCTTATGTCAACACAGTGTGGTGAAAGCTTGATGTACAATTTTTTAGGGAGGAGACAATATAATTGCAAAGTACCATAAACTTTAAAACTTGTTTTGCTTATAATTGTTCCTCCACACTCAACAGGTTAAATCTTTCCTGTTTTTGTCAGTCTTCCTTTATTTGCATGCAAGTATTTCTGAATTCTTTGTAAACATGCACTCACAACACATATACACACACACTCGTACACAAATTATACATTTATATATATATATATTTATATCTCAGGACTATTCACAGGTCAAGTTTCAGCAATAGGAAATATCACCAATGTACACACATTTTCACACGCACTTTTAATTTCACAGCTGGTTAAAATCGTAATACTGCAGTTACTCACTTGGATTATTAACAGGGATGATTAACTATGGACATTAATATTGTGACCAATTTGGTTGCATCAACTATTAAAATATATTAACCTGTATTCCATATTCACTTTTTATGACTTCAAAATTGAAGTTCAGGCTGTCAGTTACAAATTCACATTTGGTCATCCCATCCTCCCCAAAAGTAATTGTAGAAAACAAGTTCATTTATAAGCTTAGCTTTGTCACTCATTTTGGGAGAGGAACTAGGAATTACTCAGAAAATATTAAGACACATTTGGAATGTTGATAAATGAATACCAGTTTCAGCATTCAGATTTGTCTTCTTCCACCAACTTTTGAGTGTCTTTTCCTGTGTCAGTAGAACTTGGGTCTAGCTCTCTGTGTCTGATATGTAGTTGGGGTGATGACCTCTGGATAATGCTTGACGGAGCAAGGATGGCCGATGCTGGCTCAGGCATCATATCTACATCCCCATTGCTTCCAATCTTCGATTTTGCAACATCAGCTGGTACTTCATATATACCTCCTCCTCCACTTCCACCATTCCCAGTTTGAGTTCCAGTAAGGTTGCCCAAGGCATCATACATAGGGTTGCTAAAATCTCTATTTTTTGCACTCACATCAGCCATATTATATTCAACATCCATTGGTTCCTGCAAAAGTAAACAAAAAATGAAAACAATGATTATACGGGTTGAGTTAAGACATAATTATTATCAGTAGATAGAATATTAGGATAATTACAAATATATATATATATATATATATATATATATATATATATATATAATCTCAATTACTTTAAGCTCAAACTGTAGAAGATTCTACATCATTTATTTTATTGTTGATGATTAGGTTTTAGGGTGGCCAGTATGTGGCTTAAAATGGATCTAACTTGCAGTCTGTACAGTTGGCTGTAAAGAAGTAGGCCATACAGACAGAAAAAGATTCTGAAATGTTGGCTGCAAGGGGCTATAAACACCTAAAACATTACTAACAGTGACAGGTTTGCTGTAAAAAGGCTAGATTAAATAAGAGTTAAAATAACCAAACTCTGACTGCCCCTTTCACAGCATATGTTGGGAAACAGTCAAAGGTGCTCATGAAGTTCTGCCATTTTTTCCCCCTCTTATTAATAATACAATGTGCCTAAGCTCTTGCAGTTTGGAATGCTGCTCGGTTGTCAGGTGTTGGGTGCAACCTAAAACGATGCAGTGCTTTTCTGCGACCATGAATAGTGGAACAAAGTTTGTCATGCCACCAGGAAATGGAAGTTCTTTTCAGCATTCCTGAGCTTTTTAATGTGGAAATGTCATCCACTTGGTGAATCACTTTTGACTCTCCACCAATCCACACCCTCAATATGTTTCATAAAGGTTTGTACCATTCTCAAAAAACCAAGATCCCCACTCTCCAAGACACAAATTGTTCCTCTGTCACACTCTATGGTGGTTGTTGAAGCATGCAAGGAGTTTACGATGTAAGAAACTTGGGGTGCTTTACTAATGTGGATTCGCCAAAGTCATTCCTGGAACTTTCATGTGTGACTCCTGCAGGATACTTCAATTCTCCTTTCCTATAGATCTTTGTATGATAATAATATACAATATTAATATGTAAATGAAATATGAAATAAGTCATAGCCATTATTAAGAATGTGGTGCAGGGATTCTAGGCCTATAGAGAATTTGGCGAGAATAAAAAAGTATTACAGCTAGTTTTGGGTTCTGAATTTTGGTGTCTTGGAAGGTTTTGGCTCATAACTGTTTATCAACCAAATTGTGGTATAGTTATGGAATGTAAGGGTTTGTATTAAGTTGCTGGAGCTAAGGGTAAACGATTCTCGATCTGAGCAGATGTGTCCGCCTCATAACTAGGCTATAGGAAGTCCAGGTTTGTCTCATTTTAAGAGAAAATAAACTCTTTCTAATTATGTTCTGTTGTAGTCAATGCCTCTAGCTACCATACTTCGAATTATGCACTCATGCTGTC
This sequence comes from Vandiemenella viatica, assembly GCA_031002005.1. Classification (NCBI taxonomy): domain Eukaryota; kingdom Metazoa; phylum Arthropoda; class Insecta; order Orthoptera; family Morabidae; genus Vandiemenella; species Vandiemenella viatica. Next base: position 236,798,900 of record CM061920.1, on the reverse strand, counting down.
TCTATTGTTATCAACATTTTTCTGGTGCCATCCGTGGAAGTCACATCTTTTCTGATGCTCATTCCCTCTACAAATACTCACAGCAAATATCCCAACCATTGTTACCCCACGGATCTCATACATAAAAAAATCTCCCGTGCGATCACTCACCCTCCACATAGCCACTCTCGCTTGTCACCCACAAAAACCAACCATAGCCTTTGTCACCAAGTACTCTCCTGGCCTTGGGTCCATCAACCATATCTTGCAACAGGGGTATGACTTCCTTCGTTCCTTTCCAGAAATGCGCACTCTTCTACCCACTGTTCCCCGTACGTTTCAGCAGACCACCTAATCTTAAGAAAATCTTGGTCCACAAATACCCTCAGACTCTCCGAAAACACCATATGGATCTTTTCCATGGAATAGAACTCACTGTAAAATCTGCAACATGCTTCCACCCACTGCTAAATATTCCAGTCCTAGCACAGGAGAAACTCTCCCAGTCAAAGGACATGCCACATGTTCAACTACTCACGTCATATACCAACTTGCCACCACTGCACTAGTTCCTACATAGGCCTCACCACACAGCAACTCTCAGTCAGAACGAATGGCCACAGACAAACAGTCCACACCTGCAACTTGTACCTTCCAATACCAGAATATGCCAATATCCATGATTCCAATAACCTCAATGACTTCTTTACTGCTATCAGAGTTTCCCCTGATAGCACCACTGTATCAGATACCTGAAGATGGGAACTAGCGTACCAGAATATCCTGTATACCAGACACCCCCCTGGCCTTAACTACTATAGGACATATTTTAATTATTTGAAATCTTCTTATTTCGCTTCGCCAAGTCTGAACCTCGATGACGTATGTGCAATAAAATGATGGTTCGACCAAATGGAAACTGCCATCTGTTAGCTCAGCAACTTTGCCAACACGTGGCTGAAATTGCACACGCGACTGTGTTCACCTTGAAGAGATCAACTAGAAATCTTTCTCATTTGTATCTGATCTATGGCAAGCACTGCCTTGGATTGTCTATTGATCGATTGCCGCTAGTACCCACCAAGTCTCATTCAACTATTTGTCTTAGAACCTTTTTTATTGCAGAAACCTAGCCTTTGCTCACATTACTCCATATGGAATCTGCAGGCACATTTTCACCTGTAACTGAACCATTAAGTTTGTTGCAATAAAAATGGACCATAGAAACTTCAGTCTTTTATTTGGCTAGAGCATAAGAAACTCTTACAATTCTCCAATCCCATGTATCTAAAGTTTAGGCGTCAGTTAACAGGAGACGGACCACAGTACAAGGAAGAAGAAATGCTTCGCAAGTCTTAGAGAAACATTAAGAAAATGAGTTTAATCAAAGTACAGTATATCCACAACAGCCATCCAACAAATGCAGACATTACATTACTGATAAAATCATACGACTTAACCCATCTCACTTAATTTAATTATAATTTTTTATTTTTTAACTATTAATTATTTTATGTGTCAATACGAGGTACCCTGTGTTATACATATCCATTTAACACCGCCTGCAATATATTATCTCAGACATTGCTGATACATCGACAGTCAATGCCTTAGCAGGTCCCCCACCACTTCTCCCACAATCTAGCCAATCATGGGGTGATGTTCTGTGTGCACAAATGTCTGGAACCAAATGGCTCATTCTCTTTACATGAAGAAGGTTAATACCGAAATATTGTGTGTCCGCTTCACATTTTTTCTCACGTCACAGAAGTCAACTTTGGCATGTGATGGGTTAATTTCCCTTTCCATTATGAATTATATAACTTAGAAGCTGCTTATTTTTCCCTTAGTTTCATTATTATTCATAAACTTTTAAATCATTTTTCCCCCATTTGTAAATGTCCATTTTTGTCTCTCCCAACATCTCCACTCTAATCATAACTGTGGCTGTGTTGACTATAAGTGCCTGCACAATCTCGGCCATATATTTATATTTTAATGAGTAAGGGCATGGCCTAAAATATTTTGTTTTTGTAGTGTTATATTATTTTTTTGTTTGTTATTGGAGCCTTCCTCCCTTCAATTTTAATTAATAATACTTAAACAATACATTCACTGAATATATTTGCAATTCTGTCACACAGGAACTAACTAAGCTTCTCTAAAAATAAATGTGATACAGTGTTTCTTATCTCTCAGAGTGTTTTCATGTTGTATCATTAATAATTTATCCTATCAAGTTTCAGTGATGGAACATTCCTTAGAAAAAATATAATAATCCTGTCCAGAAGTGAATAAATGCTGGTCACTATTAAGAATTTAATAACTTATGTTAATATTTAGAAGATAAAAGGTTCTGATTGAATTTTGAAATTTTACTGCATAATTTGTGAAAACATTTCCTTACTTGAAGGAAAGAAGCAACATGGGAGCTACATATCTGACCTCTTCTCCTTAGTAGTTTGGTGTTTAGTCAGTCACTAATTAATAATTTATCACTTTCCTCTTACCCAACATAGTACATAAGAAGGGTGTTAAAAATTCTGAAACCTTAAGTTGTATCAGCGTCATAGTCCTAGGAAGTTTTCAGGGTCCAATTATTCACCGTCATTTTCAACCAACAGAAGTACAATTTTCTTCAGTTTATTTAAAACTAAGTGTAGAGAACTGGACCCTTGTAATATCCCAGGATTATAACTTTTTGTCAGCATGCAATGCCATGAAACCCTTTGGCCTTACATATAAAAGGTACCAACAAAATCTTTTGTTAACAGCCAGTTTTTTACAACTCTGAAAGAATAACAATAGATACTGTTAGGGAATTTTACTATCAACACAGCTGTGAAGATTTCATTGCAATTTTTGTTATTTTCACAAGTAGTAGGCTTACATTCATTTTTTTTCTTTTAAAGAAAAGCACCAAACATGTAAACCCTCACTATCAAAAAAAAAATACTATTATAATATTGTGCTTCAAATTCAACTTTTCAAAGATCAGATAAGATCACCCACTGTATGCTCTCATAATAAAGAAAAACTTAATTTTAATTAAACTTTTCTGTAACCAAATCAGATTAACATAGTAAACATATTGAGTTATTCAATTATGTTCTGAAAACCACTTACCACACGTGTTCCTTGAGGCCCATTGGCTGCGAATGCTGGGGATCCAAATTCAACATTTGTGCCCTGTCTGAATGAAACACTCTGGGAGTTTGTTAGCCCTCCGAGTCCAGCACCTTTCCCACTGAAAATTAAGAACAGATTCAGAGTTTTATAACCCATTACTGGGTGGTTTCCATTATCCTGCATTATCATCTTTAAATCGAAAATTGTGAATTACAATAACACTGACTGCTAGCAAAACAAGCTAAGAAAGAACCTTTAAACTAAGATTCTCTTAATATAAACAACTTTTAGATTTTCTGTCTGTTTATCTAATAAGTTGACTCTTCTTGGCATTTATCTTCATTACATATAAACCTACCCAGTTAGATATCTTGTCCAAGTAAATTTTGATCATACCATTATGTCATCTGCAAACAACTTAACTTCTGACTAAACTATTAACACTCACTCATTAGAAAAATGAATAGTAATGGTCCCAACACTCTACTCAGTGTCACTCCTATGTTCATTTTCAACTGTTTTGATACTGTATTTCCTACACTAACACTTTGCTTTCTGGCTATTAAGAATTCCTCTTCTAAGCAAGTCACTTTTTCATCCACGAATTGTCTTCAATTATTTAACACCATTTCATGGCTAACTCTGTAATGCCTTGGAAACGTCTACTGCTACGCTATCAGCTTGGTGTCCCTTTTCCATTTCATTAAAAATATCTTGCTTATAGTGCACTAAGAGTGGCCTGATGGCTCAGTGGTTAAGGTGATTGACCAAATAGATTGAAAGGTCCCCGATTCAAATCCCTGTCTCTGTGGGGATTTTCATAGGTTCTTAATCCGACCTTCACCTCTGGCACTGCTTGCCATGTAATTTGAAGTATATCAGAAAGCTTTGTGGTTTGGACTCCATGTTAAGATGTAGGTACCCTTCACCTGGTATGTTTACTAGATTGGGTTAGTTTAGATGGAGAGGAAAGGAACTGGTTCACTAACTCCAATACAAGGCTAAGTATACCTCCTTTGGTATGGTCAACCAATGTTTGGATTGAATACTGAGCTTAGATTTAGCCCACCAAGTGAGTGACACAAGATTATTTTTGCCTAAAGACATGTTACTGATTTGTAAACCAGTTTCTTTCCTCAGACATTTTTTGATATGGTTGCATATCTGTAATAATATTATCTACACCAGCCCCTTACTGCGCCACCCTTCCCTTTATATATAAATCTTTCGTTCATCATAGTGATCTATTAATTATGTAATTAGGACGTATAATACTTACAATGGCCTTCTGCGCAGGACAAAATATGTTGCTCCCCCAGCAGCCAAAAGAAGCAATATAACTACAATGGGTACAATAATTGCTGCTGTATTCGGTCCAGCTCCAGAAGCCCTTGCTGTCTGGATGTACGTATCACAGAACTGCCCAACAAAATCTTTTGGACAGTCACATTCAAGGCTGTCTGAATGATCATCAGGTTCACGGCACATGCCACCATTTTCACATCTGCAGATGCGAGGAGCTGGGTGTGGACGTTCAACTGGAGCGTCACACAGAACTTCATTACTGCCAATGTGAGGATGCGTATTGTCAGGACACATGCAGCGATGACCACCAGGAACAATAACACAAAGATGTGAACATGGGCTGTTGTAGCATGGATCTATCAGTGACGTGTTGTAGCGAAGCTTGTGGTACACTGAAAACAATAGAGGTATAATAAAATATTAAGAAATTTTATTTTCAAATGATGTAGAATATTTAAACCAATTCTCAAACAACAAAATTTTCAGGTTTAGCCATAATATAAAATACGTTTTCTCAAAAGTATAGCTTATTTTCACTGAAATAGTTTGTATAACAGTGATAGCTTCACCTGAACTGATTTTTTTAAAATTAGTTTCATAACTGCTGAATTGAAAAGAAAAATCTAAAATTAACTGTACAGTATAAGAAAAGTACCTTTTACACCTGATGGACTTTCAATATCCTTCGCTATTACAACTGGTACTCCACGACCAAATTTATCCTGCCTGACAAGTTCTCCATTATCTCTATTGACCCAGTATAAACTGCTCTCAAAAACATCTAATGAGATGGGGTGGTGTAAACCCTCTGCAATTAAAATATGTTATTAAATATTGTGACATTACAAAAAATGAAATAAATTTAATTTTTATATTATTTTTTAAGTTAACTTAGTTTACATCTATAATTTACACTGTTGATATGTATTTTCAAATATCTGAAGATAAAATCATGATAAAATATAACACAATAATAGATTCAAAAGAATACCACTCAGAATTTTTATTTCTAACTTCAGTACATTGTAATTGTGAAAGATAGGTTACTCTTTCTCATATATATATCTATATATAGGAATCAAATTAGGATAGGGAAATGAGCCACCACTTACCTTTAGATGATGGATGTGGGGCGCGAACACACAGAAAAGACACAAACACAAATGATAAAGAAATTTTCGGGAAAAAAAAACCCTTCGTCAACAAGAGAACATTATGAGAGGTGGGTGCAGCCGGGGATTGCTTCACAGAAAGACCGCCGGTCAAGAAAACGGTGGGGGTAAATTCAAACATCGGAAAAGTAGAAGGGCAGTGAATCAGAGCTCATACCCGAGCAAAAATAAATATCCAAACTAATTTCTGGTTGGTGGGAAGAACTAAATATATATTGAAAAAAAATTATATAAAATATTATACAAATAATAATAATATTTATGAAGTAAACATCACCTCAGGTTAGTACACACACACACACACACACACACACACACACACACGTTTCCCTATATTTCACATTTCAGATGCCACTACATAGCACATATGTATATGGTAGTACCATGGAGTTTCCTATTGTGCACAACACTGGCCGAATGCCAATAGATGTGAGGGTGTGGGAGATATGGTGGTTGAAAGTGGCTGACTTGGGGCACTTTCGCATTTTGACTTAAGGTGTGTTTGTCCCTATATCACTTTTTAGCCAAAATTATCCAGCGCAGATCACTGGTGTTTGTGTGTGGTAATAGCATATATTCACCGATCGTTGGCCGATTTTCGATATCTGTGCGGGTGTGGAAGATATGGTGGTTGAAAGTGGTTGATCAAGGATATTTTCGTATTTCAACCAAAGGCATATGAGTCCATATATTTCACTTTACTGCTGCATAGCACAGATCACTGACGTTTGTGTGTGGTAACAGCATCAAGTCTCCCATCATGCACTATGGTGTTAAGCTGTCTGTATCTATGGGGGTCAGGAAGCTATGGTGGTTGAAAGTGGTAAACCTGGGGCACTTTTGCATTTCGATCAAAGACGTATGTGTCCTATGTATCACTTTTCATCCAAAACTATCTAGCGCACATCTCTGGCATTTGCATGTGGTAGTAGCTTAGAGTTACCGATCATTCACAAAATTGGCTGAAGTTTGGTAGCTGTGGGGTGTGGGAGATATGGTGCTTGAAATTTGGTGATCAAAGATATATTCGTGTTTCGACCAAAAACGTGTGTCCGTAAATTTCACTTTGCTGCTTCATCCACATAGCGCAGAGCGCTAGTGATAGTGTGTGGTAGTGGTCTCAAGTCTCCCATCGTACACTGTGGTGGTTAGATGTCCATAGCTATGGAGGTGTGGGAGATATGGTGATTGAAAGTGGTCATATTTTGATCGAAGACGTATGTGTCCCCATGTATCTCTTTTCAGCCAAAACTATCTAGCGCAGATCACTGGTGTTTCTGTGAAGTGGTAACACAGAGCCATCGAAGGTGCAAAACATTGGCCAAATGTTATAGCTGTGAGAGTGTGGAAGATATGGTGGTTGTAATTGGGCAATCAAGGATATTTTTGTATTTCGGCTAAAGATGTGTGTCCGTATACTTCTCTTTCCTGTCATAACTACAAAGCGCAGACCACTGGTGATTGCGTGTAGTAATGGCCTCAAGTCTCCCATTGTGCACCATGGTGGTTAGATGTCGGTAGCTATGGGGGTGTGGGAGATATAGTGGTTGAAAGTGGTCGATGTAGCGCATTTTCCCATTTGTACCAAAGACATGTGTGTCCCTATATCTCACTTTGCAGCCAGAACTAAGAAATCAGACCACGGTCATTTGTGTGTGGTAGTAGCCTGGAGTCTTACATCACGCATTATGCTTTTTTTTTTTTTTGTAACAGTTTAACGTCCCTTTTTAACAACGTGGTCTTTAGAGACGGGAAAGGATGGGGGCAAGGAATGGGAAGGAATTCGGCCATGGCCTTTTTTGAAGGAAGCATCCCGGCATTCGCCTGGAGCAATTTGGGGAAACCATGGAAAACCCAAATCTGGATGCCCGGACGGGGATTCGAACCGCCGTCCTCCCGAATGCAAGGCCAGAATGCTATCCGTTACACCACCACGCTCGGTCGCATTATGCTGATTTCATGTCTGTAGCTATGGTGGTTGAAAGAGGTGGACCTGATAAAAACTAGACATGTGTGTCCCCATATTTCACTCCAAAGCCAAGACTACCCAGCGCAGTCCACTGATTATTGTGTGTGGTATTAATCTCCAGTCTTCGACAGTGCACCGTGGTGGTGTCATGTCGGTAGCTATTGGGGTTGAGGAGATATGGTGGTGAAATTGGTCGACGGAGGGCAATTTATATTTTGAACAAAGACATGTGTGTCCCTATATTTCACTGCACAGCCATAAATACCCTGCGCAGATCACCGATGTTTATGTTTGGTATTAGCCTCGAGTATTCCATTGTGGACTATGGTGGTTACATGTTGGTTGCTGTCAATCAAAATTCTTTACAATCACGAACAAAGTCGTGGGCATCAGCTAGTCTATGAATAAAAAGGAAGGGTGCAGGAAAACTAAATAGCAAGTAGTTATTTACAGTTCTACAGCGGTGTGCCAAAGTCAGGAAATGCAATAGCAGGAATTTCCATAATGATCAGTAACAGATGCTAAATCTCTATTTTTAACCCTCTGTCCTACACCCTTCATGTATTCAAAATTGCTTACTAAGCTTGTCCCTCTTGTTTGTTACTAATTACCAAGCTGTCTGAACTCATTTTTTCATTGATTTAACTGTAAGTTCTTAAAATAAACACTGTTGCTAAGGAGGATACATCATTACAGTGTTAATGAGTTTAAGTACAAATTAGCAGAAAAATATTAAATACCTCCTCGTATGATAGTTAATCTGTTCATGCCATCATGTCGCATCATTTCAATAGTATTAAGCTTAGTATCAGCCCAATACAAAGTGTGATCCATAGAATAGTCAACAACAAGGCCTGTTGGGTGTCTGATGCCTTCTGTAACAAGCAGCCTTCTTTTGCTTCCATCCATCCATGCTGTTTCTATTTTCGGAGCAGCTCCAGAATCTGCCCAGAACATACGACCTAATTGCGGATCTACAGCTACAGACGTTGGAGACTCTAAACCAGTTGTAACGAGGGACCGCCGGAAACGACCATCCTGTTTTGCCACCATGACACGTCCTCTTGGTTTACTACCAGAACGGTCCATCTCAGTCCAGTACAAGTTTTCTGCCACCCAGTCAACTGCCAAACCAGTTGGTTTAGAATTTCCTGTAAATAGAGTTTCTGATTTAATACTTGTGTAATTTATTTAGTTATTATATAAAATCAAAAGAATAAGTAGAGAAATTTTACTAAAGACTGGAATCTTGAAAAGAGAAAAATTGATACATGAATCTAGTTTTAAAGACAGAATTTGACAGGATTTTAAAAACAGGTGGTAATGAATTAATAAAATATCTAGGTGAAGTACTCAAAGTAATATCGACTTTATATGAAAACAATGGCACATTAAATAAAAGCATCATGTTTTCATTTCTGAAGAAAGCAAAATCTTGCAAACGCGAGGAAAACTACTGCACCACCAATCTGTTTGTGTGTTTCATTATTATCTACTATAATTATCTCTAAAATAATATTAGAATAATATAAGAATATAGTTACTGTGTATTGGTATTTGGATAAAAAGTTAATTGTATGTAGAGCCAGATGTTTGTTAATTTTTTTAATAATAAAAGAAGTCAGACACACAATGGAACAGATGAATTATTTATAACATATAAAGACCACTCAAAGTTAAATTAAAAGCAAAAATGCTGATAGTGGTAGTACTATCTTGTATGCAGGACCAGACTTTCAGAAACTGTGTGCAGTGAGTGACATAGAACAGCAAATTAAAGTAGAATGAAGCATGATCATTAAATTTCAAACAAAAGAAAGTGCAAAGCCATCAGGAATTTGAGAAAGAAATTTCATCATTAATCTATCTAACACTGGCCAATGTCACTTGCGAAAGGTAGTCCTGTTTGTTGAAGGAAGGTAATTCCCACTATCACAAAATTATTTCTGAACTATTTCAATAAGGAATTGTAAAATGCTGACAACTGCTGGCTGCAAAGAAGCTGTTGCTAAAAATTCTTACCTTTCATGTTCAGATCCTGGGCATAGCCCATTTTCACTTGACCATTTTGAGCATCAACCATGTATGATCTTTTTATTGTTTTGTCATAAGAGTCTGCCCAAAAGATATATTCCATTCTTGGATCATAATCTATTGCTTCTATTCTCTTCTCATTTTGGATAACATTTTTTGCTCTTCTCATTTTCAACTCATACGATCTTATCTCAGGCCCATTTCCAAACAGCAGAGTTACTTCATTATCTTCAGCTTTGCACACGCCACTTAAGCTGTCGGACAATATGAAACCTTCTCTACAAGAACAGCTGAATGTTCCATTCAGGTTCATGCAGAGTTGTGAACAATGATGCGTTCCAGTTGCACACTCATCAATATCTGTGTTAAGACCAACATTATTAGTGAGTGAAATGAAATACGAGTAAATTCTTAAATAAAGAAATACTTTACACGGTAATGAAAAGACTTACCAAAGTAATATTAAAGTGAACTTTGGTAATAAAATGGTAAATATAATGCATGTTATTTGCTTAACTGTGCTGTGGTATAAATAAATTACTATATATCTTACCTATACACTTCTTTTTATTATCTGGAGATATGATGTAACCACTAAAGCAACTGCAGATATAACCACCGCCTGTTATATTCAAACACTGTTGTTCACAGCCGCCTTTTGTGGCTTCTGAGCATGATTTCAGGTGATCTGAAAATTAATAATTATTATGCCAAACTGGGAGTTAAAATATCAGTATTCTCTCTCATACACATTTCCCTTTCTATGATACAACACATCCATTCATTTTTACACTGCAGGATGAGAGGTTCCCAAAGTTTCTCTTCCCATGCCCCTATCCATCAAAAAAAAATTCCCATGCCCCCCTATCCATCAAAAAAAAAAAAAAAAAAAAAAAAAAAAAAAAAAAAAAAATCCCATGCCCCTTCTCCCGCCACAATTTTATCAAAAAGGTAAACACACAATTCTCAGTACTAACATTGGCATCTCTGAGGAAACTAAATTAGTATGTGATATTAGAATAAAGGTTTTCATTTCTAAGAGGCAGAGGAAGCTATAGTACTTTCAACAGTGTAGAGCTAGGTTATCACCTACAAGGCAAGCGAAGCTACCTTGCACCCTCCAGTTGTAGCAGATAATCGGATAGGACTCTACTACTTTGCAAAATTAATTTTTTTTAATTAACTTCATAGCTTTAATTTTTGTCCCAAATGAAGAAGACATAAACCATAAAATCTTTGATTTAAAGCTGTCAAGAGGTAATTATTACAGTAATAAACAGGAAAATGGTTTGAGGCAGTGAGAGTTCAAACAAGGTTACAGAAACTAAACATATCACTTATAAAGGTTTCATTCTGCCTTCAACATTCATAAATGGGTTTTCATTCCTTACCATTATTTGAACTGGTAACAAATAAGGAGTGAAATGTTTTCTCACCCTCCCCCCCTTTTCCCCATCATATGTTTGAGATTTTTCTGTTACTGTATCTAACCTGCCATTTGTTGTCTGTGGTGTTTATATTTCCAGTCTTTTTTTTCTGGCAAGACTTTCAAAAATTTGTCAGAAGTGTACAAAAACTTATTGAATAAGAAGAAATGAATAGAGTTAGTTTCCATATGAAAGACAAACCTCCATCTGTATCTCCATTACTAAGCATACTGCAGAATAATTCCAACTTCATTGTAAGTAAAATTATTTCACTTAAAAGTTTTTGTTTTGTCCACAATCTGAAAGTTTGTTGGATTCCTGGTCAGTAAGTGTTATAAACCAGTGATTTTTGAAAGTTTGATAAGCTATTCTTCCCTCATGACCTACAGTTAAACATGCAACCTGAACAATGAAGCATGTACACAATACTTCATACATACAAGCAAGCTTCTTTAGAGGCAATGATCAGTTTAAGGGGCTATAAAAATCCCTACTTAAACCAAGAAGTAGGAACATTCTGATCTCCATTCAGGTGCCTTACCACTGGTATAAATGACTGCTCCAAGTTTCATTAAAACACGTACCAAACCAATGTGCCCAATTTATTCTCCTTGGAACTGTAAGTACTAACAGCAGTGATTGCAAAACAGAGTTTGACAAGATTATTATAATGGACCTTTATGAAAGAAATAACTTATGGTTACATTTAAAATTACTCCCTTTGCTTAGAAAACTATTTGTAGTGGCAGGGATTCAAAAAATCCAAAATGCATCACTTTTTAATTAAAATGTACACAATTATTTATGTTAGATCTGTAAGAAATCAACGTTTAAAACAGAGCCAAATAAGAAAGAATTAATACTTACGGCAGCCTAGTTCATCAGACTGATCACCACAATCATCTGCAAAATCGCACAGTTTTTTCTTATCAATGCAATATCCATTTGAACAGTGATATTCTGAATAATGATTACAGGGTTTGATACGTGATGCACACAAGGTCATATTGTTTTCATCACTTCCATCCCCACAATTATCTGTTCCATCACACACTTGATATCTTGGAATGCACTTATGGTTGTCGCACTGGAATCTTCGAAGTGTATCACAGTTGAAATTACCTGCAATTTACACCATATAAAGCACGTTTAGTTTCCAAAGACTTATATTTTATTTTTTTGGTTCATAACACTTACTAGTTTAATGCAGTTTAACCTATGCTAGCTTATTCATCTGTGTATATCTATTGTGTTCTACATATCCTTAAATCTGTTAGCTTTGCCTAGTTTTAACTTCTTGTCTTACATAATATCATTTACAAATGCCTCAAGATGTGTTCTACAAATTTATTATTTCTTTTTGCTATATCTTGGCAAAAAGCTCAATCTCATTAATTTGCCGCAGCAAACTCCATATTTTTGATCCTGTATACACATTTTATATTCAGAAATCCATTATGAAACTGGTTGTTGAATATTCAATCTTCTGTCTCCTTTCTCTTCTTCCTTTTTTTCTTTTTTGATTAGCACATTATACCTCATTCTACCTGCCATTAGAGGCAGGAATGGGCTGGGAGCATGGAACAAGAAAGATTTGGCCATGTCAAAGTACCCATCTCAGTTTTCACTTCGAGCGGTTTCAGAAAACCCAAATCTGTATGGCCACGAACCCATGTCCTCCTGAACATCATACACAAGCATTACTCCTCATCCACTGGGCTCAGTGGATCTTGTTTCATTTCCATGCATAGGTATGAGGTAAGCCATATCTTCAGAAGAACGGCAAGCAAAAAATGAAAATTTATATATGTTTATAAGGCTATTTTCATATGTGTCCCCTCTATACCGAGTGTTACAAAAAAATGTATACACACTTTTAAAGGTCATAGAGAATTCGTTTTCACGCTTGAGAGGATGAAATTTGTTACAAACGTAGTGTGATGTTTGCTCAATAGGTGGCAGCAAGCTAGGGCCGTGACGCGGGCAGCGGTGCTTAACTGATATCAACATGGCGGAAGTACGGTTGAACTTTGAAGAGCGTAAGCAATTGTTGAAGTGGTACTGGAAATTTGAGAATGTGGCTGCTGTCCAGAGACAGTGGAGACGTGAGTTTGGTACAGATCCACCTACACGGTTAACAATTACCCATATACGTGACAAATTCGAGCTGCATGGAACAGTGTGTGATGTACACAAAGGCCGATCAGGGCGACCTCGCACAGCTACGAGTGACGAGTCCTCGGCTGCGGTGCTGGAACGCTTTCAGCAGTCGCCACAAAAATCTACAAGGCAATGTGCGCGTGAGAGTGGTGTAGGTCATGTCAGCGTGTACGCATTCTGAAGAAAGGCAAGTTTAAAGTGTACATTCCCAGACCGGTGCAACAGTTAAACGACGACGACTCAGATCGTAGGTTACAATTTTGTGAATGGTTTCGGGACATGGTTAACAATGTTCCGGGATTTGTGGGGAATGTGGTTTGGTCAGATGAAGCACAGTTCAAGCTCAATGGAACTGTCAACAGACACAATTGTGTGTACTGGGCTGACAATAATCCTCACATCACAGTGGCAACGGCTGTGAATTTGCCTGGTGTAAATGTGTGGTGCGGATTGACTCGTAGGGGACTCATTGGTCCTTTCCGCTATGAAGGTACTTTAACCGGTGAACTTTATCTGAGAATGCTTAACGATTCAATTTTACCTGCCATTCATGAACTGTACGGTAATGAGAGGATTTATTATCAAGAAGATGGCGCCCCTGCGCACTACCATAGGGATGTAAGAGCATACCTTGATCTACATTTTCCAGAGAATTGGATAGGACGCAGGGGTCCAATCGAGTTTCCTGCGCCTTCTCCAGATCTAACACCGTTGGACTTTTACTTATGGGGATCAGTGAAAGACCAGGTGTACAGAAGATAACCTGAACGAACTTTGGGATGAGATTAGAACAGTGTGCGCAGATATCCCACTGGAAACTTTAGCGGTAGTTACCGAATCAGTCACAACCCGTGTTCAGAAATGCATTGATGCAGAAGGCCATCACTTTGAACACTTAAAATAAACATTTACCCCAGAAAGTGTATTGAAAACTTCAAACAGACTTATAATCTTACTTTCAGGCTAATAAACATTTTGTATGAAAATGTTTCCGTATGTTTTTTCTTCTCCTGAAGTGTGTATACATTTTTCTGTAACACTCGGTATACATAAAAACCTACTGGGCCAATTTATGGGCAGTTTTTTGTGAAATGATATAGTTTTCAGGAGAAGGTTTAAAATCTATTGAAATCCTTGACCTGTCCTGAAGAAAGAAACAATCACTCACTCACAAGAATAATTGTGTTGTATGTGTAAGCCTGGTGACACAGGAAAAACCTTTCGTATCTCAGTGGGAAACTCTTCACAAAGTAAAAAAGTTTTCATAGCACAGAAAAGAGCTATTAGGATGTTGTGTAAGGTAAAACCAAGAACGTCTTGCAGACAACTTTTTAAAAACTCAATGTTCTTACAATGACTTCTCAGTATATATATTCTCTCATGTGCTTTGTCATAGATCATTTTAACCTGTTTATTTCTAATTCACAGGTACACAATTTCAATACAAGAAGCAGAAATAACTTGCACAAACCACAAACATCTCTGTCATTAGTACAAAGAGGAGTTAATTATTCTGGTATACATCTGTTTAATAAACTTCCCAAGGGTATAAAACAGTTTGCAGAAAATAACGATATATTTAAAGAAAAACTGAGAGATTATCTTATAGGCAACTCCTACTCCATTCAAGAATTTGAACAAAATAATTAATTGTATTCAATATGACTTTTGCAAAACTCAGTTGTAAAAATTTGTTTCTTTTCTTTTCTTTGTAACATATAATTGTTTTTACTATGATTAAGACTCATATTGTATGTATGTATATTAACCATGACATGTTTCACATCCCAGAGGTGCTTCCTCAACAGAGATCCATGAAACAAAATTGATAAATAAAAAAATAGATGCACAATGTAAAATCGCATTGGCAATAGCATCATCTGGAATTGCAACAACATTTTTTCATGGTTGCTGAACAGCAAATTCAGCACTTTTAATTGCCATTGAATTACAAAACAGTCAAATACCAACCAGCAACATTTCAAAAACATCGTGTAAGACGAAAGCTTATGCTTGGGGGTGGAGCATAAACACGTTGTCTTAACTATAACCGTGTGTAGACTTGGTTGTAACAGTTTTGACTTAGTTAAGATGATACGATCGCCACATAGGTTTTTAACCAGAAAACTATGAAAAGGTAAAGTTCAATAAGGATAAGTAGTTCATTGCCATTTAAATAAGTATATTCTTCCAAAAGTTCACAAAGCCAAAAACTGTACAGGCATCAGACGACTTTTCCAAAGTAATGTATTGCAAGTTCGCTCAACCAGTCGAGCCAGACCACACCCCAATAGATCAAACTTCTAGTTGTAGTAATTTTAACAAAAGAGAATCACACACTCCCATTGTTCAACAGCTTTGTAAAAGCAAACAATCCCGAGGCCTCACTTGAAGAAATACTATTTTAACACGACATAATAGTTGACTTGAATAAAATAAGTGGCATTATTCCAAAATAAAACTTTCACTGATGTGCTAGATAGAAAACTTTCCTGCCTACTGAGCTACATGCTATCGCGTTCGCGGTTCCTAGCAGACTGAGCGAACAACTGCACGCACGGTCCTATATTACGTAGCCCTTCTCGAAGATTCCTAGCGACTGCTTTCTCACGCGAACCGTGAGAATGTATCTACGTCCTTGTTCCCAGGGGTGGCTGATCAGATATGAAATCACACGTCTGAAGTCCTAACATTGGCTAATCTGACCTTGAAATTAAAAATAATTCAATCTGCTTGAAACTTTACAAATCGCTAGATCTTTAAATAAATGTTAAATTTAGTTATCATGAAAAATATCCTAACTTTAATAATTTAGCCAAAAATAAATAATTTAGATACAAACTTTCTCTCCAAGCGAATGCCGAAAACTGATGAAATTGAAAATATTGAAAATACTATCTTGAAAACTGTAAAACTGCATTCTAACTTGAATAAACATAGAAAAATTACTTTAAAAATGAAATGTACTAATATTTTATCCAATCTAACTTATGGTTCTCAGAACAAAATTTTGTCACGCAGTTACAAAATTTAACAGATAGGTTACATAAACTACGTATTCTGAAAGTTATCTCATCTCTGTACCTACTTTAGATCGGTCGAAATTAATTTCTAAGTTGACCTCATGGTCGTGATGAAAACTAAATTTTAAGATCTCTATAAGATCGGTTCTATTTACTGGAATTACTTGAAATTATTATATGTGATATTAGATTTTTAGGTCTTCCCGGAAATCTACTTTTTATTTCGAATGTTCTCTAGGATTTTGAGATAAAAAATTATTAAAAGTGCAGAGCATCTGACGAAGTATAAAAATTGATTTAAGTTATTTTAACGTTCAGAAACTACGAAATTTTAGTGAATTTATATTTCAACTGAGTTATTACTTCATTACAATTACTTTATTTTGTTCGAAAGTGTGTGAAAACAGTGAAATGCCAAATATTAGAAATTGCTTGTGTACTAAACTGGATTATTTTGGATTATCATATTTAAGGTTAGTAAAAGGTGTTAATATCATTACAGAAAATGAGTATAGTTGGATTATTAAGTATTGAGTTACTTTACTGCTCGTAAATTGGTTTAAAAATGACCAAATGCTCCCCAGTTAGAAGTTCATAATTACAAAGTTGGATTACTGATGATTATTTAATTTTCAGTTGATTTAAAGTTTATTTATTATCATTCAAGGTTTATATTCGGCGTTCAGCAACTACTGAAAGTCTTTACTGCATTCAAATTGGTTTAGAAACTACAAAGTTAACCTATATCAAAATCTATTATTTGAAACTGAACTTGGGGGATTTAATCTATTTCCTCCCAAACTAATGTTTTCTTTTTGTTATCAAAGGTTTAGAGCATTTATTTAATTTTGAATACTTTTATTATCCCTAAAGGGTTTTATTTAGTGTGCTTTGGTTACAGTATCTCTATGCTATACAAAGCTTTACTCCCATAACCTGTACATGAAATGAAAACTATCTTTACTACAGAGTAAACTTTACCCTTGATGCCTAGAGGTGAGGCTAGAATTTACTAAAATTCTAAGATGCTTACAATCGGGAATGATTAAAGTACTCCAGCGATGAAATATAATACTGGATGAATGCACAATAGCACATAGATCTCTTTGGAAGCATTGCATTGAACATTGTAAAATTTACATGGAATTGTACGACTGTTCAGTGTGCTCTAATATTAGTAGCAGGTGATTTTTGACAGATTACCTGTTATTTCACGTTCAACATCACCTTATGAACTAAGGGTGTGTTTAAAAGCATCCCATTAGTGAAGATATGTTACTAAATTTTTATTGATGACAAACATGTTAAACTACAAAATGATCTTTCTTAAGAACATTTATGCAATAAAATTATGGGACATTGGAAAAGGAGAAAAATTACCTCTTGGACAATTATACGTTGTGCACTCCTGTGTAAGAAAAATAAGGGAGATAGATATTTTTTGGCGATTCCATTCAGCACATATATAACTAAATAAAAACTTTCAAAATCTATATGTGTACTCAAATCCAGAAAAATGAAACATTGGCAGGTCAGCTAGTAAACTTCTATAGAACAGTACCAGTGCCAAAATGTGGCTGTAAGAACTTTGCAATAAACTTGGAAAATCAGCAAATAAATACATAAAAAAGGGAAAAAAAGAAGCTGCTAGTAAGTTTAGTAACAGGTGTAACTACTGTTTTGGACAGACAACAAAACTATCAGATTGGGGCTAAATTTATTCAAGTTAAGAAATAGAATACCTAAAAATGAAAGATAATTGGTAGCATCACATATGAAGGATGGCATTTGAAAGAATTCTGAAAGCAGCACAATAACACAATCCGAAGGGTAGAAGAACAGTAGACTAACAAAAAGGCAGAATTCACTGTTTTAGTGTAATACAGGTTCCACAGCATAAATACATGAAGTAGAAGAAAGAAAAAATTGAGTAATTATGACGCATTAAATTATTTGTTTTGGTATGAGTGGGTCGGTGCCCCATGACCTGCCACACAGACATTTTAAAACATTTAGAGCTTTAGAGGCTTTGGCTTCCACATCTTTAAGATGCTACAACCAAGTTAGCCTCCTGTCTAAAATAAGGCCCAAGCACTGGACAGTTTCAGTAAAACTTACAACAGTGTTCCTCAAAGTGAGCCGAGGTTCTGCTAAAAGACTTCTACCACAGGTAAAAAGTACACATCAGGTTTTCTCGGCAGAGAAACGAAAATCGGTATGTACTGACCACTCATCTAGCCTGTTTAGGATGAGTTGCAACTGCAGCTCAACCCCTCTCAGGCTAGATGATGTGCAAAAAATTTAAAAATCATCAACATAGAAAGAATACCATATCGTCCTTATTACAGTTGAGTTGCTGTTGATCGCTATAGCGAAAAGAATCACACTTAACACTGACCCCTGAGGAACACCACTTTCTTGAATAAAAAGGTCCAACACTTCACTGCTGACTCAGTACAGGAAACAACGTTGAGATAAAAATGATTTTAAAAAACAGGGAAGTTTTCCCCTTGAACCCCATTCATATAACTGTTTTAAAACAACAGGCTACCAGGTACTATTGTAGGCCTTACCGATATGGAAAAAAATACCAACAAGGTGTCGGTTGCGGATGAACGCGTCCCATATCGCCACTTCCGGCAGGTTCAGGTTGTTCAGGGTGAAACAGAACTTCCTGAATCCACACTGAAAGCGGCTCAACAGATTATGAGAGTCAAGACACCAGACAAGGCGGCGGTTGACCATGGGTTCTAGTGTCTTCCCAACGCAGCTTGTTAAGGCGATGATACAATAGCTACCTGGCAACAACTTGTCCTTCCCTGGTTTTAAAATAGGGACCATCATTTCTTATTTCCATGGATCAGGGAAGTGTCCTTCCGTCCAAATGTCATTAAAAATACCAAGAAGGCACTCCTTCGCATCTTTTCTAAGGGGCTTCAGCATCTGGTACTGGATCAGGTCAGGTCCTGGTGTAGTATCTTTGGCACTGTTAGTGCAGACTCCATCTCCCAAGATGAAAATTGGCTATTGTACGCCTGTAAGTCCAACGAGTGGAAGCTAAAAATTTGTCTTTTGGCAGAAATTCTTTGTTGCTGGACCTGGTGGTCAAATCCGGCAGATGAAGTGATGGCAGCAAAGTACTCTGCCATCATCTGTACTATGCTTTGCTCATCGGTGACTACTTGCCCCTGATCAAATAATCCATTTAAAGGTGGTCGAGAGTACCTCCCAGGAATACAGTGGATAGACTCCCATACCTTTGACAACATTGTGGAACAATTTATGGTGCTCACAAAGTTCTGCCATGACCTTCTTTTTTGCTCTCCATAATGACACGATGTGCCTTCGCTTTTGTGATTCGGAATGCTGCGAGGTTGTCAGGTGCAACCTAAATCAACACAAGGCACGTCTGAGACTCTGTATAGCGGAACGACATTCACTGTTCCACCAAGGTATGGGTGTTCTGTGCAGCGCTCCAGAGTTGCAAAGCATGGAAATATCAGCCACTCAGTGAATAATTTCAGTGAAGTGTTTCACCTTCTCCATCATGTTCCCACGCTGCTGGAGAGTGACAGAATGGTGATAGAGCTGCCAATTAGCTTTGCTGATATTCCATTTTCATTGTGTAGCTCTTCCCCCATCTTCAAACTCTACGTGCAACCATATTCAGAAGTGGTCGCTTCCATGGAGGTCATGATCCACCTCCCAACTCACAGAGTCTGCAATTGAAGGAGAGCAGAAATAAAGGTCATTGCAGAGGACGTACCGGAGGCAGTAGTGAAGTGAGTTATTTGACCGGTATTACGGTAAGGATGCATATCTCCTGTTGCTCTTGCCAAACTGTGGGGTAATCTGTCACTGAACCACATGATGCACTGTGTGCGTTAAAGTCTTCCAACAGGAGAAGAGGCTGGGAAATTTTCAGCAACAAATCAGCCAGTTGACCGAAATTAACTGGTGACCTTGGGGGTACATATAAGGAGCATACTGTCAATTGTACTGGTCCATGAATTCTGGCAGTTACTACCTGTAGGGTAGAGGCGAGAGCAACAGGTTCAGAGTGGACAGTGTTCCATTCAAACACAGCCACTCCTCCCTTCGCTTGATCACCCTCAGCATCATCCTTTCAGTAAACGTCATATCCTCTTAACACAAGCTGGTATGTTGGTCTGAAATGTGTCTCTTGGAGTCAGAGACACAAAGGATCAGACCGTGCTCAGAGTTGTAACTATTCTTTGTAAAACCATTTATATTCCACTGTAATATTGCAGCCAGTCTCCCTGTTTAATTTCACCTGTTCCGGTTTGGGTTGGTCTGCAGTCACTGGCTGCTGAGGAACGGGACCAGTCTTGTTCACCAGCATTTCAGTTTCTTCTGGCTCCGAAGAGGCAGACATCTCCAACTCAGTAAATAACTCAAACACCTGCCTGTTCTTCTTCTTCCTTGGCATCCTACCCTTTTCCCTACTGCTAGGTAGTCTGCGAGAGGACGAAGAGGGGGATTTTACAAACTGAATAAGGTCAGTCTGTCTAAACTTCAGGCCCAGATCTTCTGGTTGCCTCCATCGACATTGGTAGCATGAGGAAATGCAACCTCTATCACAGCACTTGGTGGTATTGGAGGTGCCATTATTTTCAGTGTTTAGGTCCTGTTTGACTGCTGCTGGTGTGGTCGAGATTGCAGATGTGTTGCTACTGATGTCCGCGGTCTTAGATGTTACGACCTTAGCGGGGTTTGCACCGCATTTGCTTTGACATTAGCATGTTGCGTTTGTGCTTACGTCTGGAACGGACATCTGGGTAGACACTCTCTTTCCCGATGGGAGTTGAAGCCATCTTAGCAAAGCTAGTTCCAAAAATTGGAGCTCTGAGCGACTTGGCTTCCTTCTTTGTGTCTGCATAAGGAATCCACTCTTTGGCCTTCAACTCCTGTATCTTGCACACTTCAAGATCCACTTGACACTCCTGGCTAGGTGCTATCTGGAGCAGTTGACTCACACCTGTGGTAGCATACAACAGAAATCCGGCTCATGTGTGCCCTTGCCGCACTTACGGCAGGTGGTGATTCCGTCGTATGTCTGAACCACTGACACTGAAAACAGCGCATCGGGTCTGGAACATTTGGGCAGACATTCAGATCTATGTAACCTGCTTTTATATTCTTTGGTACTGCTGGAGAGTCAAATGCCAGGACGAAGGTGGCAGTCTATCAATACTGCTATTTACCCTTCATGTGACCTGACATACCTCGATCACTTTCTGATCTTCCCACTCCTTAATTAGATCCTCAGTCCCTATATCAATAATATCATGGCAGGTGACAACACCTTTGCTGCTGTTCAGGGATTTGTGGAGTTTGCAAGTAATGACAAACTTCGAGTTTCTTACAGTTAATGAGTTTGGTAACTTGCCTACTGGTGGTTGTTTCCAGCAGCAATCTTGGTCTGCAAATACTCTCCAAAACAATATGATCTTTTCCATGAACAGACCTCACTGCAAAACATTCAGCATGCATCCCTCAACAACATGTATATACCAACCTGCTGCCACTACAAGTTCCTACATAAGCCTCACCACACAGCAACTCTCGAATCAGAATGAATGGCTATGAACAGTCCACACCTGCTACTTATACCTTCCACTACCAGAATATGCCAATTACCACGATTTTAAGGACCTCAGTGATTGCTTAACTGTGGAGCAATCGGAGTTTTCTCTGAAACTACTGCCCCAGCAGAACCTTAGCCACAATAAAAACCTACTTTTTAACCCATCACTAATTATTATTATTAGTGTCATCATTGTTATTGAACTAGTAAACATTTTAAAAAATTTCTTCTAAAACTATTTATAGTTCACTTTAATACACTGTATTCTTTGGGGATATATATATATTTCTTTCTGTGAGGCAGTCTCCAGCTGCACCCACCTCTCGCAATGTTCTCCCATTGACGAAGGGTTTATCCCGAAAATTACTTTATTATTTGTGTTTGTGTCTTTTCTGTGTGTTCGCGCCCCACATCCATCATCTAAAGGTAAGTGGTGGTTCATTTCCCTATCCTAATTTGATTCCTTTCCGCTACTAAGAGTCTTGATTTCATTGTTACTATATATATATATATATATGGAAATAATAGGAGCTAATTAGCGAATGGATTTATAAAAAAGGATAGAGAAATGAACCACCACTTACCTTAGATGATGGTATCATGGGGTGAACACATAAATAAGGACAGGAAAAACAATGAATATTTTGAGACTTGGCTCTTCGTCAACAGGAGAAAATCAAGGAGGGTATTGTAGGAGACCGTTTCACTAGTTCACTTATCAACAGTTCACCCTCACCACCTCCTCCCCCACCCTGTCTTCTGCTGTATTGCCAATAGTGGGATAAACTCCCAAACCAAATGGCTCAATCCCTATCACATGAATAAGGTTTTAAACCAAAATATTGTCTAGGTTTTTGTTAGTCTCATATGTTTTCTGCTCGTCACAGCCTTCAACTCTGGTGAGGTTATTTTCCATATCTTTTGTTATTTATATCGGTACTATAAAACCAAGATGTGAATTAAATGTTACTTGCGTCAGTATAATATGAGAAATTACTTGTATCCATATAATGTCTGCTTTTATATGAAGGTCTACAACCATTGCAAGTTATTTTGTTTTGTTCCATACTGCGTGGCTATATGTGCAGTTCTTTAAGAAGTAAATTTGCAGATGAAACTATCAATACTATTTCTTTCCAAAGATCTTTTTCCAAAGGGAGGAATGACTGACTGATTTTCAAAATGCTTCTTTTTTTTTATGACTCGATATCATTTTCTAGATAACTTATGTATGTGAACTGATGGGGTTTACGTAAGGCATATAATATCTGATTATTTACTTAACTACTACCATTCAATTTTTTCTAAAATGTAAAAGAACAAAATTACTTGCATAAGAGATTAATTTATGTAGTTATATTTACAAGGGGTATACTTAAAAGAGTCTAGACATTTTTAAATTAATGTTATTTTGTTAACTAAAATATTGTTAACTGTTGATTTTAATTAATTAAAAAAGTAAAAGACATTTATTATTTAATTTAATAATACTTTGAAAACATATGCTGAATACTGTGGGATCAATGGAAATCCCACAAATGCTCTGTGGTGTTGAGAAAACTACAGTCCTTAGTCATGACAGCTTATCACAATACATTCTGAATCAATGTCATCATTCCCAGAAATGAACATCCTTTAACAATAGGTCAGTGTACACTTCTATATCACCGTAATCTCTCACTCTTTTAGTGTCTTGCAGTTTGTTAGGTAGTAGACAATCTATATACCCTTTTTATTATTTCATTTCCTGAATGTTAGGTTTGATTTTCCATAAATTAAATGTAGTACCTGCTGTGTTCAAAATAGATTACTGCTGAGATTTTTAAATTTGTCTAGATTCCATGACCTTGTTCCTTGTCTGCTTCAAATCCAGTTTAAATTTAAGTATCAATAAATAGGAATCATCTTCTCTTAGAAAAGAATGAATGCACATTACATACCACACAAAATTATAGCAGTAGACTTCCTATTTTGCCCATGTTCTTGCCTTCTTTGCCCTTACTTTTTGATCCCACAGTCTTACATTCATCTCTCCCTTGCTGTATCAAGCAATGCCTTTTTTCCACCACCTCAAAATTATTTATGGTACTTGTAGGTATGTATACCTGAACAACTGTACTGTTTTAAGTTGTAATTTTGTCTATCTTGACAGCAATCCATTCACTATGTTATAACACAGCCTGTCATCTTTCTTATTATCTGATCTATAACTTGAGTTTAATGGCTAATGGTCAAGAATTATATTACATACTTCAACCATTAGATTATCTGGATTTATCTCAAGAATAGAATCACATCAAGCAGTCCTCGAAGAAGTATAAAGATGCCCATTTTAGAGTCATAATAGTCTTATTGGTAGACTGTCATAGTTTTTCAGATAGAATTAAATTTACTCAGGAGAAATTAACCTCTGTAGCTTACACTTTCTTTCAATTTCACAGTACCAAACAGCTGAAGTTTCTAGTTAAATCCTGGTATTGACACATATAAATGCATCCCAATTATTAGATTTTTTTTTTTTTTTTTTTTTTTTTTTTTTTTTTTTTTGGGGGGGGGGGGATAATTTGATGTCTTTACATCTGCTGTGACAAGATACCATGGTTTATATGTGAAAATTCATGCATCCAATAATAAATTATTTTCTATTAGTTAGTTTTTAACTGATACTCTGATATCAGACAAAAATTAAGAAGATTAAATGGTTTTGGTACTGCTGCTGTTATGGAAAAAAAGAAAATTGCAAGGCTATAGAGAGTTATACAATCGTGTAACGATGAATTACAGAGTACCCCATTAATATGGATAAATAATATTCATTAATAATTCTATCTTTTTATAAATTTCCAAACTATTGAACAACATTATATTAGAAGGGTTTCTTTCTATCCATTTCTTTTTGATACTCTGCACAATTAAACCACTTCTAATTACTAGTTATCTAACAAGTCAATTGTTTCTGCTACCAGTCATTGGTATCTGAACCGACAACATAATAGTCTAATTGCAGACTCCTCACCCTTCATTCTGATGTCTTATGTGGCAGTACTTACTTGATGAATAAAGATAGAGACTATAGAGACTACAGAAGATATATATGAAGTGCTTGGACAGATCATCATTATTTCAACTTCTTGCTTCCATAGGCTGTGCTTATATGCAAAGCAAAATTCCATCCACTACCAGCTTGTAGTTTTAAAGTGAGGGATGCAGAAGTGTTGTTATCTGTCTGTGAAATATACATTCTGGTAAGTGTTTTATTTGCTAAAGGTGTATTTTATGAGGCGGTGATTGGGAACCATTCCAGCATTTGCCTAGCATGTGGGACTTGGGATTTGAACCTGGGGCCATTGCACCTGCCCTACCAGTATGGTGGCACTTTTGGGGGTTGTTATTAATCCTATAGTGTTGACAATAATTAAATATGATATAAATTTTCTTATCTGTGGTCGTTTTGACACAATAATATTTTATTTGTTCTCTGTATGAAGAGAAAGCTATCCATAAAAAATAGTAGATGGTAAATGTAGTTAAGTGTGCAGCCACAATATTGGGAGTATGGACAGATACAAAGCCAAATTTCCTTACAGTGAAGTATGCCAATATTTACTCCCTAGATCAAAATTGTTTGATTATCGTCACTTACTGCACAATGCTGGGCTTTCATCTGAGTTATCACCACAATCATCAGTTCCATCACACAAGTCTCCTTGATTGACACAGAGGTGGTTGGAACACTCAAATTTATTCTCAGGACAATATCGACCTCCAGCAAAGCGTGGCGGACAGTTCATTTCATCACTCATATCAAGGCAATCTCTATCTCCATCACACCGGAAGTATGATGCGATACAGTGCCCACTTGCACACTGGAATGTCCCATTCTGCAAAAAATATTTCATTATAATGATCAAACAATTCTATAATTGAAGTAAAGTATATCTCTACAAATTTGTATATTTGTCAATCAAACTGAAAAACACAATTTTCAAATATGGGCTAAATCATGACATTGTAGTTGAAAATAATAATCAAAAAACCTACAGTTTAATTTCAGTGGAGCACATGTTCCGGTGGCAATTTATCTACATGCCTACCTTCTCATTTCTTGTTCTTATATTAATTGTTTGAGTGCTATGTACCCATCAACTAACTTTTGTTCTTTTTCTTGAATTTCAAATACTTTCAGTATTTTGGATAAATTGTTTAGCATTTCCCATTGATAATTTATTCCAATCTATGCCATAACCTATAAAAGAAAATTTTCTAACTCCCTTATGCCTGAAAATGAGTGCCAGTTTGTGGTTATCTTTTACTTTTATCCACTACTCAGAACTCTTTTACCAATATCCTTCCTAGCTTTAGCACCAAATATATGCCTCATACACTCCCAGCACACTTCACACTCCTCCTGTCTTCCAATTAGTTCCAGTCCAGCTCCTATCTGCCCTTCTTTGCACCCTTTGCAAATCCTGCAAATTGGTACCGGTACCCAAAAATATGGGTCCGATACACCAACCTTGTATTCAAGCAATGGTGTGACCAAAGTTTTGTAACCCACTTCCTTCACTTCTCTGGTATATCCCCTCATATCCATCTTAAATGAATTTAGGATTCTGTATACTTTTTCCACCATCTGCCCAATATGTCCTCCTCAATTGAATTTACTACCAAATATAATTCCAAGGAATTTTAACTTTAGATTTCCAATAAGCAATATCGTCCCCACCCTATAATCACAATTTTTATCTGTGTGCCTTGTAAGCCGACTCTTCTTGGCATTTATCTTCGGTCCACGTTGCTTAACACAGATTGTCCTAACATTACTTTAATTCAGAACACAAAATTTTAAAGGAATAAATAACAGTAAAAAAAGAACTATGCAAGTTTATAGGTTCATTGAGATAATTGTTAGAAGAAGGCATTTATTTTATGGATTTACCAAGGGATAGTAAGTCTTCATGCGAACTGTTTTCTTTAATGCGTTTCCAACATTTATTGACAAATATGCCAAAAATGGGATGTATAGTCTATAATCAAGCAGCAGTATTAAAGTAACTCAAACAATAAATGCAATAAATGAGGAGTGGTCATAACTCCAACAATAAATAAGGAGTGATCATACCCTGCACTGGAATCCTGAGCAGTTTATTTCATCAGAGTTGTCTCCACAGTCATCATCATGGTCACAACGCCACCTTGTGGGAATACATTTGTTATTGGCACAACGGAACTCAGATTCAGAACACTCTCTGTACGAGCCATTGCAGACACTCTCATGCTCATCGCTGTTATCACCACAGTCATTCTCGAAGTCACATAGCCAGCGTCTGCGAAAAGAGAAATAGTTTTGTTCATACTGCAATAAAAAAATAGAAGTTAAGGTCAGAATGGAGAATAAAAGTATTTTGACTACAGAAGAAAATAATATTATTCTGGAATGAGGTAAACATAGTTGTTTAAGTGGTGTACTTGTTTTTAATACTGTGTTAGCAGCACGGAGAAACATTTTTAAGAACTAAAGTAAAAAATGAAGGATCATCTTCGCTTCTACTTCATCATAACACATATATGAAGGATTAAAATAATTCTTAGAGGAGTTTTGTTTATCAGCATTTATATTTAATAACCTCTATTATAACAGTCACAAATTAAATCACATTAATTTGGACAGTTTGATTTTTTTGTAATAATTGATTCACTTGAAGTCGGTACACAATTCACAAATAAAGTATACGGTCAAGTGAAAATTTCGTCTTTCACTTACTCTGGAATGCATCTGTTATTAGCACATTGGAAATCGCCAGTTGCATGACACTTTGGGCAGTTTTCAAGCAGTTCATCACTGTTGTCTCTGCAATCATCTTTTCCATCACAGAACAACCATTTTGGAATACAGCGATAATTGGAACGTCCAGGGCACCGCTGCCACCCATTTGTACAATTTCGTTGCCTTTAAAAAGGGGTGTATAAAAATGAGATTTTGTTCACAAGTACTTTACTTTAGTTGATGTAGACACATAGATTAGAATTCATTTCATTATAACCTTTGGGGGGATTACCTGCACATATAAGCTGGTTCATCAGAATCATCACCACAATCATTATCAAAGTCACACATCCATAATTTGGGAATACATCTTCCATTTTTGCAAGAAAATTCAGTTTCAGGGTCACATTTCCGGTTTTCTGAAAAAAAGGAATGTAAACTAAAATTGACAATTAATACAATATATTTAACTAATTCTTATTTTACATCAGAATATGCCTAAATGGTTTTCAGCACTTCTTAAAACATATAACACAGATATCCATTTTCATTTGTCTCACCCTGCTCTCTTTGTTTTATACCCCAGTTTCCATCACCTTTTATTTCAGCTTCAACTGATAACCACCAAACAAAACAACATTTAATCTGCTTCATGTATATCGAGGACCTTTGTGTTCAACTTTCAAGAATTGGTTAATGCTGAAATTTTGCTATTGTATTTTGCATGGTCCTACTTTTTTTTTAATCACTGTTCCTAACCAGCTTCTCTCCATTTCTGCTTTAACTGCTAGTATATTTATGCTACACTTTTTGTATAAAATTATGATTAATTTCATACTGTCTATAATTTTGTCACGAGATGTATTTCTATTCGATATTATTTAATTGTAAAATTTAGATTAAATTGAGCTTAACTCACTGCATATTGTAGGATCTTCATCACTTCCATCCTTGCAATCTGGGTCACCATCACACTGCCAAGCACTCAGAATGCAACGTCCTGTTGACTTGCATTTAAATTCCAGATCAGGGCAAGGCAAGTCACACTTCTTTTCATCAGAATTGTCTCCACAGTCATCAATACCATCACAAATTGATGAAGTTGCAGTACAATTTCCGTTTGCACACTGGAATGTCCCTGGACGACATTGTCGACCAGGACAATTTGATGGCTCATCAGAACCGTCACGACAGTCTTTCTCACCATCACACCTACAAACATTTAATTTCAATGTTAAATGCTTTTATAGCAAATACAGGTACTAGTCAAACCAGAATGTTATTTCATTGACAAAAAATAAATGAACAAAACAGAAATGCAACAAGTGTTGAATTTTCTACACAATTTGATACTAATCTCTGTAAAATAATAAAAAAAAATGTTAAACTATAAAATGGCAATATATGGGGGTAAGACAGCTGTGCTGAGGCAATGATCCTTCTTGCAAAACTTTGATGTTTAAATGTTGTCTGGCATATTTTTGGAAATCTCAAGTATCACACGTAAGGTATTTCTGGCCGCATTTAAAGTTATGGTGACGTGTTACAGATTTTTTAAGTGAAGGAATCAACAGGTAATTCACTGTTTATGGTAACCCAGTGAGTACTGATACACTGGCATCAATAAAAGTCTTTGTCTCACAACTCCATATACACAAAAATATACAAACAGCAAATAGTATCTACATCTTTGCAGCCCTTCTACATCATAGATTCCTCTCAAAACAGTATCAAGATTCTTGACAAATGCGTATCTCCAAATAACACAAATAACAATTCCTTCATTATCATAGACTATATTGTATAATTTCCAGTGTCCACTGGTGAACCTTCTATGCGACTTCTCTCTAAACATTTCATAATAAGCAACTACTCTCATTCACACCCATACCCTGTACTTCCCATCCATTAAAATTACGAAAAGATTTTGAAGCTGGGATACTAGTTTCTCCAATCCTGTCCATAAATAAGACACCTTCTCTGATAACAGAAGACAGTTAACAAGAAGTAAAAATTGAAACTATTGAGGAAACAACCTATGCAATTTTCATTCTGCAGACAAAACCACATGCTAACAAATGTAAGAATTATCACCTTATAAGTCTTACATCACATGCTTCAAAACTGCCGACTTATGTAATATACATAATAATAGAAAGGATAGATGAAGTAGCAGAAGTAAAAAATCAGTTTGTGTTTATGAAAAACTGAAGTACAATACAATACATTCATTTTCCATTGATCCCAATATAAGAGACTGGCTCTGTGGGATGTTAAAAGTTATCAATTTACAGATAAACAGTTGTATAACAAAATAATAAGTACACCACTAGATGTACAGTCATAGCATACATGGTACATTAAACAATTACAATACAAAATACATACACCAGAAGATGTACAGTCATAGCATACGTGCTACACTAAAAAAAAAATCCATAACAAAATAATGCATTACACCACAAGATGTACAGTTATAGCATACATGGTACCGTAAACAATTGCGCAACAAACTAAATACACCAGGAGATGTACAGTCATAGCATACATGGTAAATTAATTATGTAAACTACATTTACACAAGCTACTGGCAGTTATTTTTTAGATACCTTAGAAATAAATTCTTCGACAGAGTAGAAGGAGTTGTCAATAAAAAAATATTTCAATTTTTTCCTGAATTTATTCTTATCATCTGCTAGAAATTGGGAGCTTATTGAAGATATGTATCCCTGAATATCAGACCCCTTCTTGAACAAATGAAAATGACTTTTAAGTCTTGTGAAGATAATTTTTACTTCTAGTGCCATAATTGTGTATTTTACTATTTGTTTCAAACAAAGTATAATTTATGACTACAAAGGACATTAATGTGTATATATACTCAGACGCTAATGTTAAAATTCCTAACTTCTTTAACAGCTCTCTACATGAAGTTCTATTGCTAACCCCACACAATTCTTACTACACACTTTTGGGCTCTGAACACTTTGTCTCTATGGGTAGAATTGCCCCAGAATATTTTTCCATATGACGATAAGGAGTGAAAATAAGCAAAACAAAATAGCTGCTTTATATGGAGATCACCTATAGCTGAAATTGTTCGAATTGCAAACGTGGCTGCACCCAATCGCTTTAGTAAGTCAGAAATATGTACTTTCCAATTTAAATTATGATCAATATACAAACCTAGAAATTTCACACTCTCTACCTCTTGAATGGACTGGCCTGCAAATTTTATATCTATATCTGTGTAATGTACTGATTTGCATATACGGAGTTTTATCAAAATTTAAAGACAAGCCATTAGCTGTAAACCATTTATTAATCAGTTCAAAGACATTAATTTGAAATATATTCTGTAGATAAATCTGGGGTGTTTTTAATTACTATGTTCGTGCCATCTGCAAATTGGACAAATTTTGAGTTTTTAGATGAAAAACAGTGTAGATCATTTATACATATTAAAAACAATAGTGGCCCCAATATAGAACCCTGAGGCACTCCACATCTGATTAATTGCCACTCAGAAAACAGTGGACCTTTTACAAGGGAAGCAATTCTCACTTTAATACTTCAAGGGTAGACAAAAAAAAAATAAACAATGGTGTTTGTTGATTTAGAAAATGCTTTTAATGATGTCAGGTGGGACAACATTGTTATATACCAATTATCTTACCTAAACCATTCAGCAAGAGACGTGTTACACAGAATGCATATAGCGAATAACTTTTATAATCATGACAATCACTTTAAGGTGGTTTTTGTGTGCTTTTAAAATTTGTGTAAGGAGATATTTCAAATCAAAATAATTTGATATTTTAAAATAAAAGAGCTAGGAAGATAGAAGAAGGCTAAAATGAGAGAGAAAAATTCAGTTAATAACCAAAATATAACAGTTCAGAGGTAACTTGATGTTTAAAGTAAGAAAAACTAAGTTTTAGTGTCAACATGTGATGGCATCACCATGTGCGACTTTTAGAAATTAATAGCTCTTAAATGAGAATAATTATGAGGAAATTTGTCATGACCAAAAAGATTGGGAATAAATGAAACGACATTAAAATTTCATAAAAATCTGAGTAAATTTAGTGTTCCACAGGAATGGGGGACTTTAGTAACTCGCAAAAGAATTGGGTTTCCCTGCGGGAAAACACCGTTGTTCTATGGCAATTCAGCGAAAGATAAGCCAAAGCTATAAAAAGCCAACCAGCACAAGCAGTCTGGGATAGTTTTGGAATGGGTTTTCAGGCAGTTGTGAGAAGCATTCTGGAATAGTCTTGAGAAACAGTTTTGAAGTTGAATTGAAATTCAAAAAATAACTACTGAAAGTTTAGCTATCTCACCTCGGAACAAGTTCGTGGACTTTCTCATTCACTTTAAGGAAACTTTAAGCTAAACTCAGTGAAAGAACTTTTTACGATAGTTTAAGAAGTCAACAGAAGCAGTGTTTGAGAGCTATCTTGAAGCTCACTCTAATTTTGGGGTTACAAATAGAAAATATGTTTGCAAGAGTGAATGCTTCATCAGTTGTGCCTTGAAGGATAACCTGCATCTTCTTATGTTATTTCGAAGTTCGATATTGCCTTAAATGTTTTCAATAGTGTAATCTGATACCAATGTTAACTTCAGCAAACTTTCAGAATATATTTCAAATTTGAAACTGCAAGTGACTTTCTTTCATTTATGGGTGACCTGTTAGCTATTACAGGGTAAACTAATAGCTTGGCGACCATTTTAAAGAACTACAGCATCTTTAAGAAAAGGTATCAGTTATACAGGCAATACGATCAAGTTAATGCGAATGTTGCATAACCCCAATCAATGTTAACACATTACAACATGATCTAATTTTTTAAAGAATGCTCTCAAAGAATAATGTCTCTTAGAATTAATGGTTATAACAGAAACAGAGAATGATAAGAGTTAGTAAATATCCATTCATATTCAACTTTTATGCCCTCCGCCACACACTTTTAGTGAATCGCGGAGTAATAGTAATAGTATGTACAGGAAGCAATAATTGAAGTAGAAGCAAAATTTGAATATGGCATAAGTGGTCAAGAAGAATAACTCATTATACTTCAACTTGCTGATGACATTGTCCTGTTAGAACAGATTGAGTATGTTGATAAACTACTGTAAGGCATAAACAAAATACTGAAGAAAGATTTTGGACTAAACATAAACCAAATCAATACAAACATGATGACATGTATCTGAAATTATGGCAGTAATAGTATATTAAATATAAAAATATGATCAGATACAACATGAGAAATAAGTGTAGTTAGGAAGTAAAATTACAACTGATGTTAGAGCCAAATGATTTTAAAAGCAGAATAGCCTTGCTGAAAAAGGGAAAACTTTCAGTTTAAATATTGATTTAGTACTGAGAAAGAACTTTTTAATGCACTACAGAACGATCTCAAAAGCTTCTGCAGAGGAGAAACAGAAATAAATTTAGTGATTTAATACTTACTTCCAGAACCATGGTATACAACTCTCATCAGGTTCACCACAGCGGTGTTGCCCAACAGTGCAGTTAGCAATGCAGGTTTTGTTATCTTTTGGTGAAAGGAAGAATTGATTAGGACATGCACAGGTATAACCAACAGCTCCTTCACCCTCTCCATAGCCTTCAGGAGCTCTGTACTGTCCTGATCCAGGAGCAAGAAGGCAGAGGTGTGAGCACCCTGCAAATAATGGTCAGTTTAATGGAAAATAAGTAAACCATATATTATATATGCCCAAGGATCTTACATAATTCAGGATTAGGATTAAAACTTGGTTCAGAAGTAGAAACTTACCTCCATTGTCATTACCACATGGATTATGGTAGGCCAGTTGTCTCAAGGGGTGGTATACATGGATGTCATAAGGCCTGTGAGTGGTGTTACGGACAACTTGCAAGTCTTTTCCTGTAAATTTATTGGCTCTGCTGATAGCCTTCAGATTCCAATCTGTCCAGTACAAATCATCATCAAATAATGTTATCGCAAACACATGTGGAACTTTATCTCCACGTAGAACAGTGTGTCTGTTCCTTCCTTCCAAATCGACAAATGCTATGTAGTCTAAGTGGGCATCAGCCCAGTATAAACGATCAGTGAAGTAATCTAAGGTCAGAGCATTGGGCCAGGCAATATCTTCATCCCATTTTAAAATTCTTGTGAAATTTGATCCATCCATGCCAATTTTTCCAATGAAGGCCTTCAAAGAAATAAATAAATAAAATTACAATGCTTACTAATTTATTTATTTTCTTTGTGGGGATGGGGGAACAACACAAAAAAAAAAATCCATGAAATTCAATACTGCAATACTTGATCACTATGAAGTCCAAAAATGCCAAGTGCAAAATTGTGATATTTTCTCTTAATTTAAGCATACTTATTTTTAATATCAGTGTGTCTAATGTTACAGACTGAAACTAATGAATAAAGTATGATGAAATGCAGACATCTGTATCTACCATACTGTCCAATCAGATAATAGTAATGACAATAATGTGTTGCGGGACAGGTGGCATGACCAATATTAGGGTAGCTTTCCCATTAGTGGCATTCAAATAGATCATGGTGTCGAAGAGGTGAAATCGTATGAGGCAGGGAAAATATACGATTGGTTCTGACAACCTAGGGTGTTTTTAATCTGAATGGTCTGTTGAAGCATGTGAATGGGGGCAATACCAAGGGTTTTGGAAAGGACGGGCCACATTTCTGTACAGGAAAACAAAGTTATAATCCTGACAAAAGATTTTCAGAGGTGTATTAGTTGTTTTTAGACAATTTGGAACAAGATTCAGTGTACATCAGCTTAGAAGAATAGCTGAAGGGAGGAGGGCAGCATCAGCAAAAAATAACAATAAAAAACCACAATATTTTTGGCAAGAACATATAGATACATTCTTGAAAAATGGTTTTGCCTGAAATATTGTGGTTTTGTGTATTGTGTTACTTTTTTGTTGCTGCTGCCCTACTTCCTTGAACTTTGGTGAGTGTTGTGCGTAATTTATATTTCTTTTCCCTATAAATATTGCCTCAAGGCAGTTTTTCCTGCTCCACTGTTACTGTGTTCAGGACAACGGATGGATGATATATCAAGTGAGCATATTGTATATCTAAGAATTTCCAGTGGACTTAAGTGTATAGGTATCCTTTCCATAGTATATGACAGTAGGGACTGTTGTCAATGGACTGATTGCTATTTAGGAAACAGAGAAATTCAAAGCTACAGTTTTTGTGAAGAGTTCAGATCATCAATATGTCAGTTGTGTAACTCGTTAGCAAAAGTGGTTTGAAGATAATTTTAACAATGAACAGATCTTTAAGATTTCCTAGGAAGCTATCAAAATATTACGGTATAGTACAAGTTACTATGCCAGTGCTGGGTACCATGAGGTAGAGTCAACTTTGAGAGAAAAAGTTTCTGGATATTTTGAAGTGGCTCAACATATGAGGAAGGCTGTACTGGGAGGAATGTGGAATTATTATTGTGATATAGTTCTGGGCAATGGCAGCTCTAGACCTATTGACACTGAAACATGTCACCACCTTCTATTCAAGAGTAGATATATTAAAAAATATAATGTATTGAAAGAAAAATAAATATTTATAAATGCGGCATTCTCTAATATATCATAACTTATGAAAGCTACGGAAACTATTGAACACCATCTGTTAGCCAAACCAATGAACTATTTTGCTGTCATGGAGACTGCGAGATGTCACATGCACTCTGGCGTTTTTGCAGAAATATACAAGGGTGGGGGGGAGGGGGGCACTTTGCTAGTGGTGATTGGTGACAAGTTTGTTCTGTATCATGCTTCACTCAGGCAGTGGGTGGTCACTCTGGAACATTATGGAGCTTGAAAAAGTTAGTAACACTGTCAGTAGAGCACAGCAGCAGCTGCCATTTTTTCACATTCAACTAAATCCCTCAGAACAGTGTTTCTGAACCTGTCGTCTGCAAGCAGAATATTATAAATTTTGATACTGTATACCTACTGTGTAAGGCTATAAGCCTAACTTTTTAAAAGCCTTGAATATTTCAATCACCAGGCAAAAATCAGGCATTTCTAGGTTGAAGATAGAACAGCAATGTTTCTACAATACTCTATTATTTCCAGATGGCATCAACAAGAGTGCTGTTCGTCTAGGGATTAAGTAAATGTCCATTCTCCGAGGGTCTTGTAATTGGTCTGAGGGACTGCGGTACGTTGTAGGATTGGTAACATACTAGTGGTGAAGTAAACAAAAATACAAGATGTATGGTCTAGCATATTTTATTTTGCACATGTAGGCGATTGGTATAGTGTCCAGTCAATAGTAACATTATTATTTATTTGGTTTGGTAAGTTTTAAGGATCTGGTCTACATGTAATTAACTTTTAATAATTCACTTCCAATTTCATAACTGTGTTCTCGTAGGAATTCAAATGGTTTTAGATTTATTGTGTTATAATGGTACTATAAAATATGTACATATATATAATATACTCTTAGAAATAAACTGTGCCCATGTAAGTTAGTAGTCTGCAGCATTATTTTTGACAATATACTGGTCCTCGGGTTGGAAAAGTTTGAGATACGCTAGAAGTTTTACCAATGCGAGGAGGCAATATTGTTTCTATTTCATAGTTCCTTTGAAGGAAAATTACTCAAGTTTATGAATGCACGTAGCAGAAATCTACTCTCAAGATAAATGTGTTCCACTGTTGGGAACGGTGTTCCACTGTCATTATGGTCATCGAAGGCAGTGCCGGATTAAGAAAGTATGGGGCTCTAGGCACTCTAATATTTTGTGTCCCTCTGTTTTTGGGAAAAGTTATCTGTATTTTAAAAGTACAAAGGAAAGGTTTCATAGATGACTAACAGAACTGATAATATTTTTTATTCAATTAAACAAACGAATTTAACAA
This sequence comes from Vandiemenella viatica, assembly GCA_031002005.1. Classification (NCBI taxonomy): domain Eukaryota; kingdom Metazoa; phylum Arthropoda; class Insecta; order Orthoptera; family Morabidae; genus Vandiemenella; species Vandiemenella viatica. The sequence continues at coordinate 236,762,407 of CM061920.1, read as the reverse complement.
ATTATGATACTTTGAAAATTAGTTTTATCGTACGCTACAAGGAAATTAATAAATTTATTTTTCATGCTTTTCACACTGCTTTGATTGTTTTATTTTGGATGAGTCTATTTATTTTTTTATTATTTTTATTTAATGAAAATAAGTAAACTCTCAGGGGGTCTTAAAAAATCAGAGGCTTGAGGCTACTGCAGTCGTTCCTGTTGGGTAATCCAGTACTGCCTGTAGGTCACCTTGTTGGTTTTGACTAATCAGTCATTGTTTGTTTACTTTTTGGTAAATTTAAAAGAATTTATCATTGATTAATTTCAAAATTATTTCTTTAATCCGTCAGTACAAGCAGATAATGAGACTTACACACGTTGCAAATTTTTAAGTTGTGAGATTCTCCGATTTTCTTCCAGCACCTTTCACTTCAGATGAAGATAAGTAAACCATCAAAAAATTTTAGTGTTGTCACTACCTGAGCAAATCACCTCGGGCAACACCTCTGATTCTGGGATGTGTTCCGATGTATTAAGGCACCCGGAGTGAGGGACATCAATGTAAAGGGGAATAACATCAATGGAGTCAGATTTGGAGATTAGAGATGTTGATTCAATAAGATAGAAATGTGATGTAGGGTGACCCTTAAACTTATAATATGGGCCATCCACAATTCTCTATCTTATAATACTCTTGTGGTTTACAAGCTCACAAAGATTTATTTTCTTCTGGAATAAGGAAGGGAGTGGAGTGTTGTCAGAGGCCTTGAATTCAATATTTGATATGAATAAAACTGCAGGTTTCACAGAAAATGGAGACAAATTTGGTTTGCGATATGTGATTTGTATAGAGGATTCTGACTTTACAGTGACTACATGTAGAACATGAACATTGTTTTAAAGCCATTTTCAACTGCAAGAGTTACAATGTTACTGTTTTTGGACTTTTTTGTCATTGCTGGGGTTTCAGGTACATTAATGTTGTTGGAAGATAGGGAGCTTATAGAGCAGGGAGAAGAAAGTAAATGCAAATGGGTAAAAGCGAGAGGTTTCAAATTAAAATATATTTGGAATTGTTGAAGCCTCCTGCCAGTTGACATGGAAACAGTGTCTTACCCATTCGTAAACTTCACCAGAACAAGGATTGTCACACAATTCTTGAAACTGCAGCTGCAGTAAATGGCATCATGTCATTATCCCAGTATGTTTTCCTAAAGGCCAGGGTGCATAAATGCCTGGTCTTAAAAATTCCTCAGGTTCTCCAATTGTTTCACACATCAGATCATCTCATCTCTGGGAAGGCTAGTGAAATAAGAACGTTTTTCCAGTTTGGGAATTTGACTAATGGTATTAGGACAGTTCCCTCCATACATGCCAGCTTGCCTTTATATTTCAGTTGGTTGAAAATTAGTGTGAAGAATTGTACCCTTAAAATTTCCCAGGAGTGCGACATTTTGATGTTGCTGGAAGCTTGAGAACTTTTTATCAAATTATATGTTGACTATCTGCCAATAACTGAAGAAAATAAGAAACCTGTCCAAATTCCGTCAAATGCTTGGTTTTACAGAGCATAATACCTACTTATGATCTTCTGGGGATGGAGGGAATGCTCAAGTCTTTTCGTATAGACCTCATAAGTAGATCTGCAGAGTTATCATTACAACTTGTTACCATATTTTTAATACCAACTACATTTCTTACACAACAATTTCAATTAGTAAAATATTTTAGTATACAATTTTTAAGCACAGTTCAAACGAAACTAAATTCTTTATAAGATAGGAAAATATTTCTTTATTCTATCTTATTTTCAGTGCTTAACGGCAACTTGATTTTTGCCATTATACAAATATTTGTTTACGATAATGATAATAAACAGGAAGCTACTATTACTGGTGTCAATCCTCCCCACCCCCCAATTCTTGACGCTTCCTTCAGTGGCATTGAGGTGCGAAAGAAGCTTGTTCGCGACTTCAGTATCAATGGCAATGGTGAGTAACTGTGGAGGAAGTCGGGAGTCTCCATACACCCCAAACATTGCCGTGTTGGTAACTATTTCCCCCAACATACAGGTATGTCTGCAGGAGAAATGTCAGCCAATATCCTGTAACAAGTCCGTATGTTCTGTACAGTTCAATATCCATTATCTTAGCATGATTTGTTTTTTGCCACACAAGACAGGTGTACTCTGCTTTGGAGTAGCTTAATGCTAAGGCAGAGGTGTGGATAATGCTTGGGCAAGCTCTCCACCTTGTTGTAGTCAACTTAAGATGATGTTGCACACACATACTTTCATCTTGATTTTTCAGCAATGGTTTTTAAAAGAGAGTGCTTGTCAAGAGTTACACTAATGTATTTTGGATTATCACTTTGTTGCAAAATATGTTCCATTCCAACTCACATTAATTTTTTGCTTAGCACATTTAGTAAGCAAATAAAAATACCATATTTCAGTTAACAGGAAACCAAAGCAATGCAAATACAAAAAAGTATGTAGAGAGTGTACTTATCGTATAACATATCAAGACTGCAATAGTAAAAATATAAACGGAAATACAGTATTTATATTTGGGTGACAAATATGCAGGAGTATGATGAAATGTGGGATGTTCTGCATGTACAGGGTGCGTCACCAAAATCCGGACAAATCGAAGAGTTTTTTGATACAATTTTTTTTTTTCACAAAATATTAAATATAACAAAAAATACTTTTGCATGGTTTATCAGGGACCTCTATAGAAAATAATTATTCAATATATCCCCCTTTAGCTTCAATAACTGCCTCCAGTCTCGGCCTGAAGCGGTCGCATGCTCGAAGTAATGCAGCCGAGTCCATGGCGGCGAATGCTGCTTCAATGGCGGATCTCAATGATGCGACGTTTGGATGCCGAGACTTGTTGGACATCCTTTCAACTACGCTCCAAACGTAGTAATCCAGAGGATATAAATCGGGACTGTTTGGAGGCCAAAATTCCTTTGACCAAAACATGTCCAAATTATCGGACATCCAGTTTTGAACCAAATGGCTCGTGTGGGCTGGTGCACCGTCTTGCTGGAAAACATACGGAGTTCCAGACGCCACTGCATCAATCCACGGCTTCACAACACTCGAAATAACGTTCAAATAAACTTCTTTTGTCACAGTTTCCTTGTTTTTAAAAAAATGTGGGGGCATGACATGACCCTCGCTCGACACAACACTTAGCACGTGAACACTGGCAGGAAATTTTGTTCTGGCAACAATAGGGATATCCTGTGGATCATGTGCAAGCCAACGGTCATTTCTTCGATTATTTTTGGCATCAACTGTAAAAATCTTTTCATCAGAAAAGAATCTGATACGCCCAGCGGCATCATTTTTCAGTGATGACAGAAGCAAATGGCAGCGGCTGACTCTCTTTATCCTAGCAGTCTCGGAGAGCATTTGCCTAACCTTCAGTGTGTAGGACTTGTATCTAAGGTCTTCTTCAGCAATTCGACGCATTGTTGGTTCGCTTACACCAAAGATTTTTGCCAGAGATCGCAATGACTGCCTTGGATTCTCTGAAATCAGCTCTTGAGCCCTTTCGATGACTTCAGGTGTCCTCATTGTGCGGTCTTTCGAGTGACGCTTCCTTGCCGGTACTGTGGAACCTTCGTTTGACTGTTCGTTTGACTGTTCGTTTGACTGTTCTAATGGCGAATATTTTGCTACATCATAAACTGTCGATTTTGGGTACTTGAAAAACCGAATTATTTCAACTGCTGAGCGCCCAGCGCGAAGACCTTCGACAATCGCGGCTCTTTTATCATACTCCGCACTTCGCTTCAACATCATGGCCATTTTGAGGTTACCACTGTTTACTAGAAACGTTAGACACTGCAGAGCGCCAAACACGATCTCTGGCGGAAGAAAAATGTGGCGGGAAATTTAAATTTAAAATTGTCCGGATTTTGGTGACGCACCCTGTATATGGCAGGCACTCATATAAGCTCTGGGTGGTGGATTGTGAATGTAAGACATTACAAGTTGCTTGGAGCAGAAGATAAATAAAAATGAAATTGTAGTAAAATAATGATATATAAAAATATTAAAAAGCATTTTTTGAAAGAACTTTGAGCCTTTTTTGGACATTGAAGCCTGCCAGGTGTCTGATGTCAAGAATAAGTTGGTAAAAGAGCTTGTAAGGAAATTAGTCTCCAAAAAAACTAACATTGAAGCAGTTGAAATTAATGGTGTTGTGGTAAATGGCATGGACATCCATTATGTAATTTAGGGTTTTGGTGTGAACTGTTTACCAGTGGCTGTTCATACTAAAGGACAGGTTGTTAATGGGTTAATGGGAATGCCTATGTAAGAATTGGAGCAGGTCAGACACCTGGTCACCTAAAATATACAATGTAACTTATTTTTATGTTTTTTTCACTGCTCTTTTTAATTGTTGAATCTACTATCCCCATTCTTGCATTTACTGATTAGTTTAGATACAACAGAAGTAAGAAAATTTCTCTCACCTGCAAATGCCAACTGGTAAAGTAAATGTAGCCAATACCAGGGTGCACAACAATTGCTCGTGGATCTGAAATTCCCGACTTAATAGTTTTCCGACTACGTCCATCAAGTTCTGCAACATCAAGGTTCTTGCTGTGTCTATCCAGCCAATACAGCTTGCGACCAACCCAGTCCACAGCAAGTCCTTCCAGTCCATGACTGTCATGCCGTATCACAGGTTCTTTGGTCTGGTTTCCAGTAGTGTTACCAATTGGAGATCTGCAGGAAATATGTTAATGTGGTGGTATAGTTTACTTATTTCTGTATGGTTTTTAAATACAGTTGTCAAGTAGAAATTTGCACAAACTTTTTCTTGAAAACAAATTTGAAACTAAATTGTATGGCATTTTAATGCAAAGAACTTGCAGATCAGAAGGATTTGTGAAATAAGAAATAGGAATCATAATTCCTTGCCATATAATAGCCATCCAGAACTAACAATTTCAATTTAGGAACCTATAGCCACATTCTTTTAATTTTAAGGAACTACACCATCAACTCTGGTTTTGTCACTTTATCAAATCTGTTCTGAAGAAACCTTTGGCGTTATTGATATACCAAACCATCTCTCACTTTTTAAGTATGAATGAAGACTACCCAATGTGTTAGTGAAATATAATCTTTGTGAGCTCACTGTCAGATGATGATGAAAGACAAGCTTCTGATGTCAAAAGCTTTTATTTCAACGTCATCCAGCAGAAAATACACGAAGATTATATTTCATCTCGCACATTACTTGCCTCATCTCATTTCATTATTACTAATAACAATCAGATAATTGTTGTGGTTTCCTTAGCATACATATATTCGTGTTAAGTAGCTTCTGTTCCTCTCGCTTCCTACAACAATTCAGTCTTATTTTCCATGCATCTTTCCTCAACTACCTATAAAGGCATCAAATCCACTCGCAACATAACTCATTACAAGATCTTCAGAACTATAAAGCTACAAACTTCATATTTGCTTGTACTTTTCTCTTCACTTCTAGGTGTTGTTAAGAAAGGATTTTTCAAAACTGACCCCAAGTATGGAAATTGGAGCAGAAGATTAATGGCAATTATTAAATTACTAATTATTAAATTTAAAGACATTGAAATTGATATTTAGATCAGCGAGTTTGGAAAATCAAACTATAATGGGGAAATGGGGGTAAGTTGTTGCAGTTAGTAATATTTAACATGAAGACATGGAAATCTGGATAAAGACTTTCAAAAGTGTAACACAAAATGATAGGAAAACACTTTGAATTTTATAACAAACCAAACATTTCAATTAGTGGGAGAAGTAACTTACTTTCAAATAGATACTAATTTGTTGATACTCTTAAATTTCACAGCTTTCTAATTCACATCAAAAGTGAACATAACCTATTTTAACCACAGAACCATCGACTATACATTAATCAAAACCCCATCAAAATCAGACTAGAACTTTTTTTTTTTTTCTTAACAAGTCCCGTTTATCCCAACTTGCAGACCAACAAACATATTTTTTAATTGATTCTTCTCTGCACCTAATAATGACCTAAACTCTTTTCTTAAAAGAAATATTTCGAATGTATGCACTTTTTCCAAGTTATAGTTTTACTATAGGTATAGATAAACTACAAGGTATTTAACTACCATTATTATTATTAAAACTATATTAAAAAAAGGGAGCTGGAAAGAGTTTAAAAAACTATAGAGGGATTACACTGGTGTTCCAAAGCGTATGAGAAGATCATTGAAAAAAGGATTTGAGACAGGGTGTAAAAGGGGCTAAGGGAAGAGCAGTATGCTTCAGATCAGGGAGATCGACAGTAGCCCTGATATTTGCTATGACAGAGTTGCAGGAAAAACATTATGAGTATGGAAAGGATCTACTGTTGGTATTTCTCGATATTGAGAAAGCATATGATTGTGTACACAGGAGTAAGGTATGCAAGGCTTTGGGGAATAGAGAAGTTCCCAAAGAAACCATCAGGAGGGTGACAGAACTGTACCAAGGAAGTGTGAGCTATGTGAAAATAAGGAAAGGTAGAACAGATTGGCTGAAACAAAGGAATGAACTAAAACAAGAAGTGCCCTGTCACCATTACTCTTTATTGCAATCATGGATGGTATAATGCAGAAGGTGGCAGTGAAGATGGTAGAGGAAAACATGAAGGTGATGGCTTTTGCGGACGATCTGATGATCAGGGAGGTGATGAAGAGGAAGTGCAGCGGCAGTTGGATGTATGGACAGACAGTGCGGAGGATTATGGTCTGAAATTTAATGTAAAGAAATGTGAGTACATGGTAACAACCAGAAAGAAGAATAGAGTAACCCAGGGAATTATGATAGCAGGTGAACATCTACAGAAGGTAAGCAGGTTCAAGTACTTGGGGAGTGTATTAGAGGAATGTGGAGGAAATGATGGCAAGATAAGTGAAAGAGGAAGACAAGCAGAGGCATTTGTAAGGAGCATTGGAAGCCTGATATGGAATAAAGATGTGCCACAGAGAAGTAAGAGAGTAATCTATCTTGACTTATATTGCTGAAACATGGACAATGAAGAAGCAGACATCAGCAGGGTACAAGCAAGCAAAATGAAGTTTTTAAGTGGCAGAATGGAGTTAATAAAATGGACAGTATAAGGAATGAAGTGATTAGATGCACTATAAAAGAGGAACCCCTACAGGAAAGGGTAGAGAGGACCAGACTGGGATGGTATGGACATGTAAAGAGACTGGAGGTTCAGAGAATCCCAAGAAAAATACACGAAATTAGGATGCATGGTAAATGACCCAGAGGAAGACCAAGCGATGGATGGCTGAAAGGAATGGAGGAGTGAGTACGGAAGAGAGGAGAGGACTGGAATAAGGTGGTGACAGAGGTGGTGGGAAGAAAGAAGGAAATGGAGAGGCTTGTGCATGTGGCTGGAACTGCTGAGGATTATTATTATTTCAGTCTAACTTCCTTACTACAAATAAAATTTTGGCACTTCCTTATGCCTGAAAACAAGCGTCAGTGTATAGCCATGATAATCTCTCTCATGTTTCTCACAATTTTTTCTCCCAGTATCTGCCCAGACCTCTGTATGCCTTATCCACACACTGGAGGTTTTTCCCTAACCTTCTGTCTTACAAATGATTTAAATCCCTACTCCATTATTAATTACCATATGTGACTCGAGATAATTTTCGCAAACAAATCTTTCTACCCATTTCACTTGAAATATTTTGTACATAACCAACTAACAGAAGTTCACTTGATTATCCTCTATTAAATTCTTACTGCTAATTTACACAGAATTTTATTTCCTTAACTAATTGGCATGTAATTCTCATGCCTACTTGAATACCTACTTTCATGAACATAAGGCATTTACAATTCTATGATATGCAGCAAGTCTCCATATTCAATCTATATGTATAGGATTCTTATCCTTGCTCTTTCATTCCTATTTTATAGTCCCTAATTCTCTAATTAAACCAGTTGCTTAATATTTCTACCTTCAGCAACTTCTTCATACTTATCTAAGATTATCCGAACATCTCCTCAGGTTTCTAACATAGCTACAGAAATTTCTAGTTGCATCATTCATTGGTCCCTCTCTAGTGATAACATTATTTTATCTATTTTTTGCTTTGGAATATCCCTCCCCCCAGTTTTTATTCCCTTTTACTCCCATCTGTGATTGTGCTCTCCATCCATATAAAAAAAAGTTTTCTGAAATATCTTTCATTTTTGGAACCAATGCCTGCTTATACATTGGGAGAAATTAAAATTGCAACGTACAGAAAGTGTTGTGATAAATGAATGAAATTTTGCCGCATGTATCCTTTTGAAGAGTATTAAATGATTAAAAATTGAAAGTTTTCCATGTAATAGTTTAAGAACTGCAGGTCTATTTACTATGCAAAACAGCTATTTTTTTTTAAAGTGGTGAACAATATGGTTCAACTTCTTTTATCCACAAGTTCTTGTTGACCATGTATGCTAAGGCAAAAAGTGATGTCTTTCTACATGCAAATGGCTAATTGTGACAGAAGTCTGAGAATTGACGTGTTTGAAATGGGTGCATCATATCGTGAGTTCTCCTGAAGGACTGACCATAGTACAATGTCAGTCTACAGATTTTTTACACAACAGATGAAAGAAGACAAGTACTCTTAGAGCAGGCACAGATCCATATAGAAGGACAACAGCATGTGGAGACCATCAAATTGTGTGGGTTTATTTAGCTTATGGCCATTGCACAAAAATAATACAATTTAACATTAAATTACAATTAAAATTAAAAATTAAACATGGTATAGCCAATCTAAAGCTTCATTTGATATGTTAATAAAATCAATCGGTGATCCCCTGAATGCTCGAAGTGGGCAGTCAAATGTCATGTGGCGGATGGTTTGTTTTTCCTTACCACAGTCGCATCTCGGTGACTCTCTCATTCCCCATGTATACAAAGATGAAGCAGATCTTTCATGACCAGTCCTAACTCTGTTAAGAGCTGCCCAGGTCTTGCGAGGAAGGTCGAGTTCCTTTAGTGCCTGTTGACTGTCGAACATGGAGTGCCATTCTGATGGGGCTAAGGCTATCCACTCCCAATTTCCAAGCTTCTCTCCCATTAAAATTATCAGATATAATCTGTTTTACAGTTTTTACACTTGGATTTCTTGATTTAAGTCTCACAAACATATTACCCATGTCGTCATGGATGGGCAGATCCAAGTTATGACAGATCTTATTATATTGGGCAATTAGGAGATTGTGTCATCTTATTGTAGGCAGTTCAATGTTACACAAAACGGGTAGCCAGTACAGTGGAGTGGTCTTAATACATCCGCTAATTATCCACATTGTCCGGTTTAAAACTGTGTCGATCTTTTCGACGTGGGCGCTATTTATCCAGACAGATGAGCAGTACTCAGCTGCAGAATACACTAGGCTCAGTGCTGATGTGCGGAGTGTAGAGGCCAGGAGGTGCCAGTTAACTTCTGCAGAATATTATTCCTGGTTCTTAGTTTTGCTGCAAGGTTGTTTAGATGTTTATTGTACGACAAGGTGCGATCCATTACGACTCCCAAATACTTGGGGAAGGGGTTGTGTCGGATGGGAGAGCCATCAAGAAGAATGTCAAGTGAGAGATTCGCCGCCCGATTGTTAAGATGGAAGACACTAGTTTCCGTCTTGTGGAACTGGGTACGAGACGCCATTTCCGAAAATAGTTGCTCAGGTTTTTGAGGTCTGCTGTTAAACTATTTTCAATTTGCTGAACATTATCAGATTGTTGTACTACTGCCAGATCGTCAGCATAAGAGAACTGTCTAGATTGTGTTTGAGGAATGTCAGAAATATAAACATTAAAAAGAAGTGGGGCAAGAACTGAGCCTTGAGGCAGACCATTATTCACTCTTCTTACTTTGCTTATCTTACTGTCTGAGACAACCTGAATTGATCATGGTATTGATCAGACAAGTGATTTTTTTGCACTTCAAATGTTCAGCAGTTTATATACCAGGCCCTCTCGCCATAACTATCGTAGGCTGCAGGTAAGGTCAACAAATACAGTCACCAGTCTTCAATCGTCTCTCGAATCCTGCTTCTATGTGAGTTGCCAATGCCAGGACCTGATCCTCGCAGTTTTCTTGCAGGTCCTGTTCAACTGGGAGGTTTGCGAAATAATTGGATTGATTCTATTGTAGATGATCATTTCAAATAACTGTAAGTAGTACTTAGCAGTGAATAGGTCCTAAAATTCTATGGAACGTCAGGGCTTTTTTCCAGGCCTCAGAATGGCTATGATCTTTGTACGTTTAAACTCTGCAGGAATGACACTTGTCTGTAGTATGTTAGTAAAGAAGCGTGGCACCATTTTTTGGTATGTTTTCCACAGTGTGTAAGGAACTCTGGGTGAACTTCGTCAAAACCTGGAGCCTTCCCATTCTTCATTTGTTTGATGGCCCTTGCCACCTCTATATCGGTGACAGGGGATGAGAGGTTTGTAGGGCAGAGTACGAGTACAATCGTTTTAGATGGAACAATAGTTTTTTCACTTTCCGAGTATGATCTTTATCGGCGCTCACTCTAGACATGTTGGCAAGTCGACTTGCTATTTGGTCTGGAGTGACCTGATGCTTTGCTTGAGGGTTATGTGGGGTTCCACCTAGCTTTTTAAGGAGGCTCCATGCTTTCCGGCTGGACTTCTTGAAATTCAAGGTTTGCACCGTATCATTCCATTTGCGTTTTCGGGCATTGTCCAGGCTCTGCAGCAGTTCGTCGGCTGCTTCTGTACGTCCGTTTTGTTGGAAATCATCATATAGCATTTCGCATGTTTCGTTCCAACACGGGATATATTCTTTTCTAAAGCCTCTAGGAATAGACTTTTTAGCTGTCGCTATGGTTACTCTGACAAATCTATTATAATTTTTTACTAATGGAGGTATCCATCTTAGGTTTTTATCCAGGTTACCGGCAAATTCTTCCCACTTTGCTTTCCCAAAGTTCCATCTAGGTAAAGGAGAGGATCTAATTATGGGAATTGTTAGGCCAACTTCTAGCAAGACTGGTCGGTGTTGACTATGTGGAAAGGCTTGTAGGACTCGTCTTGTAGTTGGTAAAGGGTGGCTTTGATCGTCACGTGAACAAAACATAGATCTGGGTTTGGTTTCGGTGTGCCATCTTCCCGATTTAAAAGTACCAGCGTCTTTCAGGTTAAAACTAAGTTCATGGTTTTTTGCTGCCGCCCATTCCTCTAGCCTGATTCCATCCTGGTTGTTTTCTGTGTACTTCCAATCTGTATGGTGGCTGTTGAAGTCGCCAATATACATTACAGGATGTCGAGACTCTGGTAGAACTTCACTCGGCCAGGAAACGGAATGGGGTTTATACACATTAATAATTTTAATGTTGTTCACCACCATGGTAATAATATGGATGTTATTTTCGCTGCATGCTGAGACGAGGTAGGCATTGGTAACAGTATTTCGCACATATGTTGCGCACCCGTAATTTTGATGATGAGTGGCACCTAAAATTTTGTAGCCTTGTACTTTCCTCTCAGACTCAGCTGCAAATCATCCTTGGTGTGGGTTTCTTGAACGCAGGCTATATCGACGTTGTGGTCAAGTAATAACTTTGAAAGGCAATCGCTTTTTGATCGGCTTATTCCTTCCATGTTAAGTTGGCAAACCCTTAGTGAAGGTCCAAGGGTTCTTGCCTTTTGGTTCTGATAAGAACCGTTAGGTGACATGAGGATTACTGTGCTCTGGTTGCCAGGAGATCCTGTAGGATTGTCTGGCAGGCCGACTGTGTAGATTATTTAGTCGTGCAAGCACGTTGCCCAGGGTGTACCACGAGGAGGCTAGGCTACGTGGGTGACTGTTGCTGACAGATAGGTGACTGCAGGCCAGATCCAAGCAATGGTTACAGCGAGTTGCCACCCAGATGATTGTAAACCTATTGCTAGAAGCTGGGTTACATTCTATGGTGCCTATGCAATGTGTTCCATTAATCTGATCTCATCTAACCTGGTACAATGCAAAATGTAAATAGATACATGAATGGTGTACATTTGTGTTCAGAGACGAGTCTCGATTCTGTCTGTGGCAAAGTAATAATCGACAATATGTACACAGCAGTGCGGAGAAACAGCTTACCCTGCTGCAATTTCGGGGCAACCAGTTTCAACAGGATTGAGTTGGTTGTTGCTGAAGGTACAATGATGGCCCACCACTATGTGGATGGGGTGCCCCATTCTATTGTGATATTCTTCATGTCTACCATCCAAATTGCATCTTCCAACAGGATAATGCCTGTCCTCATACTGTGGCCATCACAACACAAGCCTTGCAAGATATTACAATCACAACTTGGTCCTCATGGTCCCCATATTTGTCCCCAACAGAGCATGTCTGGGTTGCCAGGAACAGACATTAGATCGCTTGGTGATCCAGCACAAACTGTGCAACAACTGACGGCACAAGACATGGACACTTAGAGACACATACTCCAAGAGGACATCCAAACAATTACTGATTCAGTGCCAGCAAGGATCCACGAATGTATAGGTGCTCAATGTGGGTGCACTTCTTACTGACAGCAATACCGAAAGGAATAAACTTAGCCTGATCCATATCAATTTGTCATTTCATCTGCATACCCATGAGCAATTTCTGCTTTCATTTGTTAGCAGTAGAAACAAAGGTTTTGTCAATGGACATTTTCTTCAGACCTACAATTTTAGTGGCTTCACTGTGCGGTTGTCCTTATTGTGCTCAAAGTTGGTTTCAGCTGCTAGTTAGAATGGACAGTGGTCTTTTGTGTTTGTCGTAAGAATTGTTGTACTGGCCGAGGTTGGCAGTTAATGGATTTGTGGATTTTCTTGATGCCCTATAGAAAGATTTGGTAATTTCCAATATTATTTCATGGAGCAGTGAGACACCTGTGGCTTCATGCAGCTCAGCAGGTTCGGCACATGTAGTGCCCGCCGAAGTGCTCTATTTTGCATTGTCTGCAGTTGGCCCAACATAGTTTTTGATACGTAACCCCACACCAGGCATGCATATTCAATTATTGGCCGAACCAGGCTGCAGTAAATACTGACTCCGGTATTGGCTGCCAATGAACTGTCCCGGTTGAGAATTGGGTACAGTTCATGGAGCCTAACTGCAACTTTTCTTTGTGTGTCCTTGATGTGATGCTTCCAGTTTAGTCGGGAATCTATAGTAACATTGAGGGATTTAACAGTGGCAGCCACACAATATCTTCTCCATTGAGGTGTAAGTTCATGGTGTGGTTCTGCTGACAATCGTGTTTTCCCAGACACCTGGTCAACATAATGGCTTGGGTTTTTGCTGTGTTGAGGGTGATTCTCCATTGTCTGGCCCAGGCTACAGTTTGCTGCAGGACCTCGTGGTTGTCAAATGGCAGCAGCTTTGCACCTGTGTGCAGTGAAGAAAGCCGTATCATCCACATAGAGGGCACTACGGACCATTGCTGGAGCTGGTATGTCAGCTGTGTAAAGATTGTACAAGACTGGTCCTAGTACCGACCCTTCAGGTCCTCTTGCATTTATTGGGCGACGTGATGGCAGATCGTTACCAACCCTCACATGGAAAAAATCTGCTTGAGATATAGCTTCGTATTAGTTTTACAAGTGGGCCGTGGAGTCTCTGCTCAAAAAGCTTGTACAGGAAGCCACTGTGCCAAACAGAATCAAATACCCGTGCTACATCTAGCAGCACTAGTGGACAGTAGCTACGATAGTTGAAGGTTGTTGTGTATCTTTCAACTATTTACATGATCTGCTGGGTAGCACAGTGCTGCTTCTGAAATCCAAATTGGAAGTCCGGTATTATATGCTCTCTCTGTATGTGTGCTTCTGTGCAGGAGCCTCTCGAAGACCTTACCGAGTGAAGAAAGCAGGCTCATGGGGCGATAGTTCTGAGGGAATAAGCCGTACTTTCCCAGTTTTGGTACAGAGATTACTATCGCTTGCTTCCAGCATCTAGAATAACGTTGGCTGCTAAGTATTACACTGAAGATGTCAGTTATATGTTCCACGGCCTGTTGTGGAAGATTCTTTAGCAGCTGGTTGCCCAGGGTGTAGTTACCAGTAGTTTAATAAAACCTCTTTTATCCATAATACCTGCTTATTCCATATAAATTTTCAGTAAGGTTTATTAGGAAGATTTACAACTAGTTTTGCCTCATATATTTTGCTTATCCGAGTCCAGCCTTCATGCCTTATTATAGGCACTTACAAATCTCTCCTGATACAGTTGGTATCTTTAAATCTTCACTTATTATTAACATCACATTCCAATCTATGAACTATGAAACTTTGAATATTAATTCAGTTTCCCACAGAGGGCCTCATCTTTCTCATTCATTTTTCCAAAATAGTAAGCAGATGAAACCCTTATCCCGAACTTGAAATTTTACCAGAACTCTATGCTTAGTAACGCATGACTCATGACTCATCTGTTAATACCAGTGTACTGTAATAGTCCTTGCTAACCTCTCAACCTTAGTGGTACACTAAATAACTCTCGGGGAAAAACTTTCTTTATCCAAGACTATAATTATTTATGCATCCCTTCTGAGGTACTCAAACTAGTAGTAGTCAACTGTGTACCATTTTGATTGACGAAATACTGCACAGCATAATCAAAGCAGTAAAAATGCTGTCTACTACTTAGTTATGTTTGATGGAACTAGTGTTATTTAAATAATGAACAATTCACATTCTGCTTTCGTTTAAAATACATGAAACTATTATCGGCCTCTATAAAACGGTATCAAAAATATCTGAAAATCTGTTTGAAATTTTCAATGAGATACCAAGAAGATTTGACACAGATATCAAGATGTGTATGGGTCAATGTAAATTTAGCGCTGCTAATGTTAGTGCAGCGCATACTGGCCTTGAATCGTGGGTTAGCCTAAAGCTACTGAAGGATGTGCATTGCGTCGCTCACTCATTACACTTGAATGTTCAAGACACAATGAAAGAAGTGCTTGCAATAAGAGATATTTTGAAAGAGTTTATTGTCCTCATTCATGATTTACCAATAAACCAAGTTTGTTTTCAATCACTAAAGGCAGTTTGCGATTCTCAAAACCTTTCTCTGAGGTATTTTTCCCCAGCAAGATGGTGTTGTTGCATATCTTCCTTGAAAACTATTCTAAACAATTATAGTGTCCGACTAAGTATTATGAACGACACAAAAAGTTAGAAAGATGATGCCGGCGCGAAAGTAAAATGTTTTTTTAAAAAGTCTTCAGGCTTTTCAATCTCTTTTTATTATCAAATTTCTGATAGAAGTTCTAGATCTTATTGAAGGTCTAAATAGAACTTTATAGAAGATTTCTTTGTGCCAGCAAAAAGCTGTCCATAATATTAATACTGTAAAGCACGTTATATCGTCCAAACAAACTGACGAAAAATTTAAAAAGCATTGGTAACTGACTGTGAACTTAGCTCTTATCTTGAAATTGGATGAACCTAAAACTCCAAAAATAATTATTAATTGCGAATCTACAAAAGATATGATACCTTAAGACATCAAATTGCTAAAAATCGTTTTAATATTTCAGTATCGTCATACACGCCCGAAACATCATTTTCAGCATTACGAAGGATAAAAACTTATTTAAGGAGTGCTATGACTCAGTAAAGACTGAACGATCACGTGGTATTACACGTAAACCGAGAAACAGCGAATGATTTGTTTGTACCGTGAATAAATCACTAATGTATTTATAAATAGACCTGTACTTCAACAAAATACGTTTGCATTGAAAAAAAAATCATTAAATAGATTATAAAACAAAATATTCCTTCTTAAAAATGTTTATTAATGATTGATGGTTGCTTATACAATTCGTAGTACAATTTTGTACATTTAGTAGGAACTAATAAATATCTCCTGCTAATAAAAGTTATGTTAATAACAGTATAATGGTTTCATTTTTATATTTTTATTATTATGGCAGATATCTGTTCTTCAATGTTCATTCTAGCATTTTTACCAGTATTTTTTTCCTTCTCGTTTGTATCTCTGTACCAATTACTAGCGGACACAAATCAATGCAATAACAAAATTCCGAGTTCTCCCAGGCATACAAAAACCATTAATTATCTATTCACTATTATTATAAACTTGAAAATCTCTCACAAAAATACTGAACCCATGTTAGTGGTGTGGAGTAGAATTTAGGAAATGCAAAATCTTGCTGCGCTAAGCTGGCGGTCTGTTCACTTATAACTTGAAATCTACTGGAGGGATTTGGATGCGATTTTCACGATTATGTAAGACAAGCTTATGCCCGCGACTCCTTTCATGTTTGTAAAGAATTTGGAAGTTTTTTTAAAAAAATGAAATCTTAAATATTTCCACGATGAAAAGTAGTCTAAGTTACTTGCTGCAAGGTCAACATCCTGCCAATGAAAATCCTGCCAAAATCAGTTCACACACTTTAAAAGAATTGAGTCATCAAATGAACATGACCACCCATGAGGTTTTCTGAAAGCTGGCGCCCCTGATTGCTGGTGTAAACTATTTGGTTAATTAGTGGGAGTAAGGCGTATATGTGAATTAGTGTAATGGAGTCAGATGAATTAAGATAGGAAGTGTATGATTGATTACATCCGAAATCCAATAATTCAAAAAGTTTCCTTGTGGTTGAACTGGAATAGGCAGTTGTGCTGCAAATAATAGGATCAAAAAGAATGATCACAGGTAAACAGTTGACACCAGTAAACAAAAGCATACAGTGACAGTGCATGCCAGTTCCTATAACTCCAAAAATCTCAACTGTTTTTCAATGATAGCAGTCAAATCCTTTCCAGAAACTTCAACCACTTTTGAATTCCTTATATGGAAACTAACTTATATCCTAGCCCAAGGCTGAAGTCAGGAATAGCTTCAGGGTGGGGCAAAAACAAAGAAACTTAACACTCCTTTTAATTATCTAAGCACTAGTCTGCGAGGATTCTGGCTAAATTTTGACAAAATTTATTTTTCAATATTAAAAGTAGGAATTTTGATTTTCATATATTTTCCCCTCAACTACAACCAAACCCTGACCTCATCTTACATACTGATGCTTCCAATGAATCCAGCACTGTTTCTTTTTGATAAATTTAACAATTTTTGTCCCCTTCTTAGTTGGGTCTAAAGTAAGTTTTTCTGAATATATTATTATATACCAATATTTTTAATGATAATACTTTCCCATCATTGCTAATTGTCTACTTCATATCCCACCTCCACCACCACTACCACCACCTTGTCCACAATGTCAGCTTTCGTTTCAGTCTTATAGTGAGATTCCGTGTGTGCACATCTGAAGCTTTTGCCGAATGTTTTATCTCTTAGCCTTCATTAGAGTCCTACAGGAGAGAATGTGTGTGTGTTTGTTCACTGCTGTCCTCTTCCTTCTTCTCTGATAAGGGATGAATTTACTTTCCCTATCCTTCCCAGTTTTCATACTGTCTAAAAACATTTTCCTTATTACTATAAATGTAAACAAATCTTTAGTAACTGCTCTCTTGCTTTACACATTATTGTGAAAAGATGGGAATCGCAACAATACAACTACCCTCCTTTTGACTACAGCAGTGCAAACTTGATAAAGTTTTTTGTTGTTGTTATTTTCAACAAATACAACTGTTAAAAAATTAAGTTCTTACATTTCTTATTTTGCTTTCTTAGCTTTGCTTAAATGTTTGACCCTATTCAATTAATTTGTTTCACCTTTTACACACACTAATTATTTGCTGGATTTTACCAGCTGAAGCACAATTTTTGACAGTCCTCATTTCTTTTTTTTTTTGCTGTCATCAGTCTTTTGACTGGTTTGATGCAATCCTCCATCCCTTCCTATCTTTTGCTAACATTTTCATGTCTACATATTCCTTACAACCCACACCCCCAATTATCTGCTTCATATATTCTAATATTTGTCTTCATCTACAGTTCTTAACTTCTACTGTCCCTCCACTAACAAATTAACCAATCCAACATGTCTCAAAATAATTAGAATCTGAGTAAAAATGAATAATTCATCTGTTAATGTAAATTGCTTTCTCTTAGGAATTCTTATATTGCAAGCAGGTATTCTGTCTTCAGTCACAATTTTTTTCCTTTTCAGAATCATCAAGAGACATGAATATTATGATAAGCTCTTAATATGCATAAGAAAACAGAAAGGAAATGATGCTTACTTCACGCAGGACAAATTTAACCACACAGTGAAAACACAAAAATTGAGTTTTCAATGTTGCACCATTGCAAGTTGAGTAACATGATAAACAGAGAGGTGTAACTCCATTTATTCTATTGTCTGTATTTTTCTTTCCCTTTGTCATACTAATTACATTTTTCGTAAGTTATAGTTTCTTTAGTAATAGCAGAATATGTAACAGAGCATGAAAGGCTGTGTGAATTGGAGAAAGTATAGAAGCATAAATCCACTACTGAATCCAGAAGGGTGCAACAAGAAAAAAACAAGATGGAAAGTAGAATGTACGATATTTTAGGTAAATCACAAATTGTACAAGTTTCTCGTGTTGTAGATTTGAAGAAGACTCCCTGCGCAGGGGCTATCACACATATAATGGTCTAGAACTAAGACACTACACTGGAATTGCTATTATTTATGCAATAGTCTGGGCCCAGGGTGCCTAAACTAGTTCTACCATATTCCGTGCAGTTAACCAGTCAGCAAATAAATTGAGAATATAATTTCATCTCATTTTTTGTTGCCTTTAGATTCTGTCAACTTTAAGAAGTGATTGATTCCCTTTTCTGTTCTTTTCCTAACTCAAAACATGTTTTTAATAAGAATATAAATCCTGCAGTGAAGAGTGATAACAACAGACTTGATAACCACTATCCTTTCCTAATTTTTTCACTTTCATTAAGTGAGGCCATTTTCTTTTCTAGTTTTAATTTGTCAAATGAATTGTATAATTCAGTAACAATGAAGCTGGAAAAAATTGCTGTGAGGCGATATTTGTATGGAAGAGAAAAATAAACTTACTCAACATCCACCAACATTGAAGGTAGGAGCAAGGGGGGAAAAAACACACACACACTCAAACACACACACACACACACACACACACACACACACACACACACACAAAACAAAAAAAGCAATATTTCAGGCTGAAGTTAGGACAAGAACAGAATAAAAACATTAATAATTTCTCAAAATGACAGAAGGGTAATGACAACAAAAAATGAGATGAAATTATATAGTCAATATATTTGTTAACTGTATGAGATATGGTAGAACTTGTGTTCTCTCCAACACCCCTACTTACCTACTTCACACCACCGATCCCATTAACACGTTCTGCCAAGAAATCAGTTTGTTACTCCAAGGTCCCTTACAGGGTCTCCCACACCATTCCATTTCCCTTCTGACCTCCCAAAACTCTCCGGACTCCCACTCTGTAGCTTCTGCTCAAGGCACACAAGGCAGGCAATCCTGGACGCCCAATAGTCACGGCATACGGATCTCCCACAGAGCGCATTTCAGCATTCATTGACTAACACCTACAAATTTTTGTCTAGGCCCATCTCATATATCACAGACACCCCCCACTTTTTAGAGCATCAGCCAATGGTTCCTACACCTCTTCCAGCAGGTTGCCTCCTGGTCACCACAGATATAGCCTCACTCTACACCAATATTCCCAATGGCGAGGGACTTGGTGCCTTAGAACCCTACCTTGACAGTTGCCCCTCCTCTCCCTACACACCCTCCCTACTATTTGCTTCCTAACTTCCTTGGGCCAATCCATGTTAACTAAAAATTTCTTCGCATTCAATTCCCCGCGTCTACCAACAGATATGAGGAACTCCTATGTCAATCTTTCTTCAAAACGCTATCCAACAAAGGGCATCAGATATATAGACAACTTTATTACATGGACCCAAGATGCAAATCTCCTAGAATTCCCAAGCTCTCTGAACAATATCAACCCTTAAACTTTACCTAGTCATACTCCCAAGCCAAAATCTCCTTCCTGAATGTTAACATCTCTGTATGTAATGGCCACTTACCCATTTTTGACCTCAACAAACCCACTAACCTACAATATCTCCACTTTGATAGCTGCCAACCATATCACACAAAACATTCCATGCCGGAAAGACTGCATTCTGTGGCAAACACATCTGCTCAGAACAAGAATCCTTTACCCATTATCCCAACAACCTGACCCAACCATTCATACACCACAATTGTCTCCCAGAACTGGTCCACAAACAGATATCTTCTGTCTAAATCTGTCTGCCACATCAGCGCACACAACCAAAAACCAACTGGAATCTTGTTTTCCTCAGCCAGTTCTTTCATGGCCTAGAGTCACTAAGCTCAATTCTTCATCTTGGCTGCAACTTCCCTAGATCCTTTCCTGAAATGCGTCTAATTCTTCCCAATTTCTTTCCCACCACACCACTTGACACATTCAGCAGACCACCTAACCTAAAATACCAATTGGCAGTTATTGGGGACTGCTGACAGAAGTGAAAACTATGAATATCATATGCACAACACACTGTACTTATAGCTACAGATATACTAAATAATAATAATTCCATGTAGTTGTGGTGACCTGGTGACAGGATTTCTATTGGATGTGCATAGTGCCCCTGTCTTAGCAGCCTTAATCTAACCCGGTAGTGCTACCAGGTATAGGAGACCTACAGTTTAACGTGGAATCCGAACCATAGAAGCATTCTGGCATACTTCACATTACATAGCAAGCTTTGTTGGAGGTGAAGGTCAGGTTAAGGGTCTCTGAAAATCCTTGCCGAGACAGGGATTCAAACCGGGGTCGTTTTGTTCCTCAGTCAGACACTTTAAGCACCGAGACACCAGACAGCAACAGATAAACTGTTAGCATTAGCATGTTGGTGAAGCGAGCTCAAAAGATTTTGCCCATCAAAAAATCGGCCAAAGCACCTAAAGAAGTTCTCTCTTCAAAAATCTGTCTCTTCAACCTGATGGTTGGTTGAATCTTCCTCAAGAAGATATACCAACCTATTATGTCAGAGGTGGGAAGGCCAATTCCTTTCCTAAAGGACCTATAGTTTAACATGGAATCAGCTTAACATGGAATCAGAACGACAGAACATCCTGGCGTAGTTCATATAATTAACTCCTAAAAATTCCTACTCACCATGGGTTTTGAACTCACAACTGGAGAAAGAAACTTTTGGAAGTAGGCGCCTTAACTACTGAGCTACCAGACCGCCTTGTTTTGAAGTATACCTGTGCTAAATACTATCAAACGCAATTTTTATCCACTGAAAAAAAAGTCATTTTTTATATATATATTATAAACCAGACACCCCCAGGCCTCAGTCTCAGATAACACCTCCCTTCCTACCAAACACTAACCAGAACAATTAACTTTTATGTAGATAAGACCTTACATAAGATTGAAGTTTCTCTGGGCGTTGAGAATTAATATAGTATTCTTGGATGATTAGCCGAGTGAGCAAGGCATTTTCACACGATATTTCGGCGATCAGAATCTCTATCACCATCTCCTGGTGGTGATCGCTGAAATATCGTGTGAGAACAGCAAGCACACTCAGCTAGTCACCAGAGAAGACTATATTAATAAATAAGACCTCATTTCCAAAAATTTATATATATATAATAACAATGATTAGATGGCAAATGTTTCAAGGCAAGAAAACTAATGAAGAATAGGGAAATAAGGCCAACACTTAACACAGTTGTTAAATCTACGTTGTTCAGAGGAGGATGTGTTAACAACTGTTTCTCAGTTAAGGCAAACAGAGTTCTTCCTGATAGCACAACCTCCTTTGAACTACGTAGATGGGAGTTAGCCTATCAGAATATCCTGGGCACCAGACATCCTCCAGGCCTCAATCTCCAATAAATCTCTCCCACCAGACCCAGCACATATTACCACTACAATTTATATTGCTTATACTGTATTTTTTGTACTTAAAGTTTTTCAAAATATGATTTATATGTATTTCATCACTCAGTTATTAAGTTGATTTACCACTTTCAATGCTCATATACCTTCAGCATTATCGATTATCAATCTAGTATTTGCGCTTTCCCCCCCCTCTCTTTCTCCTATATGACCATCTTTGCCGGCCATGCCATTCATCAGACAGCCATCGTCGTGTACACGTCTGGCTCTGTCTGGTGTCTCACTTCTGCAAGAATAAGGCTATACACCGAAATACTGTGCATTTCTTGTGTTTGTTCTTTTTTGTGTTCGTCGTTCCCAGCTGCCTTTATCTGCAGTAAGTGTTGGATCTTATTTCCCTATCCTTCCTTAGTTTTATATATATACATATATATTATCGTTGCTTCCCCCACCACCTCCCATTGTCATTTCAACACTCTTTGTGGTTGTGGTGACTGCAGCGACCACATATTTCTATGTGTTTTGCACGAAATATTATGTTTTTTGTGTTGTTTGTTATTTTGTTTGTTGCTGCTTCTCTCATCCCTTCAACTATGGCGAGTATTGAGTGAATTTTCTCTTCCATATGGACTGTATAATTCATTTTTTAAGTCTTATCAACGAATATCAGTACTAATTATGATACCATCAAAAAGTTAATAGCATACCTGTAAATCGTTTTGGCGCTGACATCACAGAAGTACAAGAACTGATCCTTGTAATCAAAATCCAGTGCCACAACATTCATGAGATCTTGGTGTACCAATGAATATTCTGAAGCATCTACTGACATATTTCTAATGTAATATTTATTTGTAAATATCAGCCATGGTTTTATGCTGTCTCGCCTTTTACACGTATGCTCATCTATTTCTCTTTCATAAAACGCATCATTGCATTTGCAGTAGTAAGACCCTGGTGTGTTTGAACAATATTGAGAACATACTTCTGGTGTTTCCCGACATTCATCTATATCAATACAAGCCTTGTTGTCTGGCATCAATCTGAAATCAGAGACAGTTTTGTCATTAGAATTTAGTTTTATTAATTTCAAGCCACAGTAACAACTATGAGTAAGCTCAGCAATCATACTTGACCAAAACGTCACATACCAAGACCTAATAATGTTCCTTTGTGCTGCTTTTTTAGCTTACAAAATGTATTTTCAGTTCCAATATCTTCCTTAATTCATTTCAGTGGTCTTCACAAAACCAAATTAAATAGCTCCTAACCAACATTAAAATTATACCATCATGATTCTCTGATAAACCATATGAGTGGATGTATTCTGCTATCATTAGATAACATTTTCATTTTAAAACTATCACCAATTCAAATTTTTATTAGACCACATCAATTAATGCTAGGAACTTTTGTAATAATAACAAAGTAAGACAGTCACACTTGATAATTTCATCTTACTAAATAAGACTACTGAGTGCAAGTTAAGTGTAGTCCATTTATGTTATTTATTGATATGATAAAGAAATCTTATGCGGCCTTAATTACCTGGTGTCAGTTTTCCCCCTCTTTTGTGGCTTAAGCCAATGCATTAATCCTACTTGATAAAGGGAGACCTATAGTTAAACATAGAATCTCATGACTGTCTATTTACTTCAAACAAACAAAGCAAAATTTTGTTAGAAGTGAAGGCCCATAAAGAATGTAGCTTAATCAAAGTTTTTTTAACCAAGGACTTAAGCAGTTTGAGATTAATGAAGAAAATATTTGACAAAAGCATTTAGATAAGAAATGATGCTTGGCTTAAATGTACCGATATGATGAATTGTTATCAACATTACCACGTGTCATTTCATACATACCGTTTGTTATCAGGCCTCTTAAGTTTACGAATCAAGTAACTATTATTTCATACCAAGCTTCATGGCCCAGTACTAAAAAATAAGGAATTCATGTCCACTAATTTAACTAAAAAAAAAAAAAATTGCTTAAAAAAATTCAGAATGAGAATACTTTAGAATCAAGATTTTTTTTTTCTTTTGTGCATGCAATTTTCTAAGAAGAATAAATTCCTGTAACACTTCATATACCATTTGAACTTTTGACCATATAGAAGACCCGCATTGAAACTTGTGGCACCATAATGTTACCAAAGTAAATATTTTATTAAATGAATACTTCATGGGTTTTCTGCCAGATAATTTCTTTATTTAACAACGTTTCGGCAACTACCTCTGCTGCCTTCATCGGGTGAGCTGTCATATCGAAGCTACAACACTGTGAATACCTCATATCGAAGCTACAAGTCTGAATATGACAGCTCACCAGATGAAGGCAGCGGAGGTAGTTGCCAAAACATTGTTAAATAAAGAAATTATCTGGCAGAAAACCTGATTTCATCCATATACCGGGAAAAAACTTAATTCTCACATTAAATATTTTATATTCCTACTATTAAGTTTACACTCCTCTTTGTGAATAAACGTTTTAAATACTGTACTTACATCACTGTGACACCAATAATATACTTTTATTTAATTTTTCATTTATAAAATTTTGCAGTATAAATTCTGAATACAAATTTATTTCAAATGTAAGGCACAAAGATAATATGAACTTACTTGTAGCCTTGGTTGCACTCACAATAATATCCTGTAGGTGTATCAACACACTTATGACCACACTGATGTAGTTCTACTTTAGCACATTCATCTACATTGCAGTACAAAGGTTCATCAGAATCATCAGAACAGTCTGAAACTTTATTACAGACCAAACTGCTGTCAATACAGTCTCCATTGTTGCAACGAAATTTCCCATCTGGACAAGTCTTATTTTTTTCTGCAGAAAAGAAAAAAAAAAAAGAAAAAAAATCATAAGTTACAAACCAACATTCTAAGTATGTGTTACGGTAATAACTTTGACTCGTCTGAATGGAATGATAATGTAGACAATCTATTTATGTACCAAACAACATTGATAAAATAATGAAAGTTTCGTAGAGAAGAAAAATTTTAAAACAGCATTTAATCATCTTTCATCTTCTTCCTTGATATCTCTCACTACTAAAAAAAAATGTTAAGCTCTGCTCATTGATACCATTTTCAATCATTTAAATCAGTAATGACAGGATGTTTGGAATTCTTGATACACATGCAGTAGGTGAATGTATAACTTTCATTGTTTTTGAGAATAAGATAGCATAAGGAAAATAACCCATTACTTACCACAGATGAAGGAAGAGGAGCTAAATTAACACACACACACACACACACACACACACACACACACACACACACACACACACACACACACACACACACACACGAAACACACTTTACAATATTCCAGTTAATAACCTAACTCATGAAGCAGGTGAGAAATATGCAAAGAGGAAAAATGTGTACACATCCTGTGGTAGGTCAGGATATATACACATCTTCCCTCCTACCATATGTCTTGCCTCTTACATGAGTAATGCTGTGATGGTAAAACACCTGCATCTTAAAATTATTTAATTTTTCCTTATAATTGAATTGTATGGTTTTTATTCAAATTATTTGGAATTGATTCTCCTAGAACAGTTACCTTGTTGAAACCACTTCAGCCCTGCACTACTCCCTACACCCTAAATAGCATTATGGAAACAGCATTTGTTGGTCAAGTCTGCTGAAGATCAAAATATCATACAACCCATGAATTGATAAGAATTCATTTATAAATTAGTTTCCACTAATGCAGCAGATAATCTCTTACCTGGGCAATTAAATTCATCAGATCCATCACCACAATCATCTTCTCCATCACAGCGGTAAGTGAGACGTGTGCATCTGAAATTCTGACAGGTAAATTCTTGAGGGCTACATGTTTTATACTGGTTATTGCAAAGTTTTCCTTCATCAGTTCCATCTCCACAATCATTGTCATGATCACAAACCCAGCCCTATAAAAATTTTACAATATGAAAATATAAATGCATAATAAATATAAAATGTGATTTGATGTGCTAGCAAAAAAGTGGAAAACTTGTCATAAACTATAATTTATCTTTTTATCCATTCTAGCCCACGTGACTTAATATGTTAAATTACAAGGGCTGGTCAAATAAAAAAAGAACTCTTTAAAAACTCTTTATTGGATCAATACAGAGAAAAACAAAAAATAAACTATTTTTTATGAAGGGGGGTCAAATATAAATGAGCCATTTTAATTTGCACATCAGTCGGTGGCATGAGAAGTTTAAAACCGTTTGGACAGTGGACGGAATCTTGTGGAAGGCAGTAATAATGTTGGTGCACCATGTGCTTCTTATTCTCAGTAATAATTACGACAAGTGAGGAAGAAGTAGACTCCCTAGTTGCATAACATTTTATTACTCAGTTTCTCTTCAGCAAAAAAGTAAATGCTATTGAATTTTGGCTATGTTTACTACAACAGTTTGGGAAAAGAATCCCTTCGTAGACTCGGGTAAAACAGTAGTGTAACAAATTTAAGTGAGGATAGGAGCACCTTGGAAACATTTCGCAGACGTGCTGTCCCTTCACCAGCATCACAATGTAGAACCCCATAGCTGTTCGAGAACTCAAAGGTGATTGGCACATAACAGTTCTTAAAATCTCTCTGCAACTTCAGACCAGCTAAGGAAGTGTGCTAAAAACAATTAACAATGAGTCAGGATTCCAAAAAGTGTCAGCACAATGGGTTCCAAAAGCCATGCAGTTTGAAATTTCTCAGAGCCCCCTAACAAGTTACGAGGGGAATGACGACGAATGTTTGGAAAAAATTGTCACGTACCATGAGACTTTGCTCCATCATTACACACCCGATTTAAAGAAGAGCGATATGAAGTGGCAGAAGACTGGCGAAGGTGCACCGGCGAAAAGGAAGATGTTGTCTGTAGGGTAGGTCTTGGTCACCGCATTCTGGGATTGTAAAAGGCATTCCGCTCTCCGATGCTTCACAATGATCACGGAGTGGAAACTGTTCTTGTGCAAATGGTTACACATCCCCACATTTTTTATGATATTAGATCTAAAAAATTATCAGATTGTTTGAGGAAATGCATAGATAAGAAGGGGAGCTATGTAGAAAAATGTAAATTAGAATTTATTTCAAAAAATGCATTTTTTTGGTACAAGAATCATTTATATTTAATCTGCCCTCGCATGTAGCTTCTGCTATTGTCTACCTTTGTGATGGAAAAAATGTGTTATCTTTTGATTGTTTCTTCATTAAAATTTGTTAGGTGTGTTTGTACCCAAATGCAAATGAAATCTTGACCTCTTTGTCATTGAAAAATTTCTTTCCAATTAAATATTTTTGAAAAGTCCAAACGAACAGCAGCTATTTGTGGCAAGGACTATCTACAGACATCTTGTTCAAGTTACTACATTAATTTAACATATTCTGATTCCTGCCTCTTTCTAAATAAGGTCTTGAATGTGCAAAATTGCCTGCAGTCATGCTAATTCTGAGAAGATATACCTATGTTAGGTCAGAAACTGCTATCTGACATCACCACTTGTGCATTTGAGGCTTCAAAAGTGCATCACTCCTGAGCTATGTATAAAATCTTTACCTAATTTATGCTGGTTTAACAGTTTCATGCACTAGAAACTTAATAATTACAAACTGCACGGTTGTCACATGAACCTTCTGTACACCTGAATGATGATAATTAAACAAGCACTATGAATTTGTGCTGATGCTGCATTAGTATCCAAAGCCTATTTCAAAAGTCTCATTTATATTCAGTCAACCAACATACTGAGGTAATACTACAGGGACATACCCTATTGATGCAGCGTCCATTGTCACACCTAAACTGATCTTCTCCACAAGGTGCCGGCGAGGGGCAATTCAGAGCCGTTGAGTTTTCATCTGCACCATCAACACAATCTGGGTCGCCATCACAGAGCCATTTCCTGGGAATACACTGAGCTCGATTCCAATTCTTGTTCTCAGTACACGTAAATTCTGTCTCTTCATCACACTTCCTATCATCTGTGGCAGTAATGTCAGATATTTAACTAACAGAAAAAACATTATAACAAAAAGTTCTAATAACTTAAAATCAGCAAGGATAAGAAAAGTAAACCCAAAATTGACAAAAGATGAAGGCAGCAAGAAAGCAACAAAAACAAAAAAGGTAAAACAAATATTATAATACTTCGTTAATAACCCTTATACATGTGATCAGATGAACAGGGAATCTAATGTGTACACATCAAGGCTCATCACATGAAAGAAATTTTAAATGGATATAGTAAACAGCTTGGTGGTGGTGATAGGGGCGGGAAGGAGGAGGAATAATACCGAGTAAACAATAGGTAACTATACTGTTACGCTATTGCTTGTAGAGAGAACATACAAAATAAATGACAAAAATGAGATAGCTGTATAAACATATAACCCGCTACTGTGGCTATGTGCACTTAAACACCACAACTAGGGATTGCAATCCAGCAAAGCGGGATCCCACAATCCTGCAGAATGCCGCATCATTAGACAGTCTGGCGGATCCCGCACAAAATTAAGCGGATCTGCAATCCACAAAATGTGGCAAAAACGCAAGTCAGTCTGCGTGACTCGCTGCCCCATCGTCGTTTTCCGGTCCCACCTGGTCTCTGTCTCTGTATTGCACTGTTTACCTGTACCCATGCATTTGGCATTTGACTTGTGGGAACAAACATTTCTTTTGTCAACCTTTGTCATTCGTAAGTAAATAGATCCACTTTTATTTATTCATTGAAACTTACATTTGTTTTGAGTACACATTTCTATAATTTGAGTTGTGTTGCATAGTTAGTACAATTTTATTACTACATAATAAATATTTTGTGTGTGTTGCACATGACATCTGTATTTGCAGATTAAGTAACTGTGACAACTTCCTATATTTGCTGCTGAAAATTTGATTATTCGTTGATACAAAACTAATATTATTGTAATTATGATTGCGTACCTATTTATTTAGCGGTAATCAAAAGGCAATTGTATAGTCTTTGACTTATTGTTGTCTCAATCACTGCCTCAATGCTTTTAAAACACATGTTCTTTGATGAAAGCTGCCCTCTTACATGTTCCGCTCTGGCTTTCGATTAATTCCTCTTGGGATGATTTGGTCAGTCGCTACAGTACGTTATTTTTAAGTGAATAGCAGGAGTCCTTTCAACTCCTTGTTATTATTTCGATTAAAGGGGGGGAAAACAATTATAATGAAGTCTTTATGAGTGTATCACCAAATTGTGTTGTAAAAACACCATAGTTTGATGGTTGCCTATGCCATCTTCCTTATGTGTGCAATTTTGTGTTTTTACAATGCAATCTGGTGATACACCTGTGAGGAATTTCTTACATAAAAAATTGATTTCCACCCTAAAAAAAGTCGTTATGCCACTTAAAGAAAAACTGAAATACTTCGTAGTTTATGTCTTTTAAAAACAATGAATCAACTATAAGACCAGTCAATAAATCAGGAGACATAATAATGAATCCCACAAAAACAATTCTTGTAAAAATAGACCAAGTCTCGTGCTTGTGCAGTGACAATAAGTAATGAGATCTTGTTCTGATCCAAGTATACAATTTACTTTGTGAAATAAAATGCTTTCTCTTGGTGTTATAGATCAGTGTTTCTCAAAGTGGGGTTACAAACCCCCAGGGGTTTGCTAGTTGATCGTAGGGAGTTTGCGACAATACTTACGTAATGGCAGACAGGCTATCTCAAGCGTATAACACGCACAATGACAATGACGAATATCGCGCTAGCAGTGGAGCTAAAAAAAGGTCGCAGTTTTGTTAAGGGAGTTCACCATTGCTTGGGAAATTTTATAGGGGTACATATGTAGAGCTAAAAGTTTGAGTAACACTGTTATAGAACATTTATTTAGAATAATAATAATAAAAAAACCTCTGGTGACTTGGCCATTATGCATACCATATTTTCAAACTGATGTGATTTATTCTAAGATACATAATATACCAGAGAATGAATATTTTGCAGTTTTTATTATTTATTTAAAAATTGGTTTAGATTTTTTTTTAAATGTAAAGTTCGAAATATTCTAAAGACGGGCTAAAAAATGTTAATGTTATTTTGCCAATTAAAATATTGTTAACTGTTAATTTTTGTCATTTAATATTAAAATTGATTTACTAACTTAATTAACTGATGTTTATTATTTAATTGGTTAACACTTTAAATAACTGTGTTTTAAAAATATGCGTGGAAAAACTGTTAGCTCCTTCTCGTGTCGATGACAGCATCAGATATATGTTAGTTTTTCCAACAATACGATGGCTTTGTCAGCTAATTGGAAAGTCAAATTGAGATGCGTTTATTCCGAGTTGTGGACAGGACAGCAGATGTAGCATGGTTACTCCCCGCATGAACATGTGGTATCTGGCTGTTCTCCCAGGTATCCCCAGGTGGCAAGAGTATCTTTGCAGTGGGCAACTTCAACTCTAAGCCTGTTTAATGACTTCCATACAGGCCATGGTTGTTCAGACCCAGGTGGTAGACACTCTTTTTTCTTGATCCACTCGAAATCATGTTGCACTATCTTGTCACAGGCCAGCATTCTTTCATTGCTTGGAGCACCATTTGGTGGCTTTGAAGTCCGCATGAATCTTGATCAGGACTTTAGTCTCGATGGCGCTGCTGTATAGTCATGTAAGGGGTGTCAGGTGTCTTCGTTCACTTTAAGCCTTGCGAAGCTGGTGGCAACTTCCATGCATATGTCTCCAGGGGCGATGGCAGTTAGTATCTCCACTTTGCTCACAGGCGATGGTCTGAGACAACCTGTGATGAGCTGGCATATTCTGTGGAGAGCAACATCTACTGTCTTAGCATGGCTGGATTTTTGCCACACAGGACATGCATACTCTGCTGCAGAGTAGCATAATGCTAAGGCAGAGGTGCGGATGACACTAGGGTTAGCTCCCCAGCTAGACCCAGTCAACTTGCTTAAGATGTTGTTGCATGATGACACTTTCATCTTGACATTGCAACAATGACTTTTAAAAGTGAGACCTCTGTCAAGAGTTACGCCGAGGTATTTTGGGTTTTCACTGTGCAACAGAGTCAATCCATTCCAGGTCACATTCAGCTTTCACTTAGCACATTTATCACACAAGTAAAATGCACAGACTTCATTTTTTTTTTTTTTTTTTATTTGGCTTGAGGTCATTCTGCTTGTAGCAAGTTCCAAGGGATTCAAGAGCAGTTGTAAGTCTACCCCCAATGGCTTCAAAAGTCACATGTTGAGCAGCTAGGGCAAGATCATCAGCGTAGATAAAGGACATGCAATGGCTGTCTAGGGGTTGATCATTGGTGTAGATGTTAAATAAAGCAGGGGCAAGAACACTTCCTTGAGGTAGTCCATTTTTTGGTTTGCGTGGATGGCTTTTTGAATTCTGAAAGCTGACGAAGAATTGTCTATTGCTGAGAAGTTTGTAGACTATTTTTGTGAAACCGAAATCCTGCGTCATGTTGTATACTTTAGGAAGGAGTTTTTTTAATGCTGACCATTTTATAGGCTGCTGTCAGGTCAATGAAGACTACACAGTACAGCATCTACTGTTATCACCAATCCTGCATGATCCCGCAGGTTTGTTGCAAATCCCGCGGTATCGAAAATACTGCGAGATTGCAATCCTTAACCATGACTATGGATCAGGGAGGTACACCAGGACCAGGTATATGTCTGGGACCCCATATACTAGCCATCCTGATTGTTGGTTTTTCTTTAACTTTTGTAAGTTAGTTGAACAATATAAAACTACTGCCATTGTTGTGACCATGAAAAGTTCAGCTTTTTTTTTTTATTTTTATTAAAAAAGCTAACACAGAATGAAATGAGGTCATCATTCATTGTCATCAAGCTGAGGCCTCTTGGTAAAAGGCTTTTTTCCTCTCTTAGCTTTAAACCTCATCAATGTCAAGTTCATTAAAGGCGGGTAAGAACTGATGGGAAGAAACTGAATCATCGCCTTAAGGATACATTCATTGGAATGAATTCAAGAAACCACTGAAATTCAAAATCTGGATAGCCAGACAGGAATTTGAACCAGTGTCCCAACTGAATGCGAGCCCAGGACATTACTGTTCACCCACCACACTTGTTACAGAAAAGTACTTAACCGTCTCTGAAATGAAAATCATTGACAGATGGGCTGTAAGGGAGAAAATCAACACAAACAAAAAACAGAACACACACAAAAAAAACAGAAAACACAAAAAACAACTAAAATACACAACTCTTGATTAGTACTCAAGTGTGCGAATGAAATGCAGCAGCCATAGCGTGTATACCTGCAGCCATTGTTGCTGCAACCATTTTCACAGTTTTGTCCTCTCTGTACTTGATTCAGTTCATACAATTTGCTAGTACTTTCATGAAAAGACATATAATATTCAAAATTGATAGCATACATTTATTTGGCATCTTCAGTATTTTTCGAAGTTGGAAGTGGGAGTGCAGTGATGACAAGCTAAAGAAAGACAGATGAGATTACATTAATTTCATGTGTGTGGGTGAGTGGGAGGAGAGTAAAAAAGGGGGGGGGGGGAGAGAAGCCAACTTGTAGTCATTGTATAATCTTAGTGTTCAAGTAATAATTCTAATTTGATTACCAATATCCATCCATGCCTCATCCCGGCAATACAGTCACCCCCATCCTACCTTACAATGACTTCCGGCCCAGCTCCTTTATCACACCAGTTACTTACTATGTTCTGTAAATGATTTGGTGGTTCTGCTGATTAAGGCATGTGAGTAGGGTATGGAAAGTGTTGGGTTCAAATTATAGTCTCAGTTTTTATTTTCACAGTCCTTAAAAAATGACCATGTCCGGCAAACCATTGCATTGTTCATGTGAATTAAGTTAGAATGCTCCATTGTTCGGATTCCACATAAAGCTGTAGGTCCTGTTTACCCAGTAGAATTATCAGGTTAGTGCAGCCACGGCAGAATTTTGATTAGCCATGCATACTCCTCTGTCTCATGGTGGCTGAACAATCCTTCGGGATCTCCCGACCAACAATGCCATATGTGTTTACATTTTTTTACTGTGTTCTGTGATAATTTCTGTAAACAAATCTATCTACCCTATTTTGCACCCCTTCCAACTCCTGTATACAGTACCTATAATGTAATTCCCATGCTACTTCACCATACTCGATCAATCGTCTAGACTATGTTTTGTATCCAAATTCCTTCACTTTTGTGGTAGATTCCCTCTTCAGTAATTACAAGATTTTTAACCCTTTTTCTACAATATGACCATTTAGTACTGCACAATTAAGTTTATTTTCATTTTTTTCCTATCTGTGTGCCTAACTAGGAGACTCTTTTGGCCATTTAACTTCATTCCATCTCAACCTACACAGCTATCTATCGTATCCAGATCCATTAGAGCTGTTCAAACAATCCTCTCCCATTTTACTCATGTTATATGACTATGTCGTAATGCTGAACAACTGAACAATAAAACTAAATCCAAGCTGCACGAGTATAATATCTGTCTATTAATACTTACTGCACTGATGTCTCTTATCTTCATCTGAATTGTCAAGACAGTCATTATCTCCATCACAAATATAAATTCTTGGGATGCAGTTGCCATTGTCACAGGTAAAAAGATCTCCAAAGCATGTGCGACCCTCAGATTTGCAATATTCAGGAGGTTCATCTGAGCCATCACCACAGTCATCATCACCATCACAGTACCAAGTGGCTGGTATGCACCGGTGGTTGGGACATCTGTGTGAATCATATAGTGGTTTATCAGGAATAATTTGATATTCCAATTCAGCTAAAATTAGTTTTGTTAGTAACAGAAACAGAAGCCATTAACAACACAACAAAACCGAGCACAGTGAGTAAGCTATAATGCTCAGGGCTGGAATTTGACATGATGTTGATTCAAATCTCCGTCTGGCTACTCAAATTTTGGTATTCCATGGTTTTCCAACATCAATCTAGTTGGGCGTCAGAATAGTTGCTTCAAAAAATAAAATTTCTAAGCGAGGCCCTTCGTCAGTCAGGATTAATTTTTTCCAAGGTTGTATTGTAAATATTTGGCATGCGATTACTAATGAGGGGTAATGCATAAAATTTTACTCCTCATGTTGGACTTCTGCAGTTGTGAATAATGCCTTCTTTTCTGTCTTCAAATATTTTCTTCCTATAAAATCTAATTATTTGTTCAAATAAAGTGAAAAACCGTTATAATGCTGCCATTTAATACAGTATGTTGTGAAAGGTACTGTTATTCTCCAGTACCTTCAATTCTTCTATGATTACATTAAAAGGAAAAGTTGCATTGCAATGAAACAATGCTGGGGACCTGAAAAGAAATCACCAAAATTCATGGTACCAGGTAAGCACAAAAGATGTACCAGTATTATAACAATAAGGTGTGTGGAGAGAGAGAGAGAGAGAGAGAGAGAGAGAGAGAGAGAGAGAGAGAGAGAGAAATTGGGAATTTTAGCATTAAGGTGAAGTATGATGAATAGGAGATTTGATGCAGAAACAGCAAAAATCTAGAAAAGAAATGGTAAATAAAATAATAAAAAATACTACACCAAACACTGGTAACAGGACGGAAGTGAATTTAACTTTATTTCTGTTGGTGTTGGAGGGAGAATAGGGACAAAGAGAGGCAGATGTTGACGAACAAAAGTGAGGGAGCTGGGAGAAAAAAATGCAGGTCTACCTTAGACTGAATTCTACCTTCCTCACTGGATCAAATTTCTGCAAGAACTGGGTTACTGTTATGTTGCACACATAAAACTGCAAAGATGCACATGTAAAAACCTTCCAATCTAATTTATATATCCTCAAATTTTCTTGAAAATGTCTCAAAGTTGCCATGTATAACTTTTGTTAGAATCTGTGTAAATGACAGTTAATGTGAGCTGGCAAATCTGAAATTATCTAAAGGAATTTAACTGCCAGGTTAAAAGAAAATTATTTTCATGTTCTGTAAAGTTCCAAAGTGAACAAAACCACAGAAAAAGTGGCCAGACTTTCTTATTCATGAGAATATGAACCAATAACACTAGAAAATTGGTTTTTGATTTTCCCTCAATGGTTATAATTTGAGTTTATCATAGTAACAAATTAATTGCAGTTTCCTTTTTCCTTAGTTTAATCATAGTAACAAAAGAATTGTTTATTTAATTAGACATCCTCTGTTCATTAAGCACTAAGAATAAGGAACTAATTTTCAGGTAAAGAGGATCGAAACATGGTGAAAGCAATTTTAAGGTTAATTATTAAATCTAAAATTGGTTATTTGCTGCTATTATAGCAAAACACACACATGCTGATCCACATTTTTCCACAAATAAAGAGCTCTTAATTAACTTTGTTTATTGAGATACAAAACTGAGAAATTTACACAAGTTTAAAATTGTAATGTGCAGATGATTTCCAATCAAGAGCAGAATCTCTCTGTCTTCTTTTGCAGTTGGTGGTGACTGAACTGATCAATAAATTGGCTTTAGTGCCACGTGAAATTTACCCAAAGGGTAGCGAGCCACTAGATATCACTGCAACATGTTGCAGTAGTTTGCTGGGAAATAATCAATTCTGCATTAGCATTTCTTATATGATTAATGGTGTTTTATTCCTTTTTTTTTTTAGAACTTCACTGATACATGTTGATGGCTTTGATGACCAATAGATAGTCAAACTTTTACACACTCCTGCCAGTACATGAAGGAGAAATCTGATAAGACGAATCAAAAATTTTGTTGTTTAATCAACAGTCTATATCCCATAAAAAAGTTGAGTAAGTGAATATTATTTGCTCTATGTCTTAATCTAGAAACACAGGACCCTAATTATGGAAATAGTTTCCGAAATGTTTACTATTTTAAATAGTTACTATTAAAATTTGTTCACAAAATATAGTAGAATGGATGTGGCATGTAGCAAAAACAACTTTTCAAGCAAATTCTAAAAAAGAGAAAGAGAGAGTCTGGAATGGTCCTCAAATAACAAAATTAAACCCTAAAATGCTATTATTTTATAAAAAATGAATATTTATTATTGGAGTTAAAAATTATAAGGGCTTCTAACAATCTGTCATTTCAGATAATACATTGTCAGGCTTAAAGTGAATGCTGGGGCTAACCACACTTTTCATCTAAACTGGGAACAATTAAGTTCATGACCAGTGTAGCCTTATGGTACCTGAATATTTAATAATGCAGTCGCCACACATTCATATTATAAACCCCAAACATGAAGGGTACAATTAAATAAGTTCACTTGACACAGTTTTAGGATCACAAAATACTTGTATTTTTGAAAAAGTTTCTCTTTATAATGCCGGTACCAGAATTTACGAATACAGCTTGGGACAAAAGTTACTTAGAAGATTGTCAGGTTAAGCACATTCATTCAAAAAGACATACACTCGCTAGGCCCCCTAACTTAAGTGAGAGGGTGATTACGGCATGTTAAGATATGTCGCAACAACTACCTGTGTGGAGCTGTTTGCTCCGCGAACCGACATGAAGTTAACTGCTTGAAAATGGCCAATAGACTGAGCATTTTCAAGATGGCTGCAGATCCTTTTATTGACTTTCAAATTTCTATGACGTCGGCAAAAACTTTCAAAAATTAGTATCTCCCAATGTACTGGATAGTTTAACTTACAATTAATACATGGACTTCCTGACATCGTATTCTATCTCAACTTAATTCAACCTTCAAAAGGGTTCCTATAAGATTAATGTTGAAGTCTCTTACTTCATCAGCTTGCTGCTGCGGCTTGCCGCACTTCCTCAACAATTCACGACAATCTATTTTCAAAATCCTAATTACCTTACCGATGCTTAAACTTTTTACCAAAACCAATATACATATTTAATCCTCATAATTTAACGTATCTTCTGTTATAAATTTATCAATTTTATCTCTTAGTTAAAATATTTATTTTTTCTCTTAATTAAAGTGATAATTATACTTTGCCTAATTAGTTAATTTTACATAATTACGTAGTCTTTCTCAGCGTTGAGAATATAAATAAAGTTCTTGGGTAACTAGCCGAGTTATAGGAGATTTATAATTACACAATATTTCAGCGCTCTCAATCGTCGGCGCCATCTTCCAGAAGATGGAGAGCGCCGAAATATAGTGTAATTATAACATTCCTATAACTCTGCTAGTTACCCGAGAACTTTATTTATATTATATAGTTAATTTTACTTTCAAAATATGCTAGACGGTGCTGACTATAGTTGGTTATAAAAGATCAGCTGTAACTTGATTCAA
Organism: Vandiemenella viatica; assembly: GCA_031002005.1. Classification (NCBI taxonomy): domain Eukaryota; kingdom Metazoa; phylum Arthropoda; class Insecta; order Orthoptera; family Morabidae; genus Vandiemenella; species Vandiemenella viatica. The sequence goes on along the minus strand of CM061920.1, from coordinate 236,725,204 downwards.
TTCAAAGTTATTTCAAATCTTAGATTTTAGCATTCCTAACCGTGTGGCTTAAAAACGTAAACAAACCAAATTATATCATAAACTAAATTTTTTTGGGCATACTAAATACACTTTAAAATGATTCTTATGGCGAGTTTTATGCATGGAAATGAATGCAAGAAAATCCGTTCACATTGAAAAACTACTTTAATTGAAATTTCTGTCTCCTACATGAGCAGCTTCAAAATCGACCTATAGAATATTTAACAACTGGGGATAGCTAGTAGAAATGCTTTTGGTGAGCTAATAGGTACCTTACAATGTATGGTCATTAATATACTGATCTGAGAACTGTGGGTGGTTTAGTTCAATAAAATGTTTCCAAACTACAACTCGTACGAACCTGCTACCCAAGTTTGGCAAAATAAAATGTTCCACTTCTTTTTTCTGTCCTCCTCAAAATGTACCATTGCTGAGATCAGATGATTCTTAGATTTTACAAATTAAAATAAGCAGAACAATTTTAAGTTATAACCAAAGAATAAATTTAATCATGAATAAACTAACTGAAGTATGAACAACGATTATTATGAGGTAAAATATTGACTACATACCTCTCGGCAGAAAATCATGCAATGATTACATGTTGATGCTACAAGTGTCTTCCAATAAAAGGGAGAATAAAATGGTAGAATAGGTTTTTATAACATATATTGTTGAATTAAGTATGCTGTCATTCACACAACCCTGACACTAAGGTAAAACATGCTAGTGTTGATTTTTCCTTGTCAAAAGGCTCTCAACTTGTTGGCTCCAGATAAAGAGACAAAAAAATTGATAGACAAATTTCCTACAATTATTTTCCCCATTACTGTGAACAATGTATTTACAAAATTGAGACATTGTCTAGCTAAGTTAAGTAATGACGACTGTTGTCTTCACTAATTAATTTTATGTGTTTTATCAAATCTTTACTCTGCAGTTAATACCGATTCCTGAATTTAATAGCATCACTAGTTTGTAATCACATTTGTTTTCAAATGCAAGATAGTAAGGAAATAATTCTCCCTTCTTACCATCAGTGCAAGTTCTGCACATAATTATTCCGTAACAAAATAAATGTACAATATCTTTTCCAGACAGTATTTTTGTGTGTTGCATTTGAAAATAAAATACAAAAATGTATATAATATGAGCAAATTATTTAAAAACCAGTGATAGTATAAGAATAGAATAAAAAAACTCATTTTATATGTATCTTTTTGTCCACAACACTTACACAAGTAATCATATTGAAATGAAAACTACAAAAATGTCAGTTTACCTGAAACTATTCTGTGGGCAGGTCCTCTGAGCACAGTGTAGTGGATCTTCATCACTGTTATCCCCACAGTCATTGTCCCCATCACAAAGCCAATAAGGCTCCACACATATATTTGTCTTCTCACATTTAAGGTGATTCGGAGGACAAGTTTTATTTCGTGGACATATATCATGAGTTTCATCAGATGTGACATTGTCTTTGCAGTCATTTACACCATTACAAACCTGGTGAATATGAAGCAAGAAATAAAATAAGATACCAGTTCCAATATAGAATTTAACAATTGCTGTTTACTTCTTGTTTAAAACCGCAAGAATGTTTACATAGTTTGCAATCTGTATTGTAAATAGAATTCAAATGTAATTCTTCTTTACCTTATCTTAAGATAATGATTGTTCCCAATGTTCTTAAGCCCAACAGAAAATATAACTTTTAGTAGTAAACAATTAATTGACAGACGAGGCCTAGTGTTTCCCATGAAACTTTTATGGCAACACTTCCGACTCAACGGGTTGGAAAATAATTTTAATTTTGCATTGAAAATTAATAACTTTCAAAATTACTTACTTTTATAATAGTGTGTTAAAAGATCTAAAAATAATTTTTATCTGGTATTGATTGTGAATGTAGGTGCATAGCTCATACCTGAGACTTTGAAATACAACGGAAGTTTGCACATGTGAATTCTCCTTCAGCACATGGGGGATAATTGCAGTCCAATTCATCAGAACCATCACGACAATCATTTTCATGGTCACATTTCCAAGTTTTGAAAATACATCTACCATTAGCACAACGGAACTCATTTGAACTGCAAGAATGGAATGCTGAAAAATTGAAAACAAAAATAATTTAGCTAGCTTACTGTCTAATTATAATTCATTTTTATTTCTTTGCAATACATGTAATCCATGTCAATAATCACAGCTTCCTACACTTCAATTTTTTCCTGTGATTTTAACATTTTTATACAATACTTAATGTTGATCCACAAATATCCTCTGTCAGACTCTCCAAAAATGTCATATGGCTCTTTTCCCTGCAATAGGTCTTGCTGCAAAACCTGCAGCATGCATCTGCCCACTATAACATATTCCAACCCTACTTCCCCATCACTGGACATGCCACATGCTCCACAACACATGTCATATGCCAACTAACCTGCTGCCACTGCATTAGTTCCTATATAGGGCTCCCTGCACTGCAACTCTGTCAGAATGAATGACCACACATAAACAGTCCACATCTTGAGCCTTCCAGTATCGTAACATGCCAACAACCACAATTCTAACAATCTCAATGACTGCTTTACTGTGACAGCAGAGTTTTCCCTAGCACCACAGCTGCTTCAGAACTTTGGAGATTGGAACTTGCATACCAAAATATCCTGGCTACCAGACGCCCACCTAGCCTCAATCACCAATAAAATTCTACCTTTTGACCCATCACTCATTATTAGTATTATCATTATCATCATTTAACTAGTGACAAATTTCTTCCGAATTTATTTCTTGTTCATTTTAACACTCCGTATGCTTTTAATATATATATTAATTTTATCACCACTGGTAATATGTATGTTTATATATATCTTCTCAGTATTTCCCAAAATATCGATAGTTCACTTCCTAGCATTCCACCCCCACCACCTCCTCTCCCCCACCCTGTCTTCCACTGCCCAGCCAGTCATGTGGTAAACTTCGATGTGTGCCACCTCCTGAACCATATGAATCTGTCCCTAGCACATAAATAAGGCATATAACCAAAATATTGTATATGTTTCTGTCTCATATGTGTTTTACTCATCGCATCCTTCAACTATGGTGACTGATGAGTCAATTTCCCTAACGTTTTTTATATACATTACTTCTGTAATGCAGACTATTTTTACCTAATTAAATGTAAATGCTATGTTGTGATTACTCATATTGCCCATGTACATCACCAAATTATTGCCTCTGCTATTTCTCACAACAATCTTGATACCTATGTCATTTTTAAGGCCATCATGAGTCCTGTCAAATTGTACCAGCCTGTTCGTACACTAACAAACCCTGGCTGGACAGATCTCTGCTAGTTCTCCCTTCATGCTGAGAACACACCATTTCTACACTTTTTTCATAATAGCCCATAGATTTATTTACTGTCAAGTTTTCATGAAATGCTTTTAACACATTCAAATCAATGATTCTTCAACCGAGATTTTTGCTTAAGGAACAAAGTCTCTTTGGATCAAGTTAATTGAAGGAAGAAATTTGAACATGTGTTCTGCTAAAAACGTTTAGTTGTGAAGAGTGTGCAGAAATGGCATATTCTGTTGACAGCATTCTATAGTTCTGTTATGGCAAAACTATTTGGTTAACCTTTATCTTTGCTACAATGTTTAGTCTGACTCTACCAACTGCTAGTATAAATTCATTGTAAAATACAAATTCAGATTAAAAAGTCATTTAGGCATTCATTCACATTTGATCAAATTTGTGCATTATAGTCTGTCATAAACCTGATCCACAAATGAAAGTCTTACATTAACATAAAAGGTTTTTGGAATGTCGTGGAGAGTTTAATATCAACCCATTCACTCGTGTAGGGCTAAGGAAAAAATATTAAGAATGCAAGCGTAAGCTAATAACAATAACTATAAATGTGTATCATAGAGAATACTTGGAATCACGCTTCAGTGTAAATAAATTTCACATTAAGTCCCTGAATGCTGATGGTTTTATAAAAGGTGTAACATTCTAAACTATTGTTTATTAAAATTTTAACAACTGAAGAGAGAAGTTTACCATAATTAACCACAAAAGTCACATGTAAACAAACATTGTAATTTCCATATGCCACTCGTTCTCCTTTCCTGTAATAATTTCGATGACAACTCAGTAAAAGAGCTGATGTTTTGCTTTCATAGGACATAGAATGATTCTGCCTCATTTTGGCTTTCCCATTTCAGGATTCCATCTGGCTCCATATCTGCTTCTTAATCTATTATTAGTTTTTAAGGTGACACGTGCCAAAAAATATTTCTGTCACTTACTGCAGTATTTCTGGTCCTCATCACTGCCATCTCCACAGTCATCATCTCCATCACAAGCCCACATCCGTGATATGCATCTGCCATTTTGACAATAGAATTTGTTGTTGTCACAAGAATAGTTCTTTGGAACACACATTCTGTTTTCATTCACAACTTTAGAAGTGTCATTACATCTGCACTCGGCCTAGAACAATAATATTGACACAGTTAATACTATTTTCAAAGTAATCATACATTCCAATGAGCGTGACTAACATCAGATTGTTACAATCTCTCAATGCTATACAATGTTGAAAATTTTCCAGTACAATGACTAGTATCAATTGCAATACACTTTGTTTTCATGGTACATGAACTATTAACCGATACTGTTAATTCTAATACTTTCGTTTCATATTTGATAGTAACCTGAAAAGATAAATTTCAGCAATCGTGTTAAAATTGCACAATGTCAGGTATCTATTAACATTGTAACTGCATGAAAAAATTTTATTCTCAGAACTTTGAGTTAGATTGGATAATATTGTTTTTTATTTCTAAAGTTAGTTTCTATTATAATTCAAGCTAGAAAGCAGATTTTTACAGTTGTTGAGATAGTATTTAGCATTGCATCAGCCTTCAGCATTTGCCTGGAGTAGTATTTCGAAAGTTCGTATTTAAATTAATTATTTTCAGCTAAACTATTAAAGTAATTAAGTTTTTATAATAATTAAAGTTGACATTTGCTACCAGATCTAGCGATTTTTAAAGTTTCAGAGACATAGAATTATTTTTATTGCCAAGGTCAAAATTTGATGATGAAACCTCTCAGACATGTGATATAGGATTAGTCTTCCAGAAACTACTCATGTGAAAAGGAAGTTTGGGACTTTCCCACGGTTCGTGAGAGAGCAGGTAGCCGCCTAGAACTTTCCCTTGGCCTCAATTGTTCAGAAACTGAGCACATCAAGATGAAAGCTCAATCGTTCAGAAACCGTGCACGCAACAAGATGTAGGCTTAGTAGACCGCAAGTTTCATATTAAGCACTAGAGTTTATTTTTGGCACAATGTAGGTTTGCATATTTAAGTTTATTACAATGTAGCAGTGAAGGAATATTACGCCATGTGGGGCCTCGGGATTACTTAAGTGTTGGGCACTTGCTAACTAAAAGAACAAATAGAAGCGTGTGACGAACCTTTGTATACTTTCAAGCGGTAATCAATTGAACTTTGAACTTTGGAGTGTGGTCTAACTCGAACGGTTAATCCAACTTGCAAATTTTCCTTCTGTGACTTTGTCTGATTGCCTATCCAGCTAATGACGTTACAATATTTACCAGAATATAGTGATTTTAATTCCAAACTGACTTACGAACATTTATTCTCTCTATACTTTTCCTTAACTTGAAGTAGTAAAAAATGAAGTGGTGACCTTGTATCATTAGTATAAAGCCATAGCTGACTATCCAAGAGTACACACAGTCACAGTTAACACAAAGCCTTATGCCTCCACCCCAAGGCAATGAGGTTCCACTTGATGACACTCGGCAACTTTTCCTGTTACAAGACTTTAAAACTAAGATTATAGTTAATTATCCATTGTAATCATAACATGAAAATAATTATTCAACACAGCCATACTACTTAATGGTACTGTGTTTCTGGTACCTTAAGTAATCTTTAAGGAACAAAATTCGATGGTTGGACACAAAATTTAATTGACTCAACACATTCTTTGCTGTCTTTGACTTCTTTATTACAGTTATAGACACAGACTGCGGCAATCCAGGATTTTGGTTTGGGAGGGGCTTGAGCGGATTTTGTTTGGGGTGGACTTGAGTCAGGTAAGGGTAGGCTTTATAGTCGTGCTGCCTTAAAAAGATCAGTAGAGCTAAAAAAAAGGTATCAAAATCTTCAAAATTACTATGTTAGGGTGGACCTGGATACTTTTGAGGAGGGCTTGAGCCCCCTAGCCCCCCTCCCCCTGGTTCTGCCACTGGACACTGAAAATCTTTCCTCAGCAAATTGTACTTTAATATTTCACAAATCTGTAATAATCACATAATCCCAAGATTTCATTTTTTATAAATTCAATATCAATAACAACAATCAGTTGTTCACTGATTTAATATACTTCTGCTTTTGTGATATCTATAACAATGTCAGCAAATGGTAGCAAATGTAAAATTTAATTATAACAATGCACATTGAGAGACGGACAGTTGAAATAGGTTAGTATTTGTTCCCATCCATTAGAAAGGGCTACAAAATAGAATTTTCTTCTTGTTAGGAACTTCAAAATATAATTTAATTTTTAGTGTTTCAAATATTCTAGTGTAAAATATAATTTAATTGTGATGGAGCACACTCCATTGGCAATTTCCCTACAATTCAAATTTTTCCCATTTTTTATAATCTTCCTTTGGCAATTTATTACAATCCCTGATTATGTTGCCTTTGAAAAAAAAAAAAAAATCCACACCCTTATACTGCTAGCTTTTTCTTCTGGATTATAGTGTGCCTCTGATGCTGTTTTATCCAAGAGTGAAAACATCATTACAAGGAGATTTGAGTTTTGGGATAGAGCATCTTTGGGGGAAAGAGGATATAATTGAACATGAATGTTGAGAATGAATATCATGTTATGCTATCTTAAAAAAGAGGGATAAGTATTATGAAAGCTTTGCAGCAAATATAAAAAAAGGTTCATATAAGTAGTGGAGACTTAGAAATACTATGAAAATCAACATTTAGGGGAACACAGTCTATTTGTGTTTCAGAAATCTGTCTAAGAAAGCAGCGAAGAAATAGAAAATGACGTTGTGTAAGATAGACTGAATTGACATGATTGATTGTTACCGTGTAATTGTAGATCCTCATGGAAAGGGGGCGTCCATAAATTATGTGAGGTGAAATGGGGGGGGGGGTCCGCTGAAATCTCACCAAGGGGGGGGGGGTTCAATGAAAATCTCAAGCGAGGTTTCGGAAAATTTTGTTGGAATGCAGAGCTAAAAAAAAAAAAATCTATGAATGACACAAAAGTCGATTTTAGGGGAATTTCACCGAAAAGTGTGGGTGAGATCTAAAAAAGAAGGGTCTCAAAAATATGTGAACGTAAACTCTAGGGAGGGGGGGGGGGGGTTTCAGGACCAGATCTCACCAGAGGGGAGAGGGGGGGGGGTCTGACCAGGTCTCATGAAGTCTCACCAGCGAGGGGGGGGGGAGGAGGGTCCAGAAATCTGGAAAAACACCTCAAGTAATTTATGGATGCTCCCAAAAAGAAACCGTGACAAGAAATAGAACTGTTTGGTGAAACAAGACATAAAATTTTTAGGATGTAGGTTTTGGAAGAGACTATACTAGCCTCTTTCAACCAGATGTCAACCTCTCTTTAATGTAGGGCACCCCATTTGCACATAGGAGGCTATAGCAACTGAATGATTCCCAGTATAAGGTGTCACCCACTACTCCTGAAAGAAGGGAGTAAAAGCAAGAAATGGTCCAGGGCAGTCTGTGGCCTTTAAGACTGGAAAGGCTCCTCAGAGATGGATGAATCAGAAATGATCAACAGCAAGGAGATGCAGAAGGCATTAAAGACCTAAAGGTTATCTCGAGACTACTCAATTCTCTCAAAATACATTTGAATGACTTCTTCCTGGGTAAAGCAGTTCCCAAATCGGATCTCTGGGCAGGGACTGCTCAGTGAGAAGTAATCAGAATGGATAGAAACATTCTGTAAGTAAGAGTGTGGATTGTTAGAAGTCTGAATATGGCAGGCACATTAGAAAATTTCACAAGGAATTGGAATAACTTAACTCAGATGTCCTTGGGTTTATAGAGATTAAGGGAAAGAATGCACAGGATTTCTGGTCTGGGGAAATAGAATAATTAGCACATAAGCTGTAAGTGGAGTTACTATGGTGGAGTTTGTAATTGACGAGAGAGTAGGAAAACGGGGAGTTATTATGAACCGTTTAATGACAGTTCTATCTCTTGCTGTATTATTTTGACAAGTGTTGAAACTAAGCCTGCTCCAACCATGTTAGTACATGTGCATATGCCACAGTCTCAAGAAGTTAATTAAGAAAAAGAGAAAATATATGGTAAAATTGAAGAAATAATCCAATATACGAGTGGGGAGGAAACTCTTATAATGATGGGCGATTGAAATGCAGTAGTGGGAGAAAGAGAAAAAAAAAAGGGAATACTGTAGGAAGCTTTGGTCTAGGAGGTACAAATGAGTGAAGAAACAGATTAGAATTTTGTGAAAAAAATGTAACTACTCATGGCGAACACAATATTTAAAAATTATGCCCAAAGGATACACACATGGAAAAATACAGGGGACACAGGTAGCTATCAGCAAGATTATGTGATGGCCAAACAAAGATTAAGGACTGTTCTAGACTGTGCAGTATATCCAGTATCTGACACAGACTGAGCACAATCTGATAGTTATAAAGTGCAGGCTGAAATTCAAGTGGGTGAAGAGGCATCACAGGCAGAACAGACTAGAAGTGAACAAATACAAACACTAACACTCTAACATGAGTTAAACTGAGGATGAATGGCATAAAATAGAGAGAGAGAGAGAGAGAGAGAGAGAGAGAGAGAGAGAGAGAATCAAAACTGATAATGAAACTTCAGCTTTAGGAAAAAAGCCATCGGAAACCATTGGGGCACAAAAGAAATTTCGGAGTTGATGGATCAGAGGAGAATGCATAAAAATGCTCAGTGTAAAGCAGGAAGAGAGTATTACAGATATGTTAGAAACCAAATAAACAGGAAATTTAAGAAAGCAAAATAAAAGTGGCTCTTAGAAAATCAAAAAGAAGTAGAAAAGATAACGGTCATAGGTAGAGTAAGTATGTTGAAGTAAGAGGAACAAACACAATTTTTGAGAAAATATAAGCAAACCTTAAAGTTTCTGATGAGAAACCTCTTATAGGTTCAGATGATAGAGCTACCTGATGGATGGAATACCTAAAGAAACTGTATAATGAGAATGATTTGAACAACTGGTAAAATAAGAGAATGTTGACACTGATGACTTAGGAGATCCTGTTTTAAAAGACAAAATTTGATAGAGCTTTGAAAGATTTGAAATCAAATAAGGCAGTTGGAATTGATGAGACTGCTACAGAACTTCTGACCTCCCTAGAAGAAGGAATCCAAATATTATTCAAACTGATATCAAGCATTTACGAAACCAGATAAATATCAACAGATTTCAGTAAAAGTATCATCTTCACATTTCCGAAGAAAGCACACGCCGATAAATGTGAGAATTATCGCAGCATAAGTCTAACATCACATGCTACAAAATTACTGATCGGGGTAATGTACAGGAGATTAGAAAGGATAGCAGAAGACATAGTAGGTGAAGATGAAGTTTAAGTTTAGGAAAAACTGCAGTACGAGAGGAGCAATTCTGGCCTTAAGATTAATACTAATGGGAGGATCAAGAAAAACAAATACTTTTGTGGGGTTTGTTGATTAAGAAAAGGCTTTTGTTAATGTTAGGACACGATGTTTAAAATTTTAAAGATGTCTGTTCTAAAATACTGAGACAGAAAAATAATTCATAATCTATATAAGAATCAAATGGCTGTAATGAAAGTAGAGTGCCATGTGAGATACACTTTAGTTAAGAAGGATGTTAGACAAGGTTATAGCCTATTCCCATTAATATTCAACTTTTATGTAGAACTAGTACTAAAGGAAGTAAAAGAACAATTTCAATGTGACAAGTGTTCAAGGATATAAAAATCAGCATGCTACAATTTGCTGTTAGCACAACAGACTGAGGAACTTGAGAAGTTACTGAATTTCATGGACAAAATACTAAAGGAAGTTTTTTTTGCCTAAATATAAAAGATAGCAAGATGAAAGTTTTAAAATGTAGCTGAAATTAGAGCAATAATAGTAGATTAATTATATAAAAAAGGATTGAATGCAACAGGGAAAGCAAGTAAATTCTGTCACTTAAGGAGTAAAATTACCAACTGATTACTGATGCAGGAATCTATCTTAAAACAAGAATCATACTAGCAAAAAGTACCATCTTGAAACAGAGAAATTTTTCAAATATTGCTTTAGGATTCTGAAAAAACTTTTTAAAACACTATAGGTGAGGAAAGAAGTTTGTGGAAGAGAGTTGAAGAAGAGAGATGATGGTAGGTCACATTTCAAGATATGCGACATTGGTTAATTTGTAAGTAGATTGAACAGTTGAAAGTAAGTACTGTGGAAGAAGACAGAGATTAGAATTTATGAAGCAGATAACTGAGGACATATATTGTAAAGGATGTGTTGAGATAAAGATATTAGTGCCAAGATGGAGATAGGAGACACTTATGATAGCAAAAATCGTGAAGTAAGGTAATTAATTTAAACATTGTTTAAGTACATATAGAACAACACGATTTATTATAAATCAAAACATTTTTCTCTAGCTTGATGACATTAGGATATTTGGAGATCAGGAAGATTGTGGACAAGGTATTTGTCCACAGCCTTTTGAAGTACCCGTACTAGCATTTAACTGGAAGGATTGCAGAAAACCATGGAAATCCTACATAAGGTTGGCTGGACATGGGATTCAGCCAGCATATTTAAGAAGAAAGACTGGAATCTGGATGGCTAGACCCAGGACTGGTTCCATGTTTTACGGAATGCCATGCCCAAACATTACCTAATCCATGAGGCTGGATAAAACATTTTGCAATTTGAAAATTCTGGACATTGCATTTGATGATCTGGCAACGAGTTCTATTTTTATAATTCATGTAATGTAATGATTTGAGCTTATCAGAAAAAGTACTTTTCCATTACACTGGCCATTTGAAAGCTTTTGTGGTATTTAAGATTGAAATATTATCAACTGTTAGTTAATATGTATTCACACCAAATATCAAGTGGACACACCTAACTGAAATTACATTACAAAAAAATATGTTAATAATACTTATAAATGAAATAATGTTACAAGTTAAGAACTTAAAGGAACTTAAGCAATTTATCAACATTAAATCATTAAAAACTTGAAAGTCAGCTTACAGTTCCATTTGGAGCTGGATGGCAAGACTGTGCACACCCTCCGTTGTTGATATGGCATGGATTGACTTTACATGCTTGTCGCTGCGCCGAAAATACATGAATATCTCTTGGAGAATCTTCCAGACGCTTTACCATTTCAACCATATTAGCACCAGTGTATTTCTCTGCACGATACACACCTCGTAACTGCAGATCTGTCCAATAAATATACTGGCCAAACACTGTTATAGCAAATGGATAGATTGTAGCCGAGACCAACACCTGTAGAGACAATTTAATATGTACTTATTAGTCAAGATAGAGTAATGAAAGAACTTAAGCATTTATGAGTTCTGAAGTCTTATTTCTAATTGCTCTTTTAAAGAAGTTACTTTTCCTTATTTTCATAAGTCAATAGTTAAACCACTATATAAGAAGAGTGGTATCTATAGACCCATTTCACTTATATCAGTTTTACCAAAGATCTTCAAAAAATTGATGGACTGTGGGATGTACTTGTAGCTACATAATAATTTCTTAGTGTTTTAGGTTTTGGCATTCTGCTCTTATTGAATTCATAGTCACTACACAAAAATGCTTTTATTAGTCTCTTTTCTTCTGCACATACACTTTCAATGTATTCTTTCCCAGCTTTATTTTGTATCTGTAAACTTCTATAAACAAGCCCAACTTAAATTGGAATAATTAGAGTTTTAATAGTTAAAGGAAAATATCCATCACCACGATTTTAAAAAGGTTCATAATTGTATCCCCACAATCAGTTTGAAGCAAATTTTGACTTTGAAATTTTTTTATCTCATTTTGTAACTGCAACTTTGTACAGCTGTTGGAAATGTTTGAGAGACAAACACTGTTGGTGTTAACTATTATAATTCAGAATATTTCAACCCCATATATATAATTAAAGTCTGATAAATGTTTTGATTAAATTCCATTGTAGGGAGGATTTTGTTTGAACATATCATTAAACGTTTATGCCAAAATTTCATACTATAGTGTATTTTATATCATAATTCACCTTTCATTAAAAATTGAACTTCAATTCTATTATAAGGTATAATTGTTCAACTTAGTGAGAAGAATTTACTGCTTTGATACTACATATTTTTAAATGAATTTTGTGGAAATTTAGACTCTTCAAAATTCACTATCCCACAACCCATGGTTAACACTGGAATTACATGTTGAAACTACAGTAGAATACCTCATGATTGTCATAATGATGACTTAAATCAGACCATTAATTATTAAGGCTGTTGACCCATCACAACAAAATTTTGAAATATGCTGCAAATTATACTCTAAAAGAAAGTGAACGGTAATTCAATACAAATTTGAACAACTTTCCAAAATTCCTGATTTTTTTGCATAAAAAACATTCAGCAACTTTTTTTCCAGGATGAATAGAAAAAAAACTGAACACACTTTACAATATTTCAGTGACTAAGCTTACTCATGCTGGAGGTGAGACATATTGTAATGGGAAAGATGTATACACATCCAGATCCAACACAAGAATCAACCAAATCATTAAATTTTATCTACAAAAATCTAATTGCTTTGAATCCATATTGAAAGAGTTTTTGCTTCAGAACCTATGTCATGTGGTGAAATAATTCCACTCTTAGAATTTGGAAACTAAAGATTGCTAAAAAATAATACAATGTGTTTCTCTGGTTCAGAAAGAGAAAGTGATAGTCACAGAGATGTAAAACTCTTTTTGCTGTAATTGTTTACAAATGAAGTAATTTTTAATGTTATAAATGATATGAAAATATTTTTCAAACTTTATTTTCACTCTGTCTATGGAAATTGTATAATATCTGTGTTTAAAGGTACTTGTTGCATTCTTGCTGTCATAAAATGAAGGAAAGGGTTTTATTGGGTAAAGGACCCAGAGTTGTGATCCAACATAATTTTTTCATCGTTATAGTAAACAGTACACGGAAAAGTCATGATATTATAAATAACCAGTTACATGCTTGAAGATGGCTTCAAACTTTGTACGCAACATGCCTAAGCTCAAGGGTGAGAGATCTGTTTTTTGCTTGTGCTTTACGCCTTGTCGACGGTGAGGTCATTAGAAGTGGGATGGGACTGGGGTAAGGAACGGGAAGGAATTCAGCCATGGCCTATTTCAAGGAAGCATCCATCACTCGCCTGGAGTGATTTGGGGATATCATGGGAAACCCAAATCTGGATGCTTGGGCGACCATTTGAACCCGCGTCCTCCAGAATGTGAGGCCAAAACGTTAACTGTTCACCCACCACGCTCGGTGAAAGGTGAGAGACTTACGTGTGGCCTTTTGCAGCAGTGAATATGTTGGTATTAGAAGACAGAGGCGGATCCAGGACTTGGGTTCAGGAGGGGGGGGGGGGGTCTCGACTGGGCGACTTTATAGGAGGAGGAGGGGGGGGGGAGGGGTTGATGACAGAAATCTTATACCATTTTATTTCACATTGCCACTCTTATAAGAAAAGTAAAGCTAAAAAAAAACGGTATTCAAAATTATAATATTGTTGGGGATGATCTAAATGCTTTTTTTTTGGAGGGGGGAGGGGTTTGAGCCCCTTAGTCCCCCTGGATCCACCATTGTTAGAAGGCATGTACTGCTTAATAAAGGAAGAAGAAAGTGCAGGTGCAAGTAACGCAGCCACAGATGATGCAAAAGTGAAAGCGAAGCAGATGCTTACAATTTATCCAGCATTGTATGTGCGTATAAATCGGGCTAAAACAACAAAGGAGCTACGGGCACAGCTTAAAACTATGTTTTATTATTCCGGGTTAACACGAAAAATAACCTTACTTTGTCATCTCGTATCAATCAGGCTTGATAATTGCGATTCAATGATGTTGTAAGCGACAGATATAACTGAGACATCGCAAAGATTAACTACAACCAGATTCGAGATAAATAATGAATGGATTGTCTCATTGTTACTGGCTGGTTTACCAGGGTAATTTTCACCTATGATCATGGCGATTGAACATTCTAACATTCCCATTATGGCGGATGTCAAGACAAAATATCAAGACAAAATTGATAGGTTTGGAAATGTCAGATTCAAATTAATCAGACAGAAACTGCTTTTATTGAATCTGACTAAGGATAGTAAAGTTTCTGAAACTATTGATAAGGATTTTCAACTTGATAATGTTTATAAATATATTTTAGAATATATGGTAAAGTGATTTCAAGTAAACCGATATCTCAGCCTGCTGAACATATGGTAACTGAACAAGCTAATACTGAAATACACACTGCCATACATATTCAGTCACTTGAAGGGGAAAATGTTAAACCTAATGTATGTTATCAAGGTGTTGAAAAAGTAAATTTGCATTCTGAAAGTAACTTAAATAAGTTTGTGTGTTCATAATCAGTAAAAGACACCAATAATTCGGGTGCCAATGTAATCTTTGTTGACAAAAATGTTAACGCTGACTTAAGAACTGTTCAGACTATTGTGGGAATTGATGTAGAAATTAATAAGTAGCATGATGTAATTGTGCCAACATCATCTGATTTAAAAATGTAGGAGGCATATGCTTCCAACTATTTGACAAAAGTCATTGAACCTGAATTCACATCTCAGGTAGGGTATAAATAAGCAGAATATTGATTTGACATTAAAGTCATTGAGGAAAGAAGAGACTGTGATTTAGACATGAAGAGTTCAAGCACAATGTACTTATTTTCCAAGCCATGTTGTTTTTTGCTAAGTGTTCTTGCTTGTTGGTGACAAAACTCTGTATTTTGTCTACTATTGTCTTACTTTTTATATAGAATACAAATGTTTTGGATTATGAATGCCATTTTGTTTCATAAACTACAACTGAACTTACAATTTAAGAAAGAAAGTTGTAGAAGTATAGACAAAAATGGTATACAATATGTTCCGCTTTTAGCAGCCATCATAGTAATCAAATATTCCATTACTTTTTTGGGATTCACGCTGCTTTGATCAACATTTAACTTCCGACACTCAACCTGGGGCCTTCACCAAGGCTGTTTAGAAGTGAAGTATCACTTGATGGTTGTCAGACCATTCCGTTTATCTTAATGCTGACCTAACTGTTATGGTTACCAGCAGTAGGTGTCAGTTGTTCTAGAGATGATGATGTCGTTGTAGATTTTGTATTGTGATTGTCCTCGAGTGCATATTTCTACATTTCACTTAAGCTATAGCTGCCGTTTTTATTGAAATTTTTGGGTTGTTTGAACATTTCCATCGATTCCCTATTTTCATTTCTAGAAAATATTTCGGTTGTGCTATTATTTCTGTCTCCTCCCATTGAACTTTATGACCTTGTACCTGATGTTCTGCCACAGCTGATTTTGTTGTTTGACTGAGTCTTGCATAACAACAGTGTTCTTTTAGTCTTATAGTAACCAATAATATACACCTTTCCACAATCACAACTTTATTTCAGCTTTATTCGAATACGACTTGTACCCAGCAGGATAGCAATTATTATGAACAGTAAGATGGACCAGCTATGCGCAGCTCCCTCTCACCAGTAGTAGCAAATTTATTACTGTAAAAATTTGAATCTGAAGCCATTTTGACAGCTAAAAACAAACCGTCAATATGGTATAGATACACAGATGACACGTTTGCGATATGGCCACATGGAGAGGTGGAGTAAAAAGTTTTTCTTAACCATATTAACAGCATCCGTCTGAAAATAAGGGTCACCATGGAATAGGAAACTAATCGGCAACTGGCTTTCTTGGATGTTCTGGTGAAAAGAAAAGAGGGAAAATTAACACACACTGTCTACAGAAAATCTATACACATTGGCTCTACATAAATGCTGCATCACATCACCATACACCTCAGAAAAGCTGCCCTGATAAAAAAATTATTTTGAGGGTGGAAAGGGCAGAAGATAATAGAACATACAAGAAGGAAGGAAACACCTCCACAGGATCCTACGGAAGAATGGGTACAGCAGTCAGATGGTAGACAGTGCGTTTAGCAGTAAGATGAGGAACATTAATAAGGTACAAGTAAAGGAAATGGAACAAAAGAAGAAGGCTTTTTTACCTTACATAAAAGGAGTCACTGACAGAATAGGAAATGTGTTGATGAAAGTCAATATTCATTCGGTCTTCAGTAGTAAGAATAAAAGAAGAGGCATTTTAAGATCAGCAAAGGATCACAGACCACCACTAAAAGCAAGTGGAGTATACAAGATTCCTTGCGATTATCGAAAGGTGTATATTATTGCTTACTGTAAAACTAAAAGAACACTTTCGTCATGCAAGATTCGGTCAAACAACAAAATCAGCTGTGGCAGATCATCAGGTACAAGGAGGTCATAAAATTCAATGGGAGAGTATGGAAATAATAGCACAACTGAAATGTCTCCTAGAACGGAAAAAAAGGAATCTATAGAATTCTTCAAACAACCCAAAAATTTCAATAAAGATTGCAGCTATGGCTTAAGTGAAATGTGGAAATGTGCACTCGCAGACAATTGCAATACAAAATCTACAATGACAACACCATCTCTAGAACAGCCGGCACCTGCTGCCAGTAACCAAAACAATTGACTCCGTGCTAAGATAAATGACAGAGTGGTCTAACAACTGTCAGAAGTGATAATTCACTTCTAAACATCCCTGATAAAGGCCCCAGATTGGTGATCAAAAATGTCGGAAGTAAAACATCGATAAAGCAGCATGAATCCTGATAAAGTAAATGGAATATTTGTTTAAAATTGTTTAGTTTAGCAAAAATGAGCAATCTGTTGCTACCTCATGGTACAGAATTTATGTAAAAAAGGAATTTATTACACATTTTTTCTCTTATTGATGTATTTATTTTGTATTTCACCCTGTACATATTTAGTTCTTAAGAGTGGAAATATAGTAATACGGCTGTGTACCAGGGTGTATATGCTACAGACCTTTGGACATGGTACTAAATTAGTAAATGCAGTGATGAACGTACAATACAAGTGATGTGAGACGGCACAGTTAGTATCTGTGATTTATTCATTCATTTTATTTGGTCCTATACATCATTTACATACAACTTGTATAATGAATTAGGACAAGTCAAGGTACAGTATATTCAATATTATTCTTATCTTAATTAACAATTTTATGCCTTAAGTTAACTATAAATCGTTTAATACATTTTTTTTTTTTACACGTTATTGACAAATACGAGGTGCATTCAAGTTCTAAGGCCTCCGATTTTTTTTCTCCGGACTGGAAAGAGATAGAAACATGCGCATTGTTTTAAAATGAGGCCGCGTTCATTGTCAATACGTCCCAGAGATGGCAGCACCGTATGGCAGATGGAATTTTACCGCCAGCGGCGAGAATGAGAACTGTTTTAGATACTTAAAATGGCGATGTTTTCCTTACTTGAACAGCGTGCAATCATTTGTTTTCTGAATTTGCGTGGTGTGAAACCAATTGAAATTCATCGACAGTTGAAGGAGACATGTGGTGATGGAGTTATGGATGTGTCGAAAGTGCGTTCGTGGGTGCGACAGTTTAATCAAGGCAGAACATCGTGTGACAACAAACCGAAACAACCTCGGGCTCGCACAAGCCGGTCTGACGACATGATCCAGAAAGTGGAGAGAATTGTTTTGGGGGATCGCCGAATGATTGTTGAACAGATCGCCTCCAGAGTTAGCATTTCCGTGGGTTCTGTGCACACAATCCTGCATGACGACCTGAAAATGCGAAAAGTGTCATCAAGGTGGATGCCACGAATGCTGACGGACGACCACAAGGCTGCCCGTGTGGCATGTTGCCAAGCAATGTTGACGAGCAACGACAGCATGAATGGGACTTTCTTTTCGTCGGTTGTGACAATGGATGAGACGTGGATACCATTTTTCAATCCAGAAACAAAGCGTCAGTCAGCTCAATGGAAGCGCACAGATTCACCGCCACCAAAAAAATTTCGGGTAACCGCCAGTGCTGAAAAAATGATGGTGTCCATGTTCTGGGACAGCGAGGGCGTAATCCTTACCCATTGGATTCCAAAGGGCACTACAGTAACAGGTGCATCCTACGAAAATGTTTTGAAGAACAAATTCCTTCCTGCACTGCAACAAAAACGTCCGGGAAAGGCTGCGCGTGTGCTGTTTCACCAAGACAACGCACCCGCGCATCGAGCTAACGTTACGCAACAGTTTCTTCGTGATAACAACTTTCAAGTGATTCCTCATGCTCCCTACTCACCTGACCTGGCTCCTAGTGACTTTTGGCTTTTTCTAACAATGAAAGACTCTCTCCGTGGCCGCACATTCACCAGCCGTGCTGCTATTGCCTCAGCGATTTTCCAGTGGTCAAAACAGACTCCTAAAGAAGCCTTCGCCGCTGCCATGGAATCATGGCGTCAGCGTTGTGAAAAATGTGTACGTCTGCAGGGCGATTACGTCGAGAAGTAACACCAGTTTCATCTATTTCGGGTGAATAGTTAATTAGAAAAAAAATCGGAGGCCTTAGAACTTGAATGCACCTCGTATGTATAAGTACAAACTAATACTACAAACAATTTTTTATTCTGCCTTTCCTTCCCTCATTCATCAGTTAAATACTCTTTGATTGAGTAGAAGGCTTTATCACATAAATACTCTTTAAGCTTATGTTTGAACTGTTCTCCCTTGTTACTAATTAATCTTATATCTGTCGGAAGCTTATTGAACAGTTGGGCTCCCGAATAGGAAGGACATTTTTCATTTTTTTTGTGTTGTGTGCGTGTAAATTGAAATTTAATTTTATTACGTGTTTCATATTCGTGCACTTGCTCATTCTTTTTAACAACCTTCTTTGTGAGTGAGAGCAGTATAGTCTTATATATGTATATACAGGGAAATGTGAGAATCTTCAAATCTACAAAATATTTTCTAAATGAAACCATTCTTTTTTCTTTTAGTATTGTTCTAATCATATGTTTTTGTATTTTTAATATTCTCATTACGTCTTTTTCTGTGGGCCTTCCCCATGCTGATATACCATATCTCAGTTGGCTTTCAAAAAGGGAGTAATAGATAGTCATCAGAATATCCCTGCTACAGAATTCTCGGAGGTAGCTGACCATAAATACAATAGGGGTTAGTTTCTTACAGCATTGATCCACCTGTTTTTCCCAATTCATGAATTTGTCTATTTGAATCCCTAGCAAGTTAGCTGATTCTGTCTCCTTTATTTGCTCACTACTTATGTTTAAATTTACAGAGTACCTTGTTCTTTTCAACTGAAATGATTTCATTTGGGTTTTGTTTAAGTTGATTACAAGATAATTATCTTCTAACCATTTTGCTAGTCTCTGGAAGTAAAGATTAAGGATTGTTTCTAGATTACATAGTTTGATGTTTGACATCTTTACAGTTGCATCATCTACATAAAGAACCATTGAATCATTCTCCCCGATTGGTCTTGGGATATCATTTAAGTATAGGATGAACAACAGAGGCCCCAGCACCGAGCCCTGTGGTACTCCTGCTTTTATAGTGAGGGTGTTTGATGTTACATTTTTAAAGTCTGTGTTGCTTTTTATGACCTTAAATTGTTTTCTATTTGACAGATATGATTCTATCCATTTATAGGCCTTACCCCTTATTCCCCATTTTTCTAGTTTGTTAAGTAACCTCTGATGATTGACTGTGTCAAAGGCTTTTGATAGATCTATAAGTACTACTGTTGTATACTCTCCATCATCCGGGGATTTCTTTACCGAATCTACAAACATTGCGACTGCTGTTTCTGTAGACCTGTATTTCCTATAACCATGTTGAGAATCAGTAATTATGTTGTGCTTGTTTAGGAAGTCAATAAGCCTCTGTTCCATTGCTTTCTCAAAAAATGTTGATATACTAGATATTAGTGACAATGGTCTATAATTGTTTACATCTCGCCTTTCCCCTTCCTTGTAAACAGGTATAACTTTAGAAATCTTTAAGGAATCTGGAAATGTTCCACTTGTAAATGAATGATTTATTATGTGTACTAATGGTTTTAAGAGATAGCTATTGCATTCTTTTATAAGCATATTAGATATCTCATCAGTTCCCATGGACGTTTTAGTCTTTAAGGACTTTATAATTTTACTTATTTCTTTTTCTGTTGTTGGTCTAAGGAATACTGAATCTGTGTTCACCTTAATGCCTGCTAAATCATTGTCTTTTGACTTGCTACTGTGACTGTTAGTTAGTTTTTCTGCTATATTTATATAATGTTCATTTAATGTACATGCAATTTGCCTAGAATCATGTACTACAGCCTCATTGTACACAATCTGTTCAATGCTTTTATCCTGGTTCATAATCTGATTTTTTCCCCTCTCCCTATTAATAATTTTCCATAATGCTCTTTGCTTATTGCTACTTCTGTGTAGTATGTTTTGAATGTTATCTGATTTTTCCTTGTTAATCATATTTTTTAATTCATTTTTAAACTTTTTCAGATATTTTTTCAGTGATGGATACCCTTCCCTACACAATCTACTAACCCATTTTATATGGTCCTTGTGTTGTATAATGTCTTCTGTATCCCACTTATTGTGTGTTGTTTTATTCTTTGATTGCTTTTTTTTTTTTACCGGGAAAGCTATGTCTTTGTAATAATTAACTAAGTTTATGAATGAGTCATATTTTTCATCTGTTGTGAAAGAATTTACTGTTTCAGTCCATGTTTCTCTCATTAAAAGGTTTTTAAACAATTCAATATTTTGTTTAGTATAGGGTCGATATTCTTCACGGAGCCACGTTTCCTCATGTTCTGCTTCTTGTTTTATACTAATTTCTTGCCCATAGTGATCTGATATTGATGTGTGTATTACTTTTGTTGCATATTCATCCTCTGTGTAGTTAGTTATTACATTATCTATTGCTGTTTTTGAAGTTGCAGTTTCCCTTGTAGGGCTTTTTATACAGATCTTAAGTCCTAAACAGCTACAAATGTCTTCAAGTTCTTTTGACATCTTATTGCACTTTAATAAATCAATATTAAAATCTCCCATTAGAATTACATGGTCATAACTACTACACAATGACTGCACCTTGTATAGGTTTTTATAAAATATTTCAATGTTTCCTGCCAGTGCTCTGTATAAACCCACTACAGCCAAAATTTTGTTTTTTATACAGATTGAAATACCACACATTTCAAAATCTTTTTCACACAATAATTGTGAATTTATATTTACTACTTTAAAATCTAGTTCATGTTTTACTAAAATTAAGATTCCTCCTCCTTTTTACATTTCCCTACTGTAGCTATTTCCCACAGTATACCCTTCAATGTGCAGTCCTATGTATAGTTCCTTTTTACTATTTAAGGTGTTCATTAAATGACAGAGTGAATACCCCTTTTCTTTAAATATAACTAGTTCAGATACTTGGACAGTCTTGTCAGCATGACAAATACATTGCCAAATTTTGTTTAATAAGAATAATTTCACATATTATAGGATGTATGTATAAAATTTATTCTCAGTTGTAACATTTTCATTTGTAGTTAGCACATATTTATCATGGGCATAGTTCTGACCAGAATGGGTCATTCAAGACACACATCATATTTCAAATAAAGTGAATGTTAGTATATAGCTGACATGCCGCGACGACGATGATCACTCAAGGAAGATGAACACCATATATTGTATAAAATTCTATTTCTTTATGTGAGAAACAGTTTACATTACTATGTACAATAATTACAGTCAACCACCAGTGTTTTTCGCACGACTTATTGTAAAACCAATAAGCATCAGTGTTGCTACAATGAAATCGGTGAGCATCAATATTGCTGTTGTATTTACTTTAAAAAAGATTATTGTAATGCTATTTGTATACAAAGCACATTGGTACACCTGTAATTGTACAAATAGGAACTATATCTTTCCAATTGGTTACTTCATAGGAATTTATAACATTCTCATGCTATTTTGGAGTGAGTTGAATTGGGTTGAACCCCTTTCTTTTGCATCTGTCACCCATGACAAGACTTAAGAATTTGGTGATTTTTAATGAAAACTAAATTTTTGTAACAATAGTAGTACTTCATAAGTTCAGAATTAAGGTTTTCCATTGGTACAATGTATTACATAGATATCTACTAGTTTGTGACTTTTGGTAAAATGATTTTTTTTTACATTATGAAAATGTCCATACATACTTGCACAGCTGGGCAGGAAACCATTCATCGTTAATTAACGAAATTAACAAAATTGCAAAAAAGTGAAAGTTAACCTAAAAAATCATTAACGTTCTTCTTAACTTCCGTTAAGGTGAACTTCCGTTAACTTTAATCTGTTAATTGGTTGTTGGTGTCATTTCATTTGTTTGAATTGTGCACCACGGCACGATGAAACGTTCACCAAGTAGAATAGCAAATATATTAGGTAATGCGAAGTGCCAGTATGATGCATATATAACTGTTATGCTAGTAATGGCGTGGATATGAATAGGAACGCTAGGGTTATGTAGTCTTTGTATTTTAGGTCTGCAAACTAACGCTCACTATACATTTCAAATTCACTCAGCGATTCATTTGGATATGTTTATAATTTAACATTTTTGCTACCAGGAATATAGTGCCACTTTTTTTGTTTGCGTTGGTTTGGAGTTTGTTTGTGAAATAAATTAAATTGATATTCCATGATTAAATCGTGGAAACTGAAGGTCTAGAAACTTAGTGAAATCAGAAACGCTACCTATAGCAACGAGAAGATTAAAAATTGTTGGCCACATTTATGCGATTATGTTGCATTTAAATCAACATTGGGAGAACAATTGATTTACGAATTCAAGTTGTGTTTGCCTAAACTTTCTACGATCAAGGCTCAATTTTTTTTTTTTTTTACTTATGGTTTTACACCTCATCAAGATTGAGGTCATTAGAGGTGGGATGGGACTGGGGACAAGGAACAGGAAGGAATTCGGCCATGGCCTTATGAAGGAAGCATCCCGACATTTGCCTGGAGTGATTGGACTATTGGAAACCTAAATCTGGATGCCCAGATGAGGATTTGAACCGGTGACCACCTGAATGCAAAGCCAGAGCATTAACCTTGTACCCACCACGCTCTGCTAGCTCAAGGCTCACGTTTCTAGCCTTAATAATCTTAAACAACGCATGAAGAGAATACATCCATCCAAATATTTATAGTGTGAAAAAAAAAGTAGAAGCAAGGTCAACTCGTGGGTTAAGAAAAACAAATCAGTCTTTTTCAAGTGCTGTGGATTCTGGTATAGATAGCAGCAAATGTATTTCTTTTTTTATATCTCCATCTGCTAATAAAAGGTTACCCCAACTAAGCATTGGTGCAGCTTTTGATTCGTAGTCACTGACAGCGGCGTATCTCAAGCTGGTGCAGACCAATGCATTGTAATCTTTCTCATTGCCAACACACAATTCCACTACATGTTGTAGAATCCAGTACCTATGAGAAGCTGATAAAACATCGAATCTTCAATTTCTCGAGGAACATTAGGTAGACGTACTGTTGACTGTTAACTTTTAACGGATAACTTGCATTAAATTTGAAAAAATTTAACGCTTTAACAATTATCGAAGTTAACTTCTTAATTAACGGATTATGATTAACAGAGTTAACATTTAAATTAACTGTGCCCAGCTATGCATACTTGTGAACTTTTGACTTTTCTAAACGGTAATACCACATTTGTGCACATACTAGAATCTTGTATGATTTCTTTTCTATATTTGTTTTACTTGTTTCATGATTGTGAATTAGTAATAAGGAGAGAGAGAGAATCAGTTAGTTTATCAAGCATTTTGTGAGATTTATGTTGGACAATTCTGTAACGATTTAAATGCTGGTACCAGCATTAAGTAGGGAAATTTTAAAGTAAGAAATTTGCTTTTGATAGTATTTTGGTATTATATTTTTAATGGTCTTTTCATTCTTTGCGTATTTTGAATGAATGTGGTTTGAAAGTTGTAATTCAAAGTAGAAAGCTAGCCAATATATTAAAATTCCACCAAATTTTCGAGCATTCACTCCAAAAAAATAAGTATAATTTTGGAAAAAGGGGGGGGGGGGTGGATTATAATGCAGAAGTTGAAAACTTCGGCTAAGCAAACCTAAGCTGTGGACATTTTTGTCAGGGAAATGGCAAAGTCGAGAGATTAGCAATTCGGGAGGCAAAAACTAGTAGGAGTGACACGAGTCAATAAGCTCCAGATAGTTTGATAGGTAGTGGAGTGGCCAGTATAGTAGAGCAGATAATCTCTGCAATCAAAAAATGTGGAAATTTGTGACTAGCCAATGTAAAGCATGTGACTAAAAGAATGTGTGTAATTGGAGGAACAAGAAAAAGATGGGTAGCCATGTTGTTTTGAGGCATTATTACTCGGCCAGCCATTTTGTGTGTTTTTAGAAAACTTGCCAGTAGTAGGGATCGAAAAAAGAATGCAATCATTGCAACTGGTTTTATACCAGTGGTATATGAAGGAAGCAAAATGAACCCGAGTTGAAAGTGCTAGATGCCAACTGACTTGATATATCAGCAATGTGTGTTTTACTGAAGATGTGTTGAGTGAAGCGACTGTCAAGTTTCAACTTGTAGTCTATCAAGGATCAGAGTACATTAATTATTGGTGAACTTTTGATGAATTCGCAATAAAGTTTCGTGTATATTATAACTGGAGTAGTTTTCTTCTTTAATTACTCCCAGATCATCAACTCCTTTTGTGAGAACTGTTGCTGATACTAACTTTAAACTTTCCCTAAATAAGGAATAATCTTCTAATTAGTATTTGTCTCTCTTCAACCTGGTAGTAGACATGTTTATCTTATTATCAAATGCCATAAGAAGTGATGGCAACACGGTCAAAAGTATGAACTCTCTTACTGTGTTGAACAGTGGTAATAGCACAAGTTCGCAGCCTATTTGGTGTCTTTTAACCGTGACATGGTGAAAATTTGAGACAACATTTAACAAGATTGTGACACCATAATCAGCAGGCAATTAATTAGATTTTATAATTATGTGTACTTTTCCACATTCCTCTCATTTGGGATCAAAGTGAATATCTATAATTTGAAATAACACTAAGTTTAATGATACATTTTTATTCAATTAGTTTTCTAAATAAATTAATAAATATCACTTACCACTCTGTTTTTTCCAGATAAATCTGATCTTTCAATTTTTTCTCTGACGGCATCTGTCCAGTACAACATCCTGTCCTCATAATCAACAGCCAGACCACTTGGTTGAGATAGATCTTTATCAATAATTGCTGTTTTCAATGATCCTGCCATGGTCGTGCGGAATATTTTACCAGATGTTCCAAACCGTCCCCAATCAGTATAGTAGAGTGACCTGCAAATAATTATTGAGATCTGCGATGAAGTTTGCCATTAATTATTAATAATTTCCCTACTCACCTACTTCGGCATAATACAAATGTTTAGTATAAAGACTTCCATTATCTGAGATTAATCTTTTTGTCACCTACCTTGATAAGTTTTCTAATCTACAAGTTGTTTATCTACAAACAAGAACTTCACCACCCTCTTATGACTATAATAAAGTACTAATTTATGGTTACAATATTCTCGTGCCAATATTACTCAATTTTTCACTCATTATTAATGCAGGTCACATAAACAGTGCATGCCTCGTACACATCTGCTACTATCTTCATCCACCTCTGACCATCTTGCAATGGCTCTTAATATGTCTCCTTTATTGTGTAAGCTGGTGACTTGTCTATGGTAATTTTCTGTAAATGAATCTCACTATTTCTCTGGTATAAGGAGAATCCCATACTATACCACTATAATCTAGTAAGGGCATGCCAAATAACTCAAACCTAGTTCTATCACTAAAAAGGCCAATGTAATGAAGTCTTTGAACAACATTTAAAATTATATGCCTGTGAACATAGTCAAGACAATGTCTCCAAATCTTTAGTTAAAAAAAGACATTTCAAATTTTATAAATATATCAGAGTTTACTTGCATCTAAGAAAATCTTTGAAAGAGTTCATATAAAAGGGAAAACCCAAGCAAACAAGGTAAATAAATTAACTTAGTAAATAACTGTACATAGAATAGCATAAAGGTCACTTTTCAAATGATACGTTTCAACAGTCTATATTACAGTGAGAAAGCATAATGTGGAGAAAGTTAAGAAACTACAAAATCTTACCCATTACAGGGGTCAACAACAATTGCTCTGGGTCTCTCAACTCTTGCAATCATAACAAGATCTGTTCCATCAATATTCATGGCATAGATACTATTGTTTGAAGAATCTGTCCAATAAATTTTCCTTTGAGTCCAATCATATGCAATTCCTTCTGGATTTATACCTTTTTCTATGATACTGTGGATATCATTAGATGGAAGAGTGCTAGAAATCCATGCAATTTTAGCCCATGGACGGATCTGAGTAAAAAGAATTCGTTTATCTGCATAGTCGAAATCCACTCCAACGACATTGGTCAAGTTATTCTGCAAAAACAGAAGGAAAAAAAAAATGCATTAAAAATTTACTGTAATACTTTCCATGAGTACCTCAAAAGTATGCAATCAGAAATTTAAGAAACTTTGTGTGGTTTTCAGTTTTTACAGACAGTTTGTAAACGATCACAGAGATGTGATAGTTGATCTTAGAACAAAGAAAACAACTTCATTTTTTTAATGAATTTACCCCTTGATTACGTCATCATCGTTAGAGGCAGAAAGGACCGAGGGCAAGGAATGGGAAGAAGTACAACCATGGCTTTTTAAAGGAACCATTCTGGCATTTGATTGGAGTGATTTGCAGAAACCATGCAAAACCCACATCTGAATAACCCACATCTGAATAACCCGACGGGGTTTCAAACCAGCATCCTACCAAATGCGAGGAATAACTGTTATTATTACGCTTTTATACACTTAAAAAAAAGAAGAAGAAGAAAAGAAAGAAGATAAAAGATAAGACAGCTGTGCAATTGGAAATCAGTAAGGAAATTGTCACCAAAGCTTATGTTCCATCACAAATTAGATCACCTGATATTCTAGAACCATTTTGCTCAGGAAATTATTAAAATGTTTTTTCTTGTAAATAACTAGCACAGAAATAGAACTCCAAACAAAGTTATCACAGTAAGAAATAAAACTGGATAATGATGGACACTAAGTTATGTCACAAAAACTGTTTACTGAAGAGTAACTAGAGGTAAGTTTATTAGTATTACAATAATTTTAAAATAATCATATATATTATTTCTATAAGGTATTTTTTTGTCACAAACCTGTATCTTCCTTCATACTTAACCGAAATCAATGAATGAGGTGTCATTTTAAAGCTTATGGTCTTCCCTTTGGTCACATCATATTTTAAGAAATGTAGTTTTCGGAATTCGGCCCTTAAAGGGCTAAAATGTCAATATTTCTAAAATGCTGTTTTCTGTGTTATGAGTCAAATATCTCCCTGGATACCTATCTGAGATCGTTTAATGAAGTATCATTTTAAAGATTAAGCTATCCACTTTAGTGACGTCATATATCAAGACAGAAATTTTTCGGAATTCAACCCTTAAAGGGCAAAAGTATTAATATTTTTGCAATTCGTTTTTGTGTCAAGAGCCATTTGTCTTCCTTAATATCTAACTGATATAGATAAATGAGGTATCGTATTAAATATTAAGGTCTCCGCTGTGGTAACATTATATTTTAAGAAAGGAATTATTCGTAATTCGACCCTTAAAGGGCAAAAATGTCAATTTTTCTAAAATGGTTTTTTTGTATCTTGAGCCATTTATCTCCCAGGATATCTAACCAAAATCGATAAATGAAGTAGAATTAAAAGGAGTAATGTATCAGCTTTGTGAAATCATATTTTAAGAAAGAATGTTTTTGGAATTCAACCATTAAAGGAAAAAAGTATAAATTTTTCTATAACCAATTTTTGTGTCACGAGCGATTTATCTCCCTTGATATCTAACCGATATAGATAAATGAGGTATCATATTAAAGAATAAGGTCTCCGCCGTGGTAACATTATATTTTAAGAAAGGAATTTTTCGTAATTCGACCCATAAAAGGCAAAAAAGTCAATTTTTCTAAAATGCGTTTTTTGTGTCTCGAACCACTTATCTCCCTGGATATCTATCCAAAATTGATAAATCAAGTACGATTGTGAGGAATAATGTCTCAGCTTTGCTGACATCATATTTTAAGAAAGAAGTGTTTGGAATTCAACTATTAAAGGGAAAAAGTACAAATTGTTCTACAACGTTTTATATTTCCCTTGATATCTAATCGATATAGATATATGACATATCGTATTAAAGACTAAGGTTTCCGCCGTGGTAACATTATATTGTAAGAAAGGAATTTTTCGTAATTCGACCCATAAAGCGCAAAAATGTCAATATTTCTAAAATACATTTCTTTGTGTTTCGAGCCATTTATCTCCCTGGATTTCTAACCAAAATCGATAAATCAAGTAGGAGTATGAAGATTAATGACTGAACTTGGTGACATATTCAACCTCACTATTCATTGCATTTTATTCGCGAAATTTTCGCACGGGTCGTCTAGTCTTTGATTAAGTTCAGATAGCGCACACTGAAAAACAACTTTGTTTTAAATATAATTGTTTGCAGAGGAAAATTATCCATATCACAATTATTATAGAGCAGGAGCCTTGCTCCAAACAAATAATCTTCCCATCTTGATACTAAGAGAAGAGCCTAAATCTTAAAAATCATTTGCACAAAAAGACTTTTTTGTCACTTCAAAGCCAGTGAAAACATCTTTAGTGTTCCGGAGAGGAAGCTAAAGAAAAGGAGGCTTATAAACCAAAACTGGATGCAACCTAACAATGCTAACCAAGAAGTATCATTAGCAGAGATCTATAAAGCTGCTCATCTGCAGTCAATTCTCCTTTTTTTTAATAAAAAATAATTAGAGTAAAAATTCTTTTAGTCAATGAAAATAAAGAAGAATAGAGAAAACAAACACATATTAATCACAGATGAGGACAGGAGAGCAGCTGTGCCCTCAGTCAGTGAGTGTAGGGTTTACTTTCTCTATTCTTCCTCATTTTCTTCATTTCTGTAATCAATATTTACTTTCAAAGGGAGCATAAATTCTGCCTAGTTGCTTATCCATTCTTCTCACTTGGCCGATTCTTGGATCTGTTTGCTTAAAACTGAGCAATTGAGAGATTAATTTAAATAAATATCTATCACTAGTTATTATTTAACATTCAGTACTTTACATAAGAACGAAATTTTTCTTGGCATTGAGAATTGATTTAGTCTTCTCGGGAGACTAGCCGAGTAATCAAGGTGTTTCCACACGATATGGATGGCGATGTAGTTTCGGATCACCAAAATATCGTGTGGAAACACCTTGATTACTCAGCTAGTCTCCCGAGAAGACTACATCAATTCAGTACTTTCTTTGTGGTGTGGTAGATTTTAATTACTGACCATGTGGCTGATTTCTTTATGTTCCAATGTAGAGTATCAATTGACAAATTCTCTTTTCTGGTATCAAGTCTGTTCACCAACTCAATTTTCTACATATCTGATTTTCTATTTGTTAGAAGTAGAATACATTTATTTTTTGTTGTTTAAATTTAGGGAGTGCTGTGGTATCAGAAGAAAAACAGTACATAAACATAAAAAAATATTTACAGTTTTACGAGACGAAATACATGACTCGTGCAAACCCATCCATGTGCCTTATCTTTTAGTATCACGAGTTAGGACTATGCCCAAAAAAAATGTGTTAGTTATGCTTATCTCCCCCCCCCCCTTTTTTGTGTATCACTTTATTTTGCCATACTCTTCTTTTCTTCAACTTAAGTTGGCAATTAGTCCGCTTTATCTTTCCCTTTCTTATGAATTTAGCCCCACAGCATTTTTCCTGTTTCTGGAATTAGGAATATTTGTGAGATTTTTGCTAAAATAGCTTACAAATTCTTTTAAATATATTTTTTTTAAATAAGTATTTTGTATTTTAATTTTTTGAAAACTATTTATCTGTAACATATGCTTGCTCAGCTTTCAACACTGTGATGGCCTCTGATATGAGTTTTATGACTCTTCAAATATGTTTAAAAATAATCAATTTGCTACAAAAAATTTGAATACAGCATCAAGATTTAGTGTAGAAGAGAAGAAAGTTATAAAAAAAACATAGTAATACCATACAACTTAGCTTCATACACAAAACAGGATGAAATAATATGAGATCTTTCATCATAATTTGGAATGCAATCCGATTTACATATTTTTTACAAAACTAAGAATAACTGCGGTATTTACCAAAGGTTTGAATGGAACAGTGGTCACTCGTGGGTCCAGGTTAATTGCTCTGAGTTCAGTTCGAGTAGAAAATACCAAGAACTCATTGATTGTGTCACATTTACGTCCATTTGCTGTTATTGTTAATTGACCAGTTGCACAGTCACACCTGAACTGTGGCTTCCCAGGATTTTGTAAATCCAAGGGAAATGAGAAACAAAGCTGCTCACACCCTCCATTACCTAGTTTCACACATGGATTGTTTTCATCTGATGGTTGATTTGAAACATCATAGATGGCAATATCTCTGAGACGAGGTAAATTTGTACGCAGTGAAACTGGTCTCGTATTGTTTCCAGGTAATTTTGATGCTTTGTAGACAGTTCCCAAATTTCTGTCAACCCAGTAAACATCACTCATGTGAACTGCTATTCCCATAGGATTTGGAAGATTACGATGAATAAGCTGCAAATAAAGTAAGTATTACAGTTTCTGTTCAGCACAAAATTACACACAGCATCTATTGCATTCTCATAACTAGAAATAAGTTTGTACCTGTCTACTTCCTCCGTTAAATGCAATTTTTTGTATCATATCCAGTCTTGTATCAACCCAATAGACATCGTGTGTAAGCATATCCACTGTAAGGTCTCTTGGGTTGCTTATACCAGAAGTAACAATTGGAGACCACTTGCTACCATCTAACAGAGCTTTACCAATCCTTGGATATTGCCCATAGTCAATCCAGTACAGCAATCTGAGAAAAATTTCACAAGTTTATCAAAAATGTAATACAATTACTTTCATTGGTGATTACCTTATTAACATTATTGGGTATAAGACACATACCTTTTAATAGGATTCACTGCCAGTTCCCTTGGTGAATCAGCAGTTGTTTTCACAAGAACTTTTCTATTTGAGCCATCAAGCCATGAAACTTCAAGGTAGTTCTCATGTGGGAAAACATTTGTGAAATACAAATTACCAGCAATCCAGTCAATTGCCAGACCTCTTATACCATTTGAACCAATACCATCCTTTATTACAGGCTGTAAATCTGAGCCATTTGGATGGATGCGGAAAATGCCATTCCAAACTCCTCTATTGAACTCTACCCAGTAAATCCAGTTTTCAGCATAATGCACATCAACATGCAGAATATGATGTCCTGAAAATTAGCAACAGTACCATTTGTAATTTTTTGTCTATGTGACAAACAAATTAACTGAAAATCTGATCACAGATATAGCACAGTATTGAATCATTCATGAAAAATAAAATAAAATGCAAACCAGGGCCAGAGATGGGGACCATTGCTTCTGATGAATCCTTCAGGCTGTAACCTCTTGTTATATCAAGCTGGGATACAACAGCAAAAGTTTTGTAAGGGACACAACTGACTTCGTTGTTCTTCTTATACCCAACAGAACAAGCACAAACCCTAGTATTGCCTTCATTGGGTATGCACAATTGGTCACAACCACCATTGTTTAATACACATGGATGGTTCAGTGCTGCAACAAAACACCACCAAATTGAGCCAATGTACACACACATATATAAACAAGTTAAATAATGCAACATTAAAAGTCTTAAACAATAGAAAATAGTCATTTTTCACAGCTCCCAGTATGAGAGATAGATTCTGTGGATTGCTGATAAGAGCCAATTTACAGCAAAATCATCATTTCTATAATTATTATCTAACTGCAATGGAGCTAATGCCCAAGTGAAAATTTCCTTACACACATACTTACAATTCATATGTATTTTTATTTTAAATTCCTTCACAGTCCGATGTACATTGTTCATTATCTCTTTAGGTGATTTATTCCAATCCTTCACTCCCTCACAAATGAAAACTTTCCTACTCCTTAAGCCTGAAAGCCTTTTCTACTTTATCATCATGGTCCTGTTTTCTCTTCTACATGCTGCTTCTAAATCTTCCACCAATATTTATTCAGGCTTCATTCCCACTGTGTGCCTTGTTCTTCCATAAAATTATTTTCGGCTTCCTTCACGCTGTTTTATCAGTTTAGTTACCAAGTGTATCCTTTGGTGATTTCCACAAACAAATATTGCTGCTCTTCTTGGCACTCATTCAGCATATTTGATAATCATAGTATGGGTACTACATCATCCCATAATTCTTTAGCAAGAACCTGATCAAAGCTTTGTAATCCATCTCTCTACTTTCCTGTTACAGCCTCTTATTATCCCCTCCAACAGATGCAATACCCAGAACCCTTTCCTTACAGCCTCTCTAAGGAAAGAAACAGGTTTGAAAATCAACAACATGGCTTTTGGCATGGATATTCTTGTGAATCTCCCATGGTGGGCTATATACAAGATATTTCAGTTGAATTGAACAAGAGAGACCAAGTTGATAGTGTAATTAGTGGCATGACAATAGGGTGGCAGGGAAGGAAAAATGCCAAAGGGCCCACAGCTGGAGGGAGCCCACCCACTCCCATTGTCACTGCCCGGAGCAGAAGCTAAAAAAAGAAAGGTCACCCATAAAATGGTTGCCTCAGTTTGCAGCCCCCCTGGAGACCTAGCACTGAGGGTCTCTGGCCTCATTAATATAGCTGTGCCACAGAGTGTAACATTAGATCTTTCTAAGACATTTGACAGAGCAAGCCATAAAATGGTTTTTAATGTGTTTAAGGCTATTGAAGTTGATGAAAAAATGTCTTGCTGGGTAGTGGAATTCTTAAAAGCCAGAAGACAATATGTTAGAGAAACAAAAGAGGTGAATCTATTGGGATCATTATGTTTATCATACAAATGAATGATTGTATTGTTGGATTATTAAAGGCATAATTTAGTTTGCATATAGATAATGGTATATAATAGGATCAACAAGGGAAAAACTAAATGGCTGTGGGGTGACCTAGATAAACTCGGTAGGTCAACATGGAATGAAGATAAATGCTAAGAAAAGTCAGTTCATTTGTAGGTCTATCTGGGAAGGTCCCCTGATGCCCAGATATATAAAACCTGTAACTTAATAATTACTTAATTCTGTAGATCTGGGTTTAATGAGTATATTTGGAAACCCATCAGCCAGTGGATCATTTGATTTTAAAAACTGTAATTTCTTTCTGATATTTTCTTAAGTGGCTAAATCCACATATACAAGCATCAATTGTTTCCATAACCAGATTGAATATTGCCAGTCACTGTCCTTAAGGAATCAAGTTATAGTAAACAGATAATAAATGTTTGTTAAACATATCACCAGAGGCGGCCTTAAGGGGTGGCGAGCAGGGCAATCGCCCGGGGCCGCGCTCTTGCAGGGGCCTCGCGCAACAACCCGACTAGAAATTTTTTTCGTATTTAAAGCTTTTTATTTTATCCTTAGCCGTTAAATACGACAGTAAAAAAGTATATATTAATAGTTATAATTGCCTAAATAAAATTACTCATTTAGACTTATTCAATGTAACATCTGTATTAATGTAAGATCAACCATATTAAAATTACTTAATTTATCAGTAAATAATATTTTTTGTAATTTTACTGTAAAAAATGGTTGAAAAATTCAATAATATTTGAATTTATCGCCTCCCTCATCAGAAAACTCAATTGAACGTGGTTTTGTTATTTTCATCGTGTTTGTGATTTACGCTTGGGGAATCGCCGTGTTTCATTTCGTTAGTCAACTCTTGTCACTTTACGCTTAATTTTCTAGCAGCTGTTCTATTCGAACCACACTTATTGGTGGGAAAATTAAGAGAGGTGCTTGGAAGGTAAAGATGACCATAACCACAAGCTGGCACTTGATTTCAGGCATAAGGGTGTGGGAAAATTTTCTTTTACAGGAAATAGTGTAAGGGATTGGAATAAATTGCCAAGTGAAACGATTAATAATTTACCGAAAACACTGAAAGAAATTAAAGTAAAAATTGGTTGAGGGCAAAAGTGGCCTGTAGGAGGAAGGGAGAAGGATGGTGTGTAGGTTGATTGCCACCGGACCGTGCGCTCCATCGCAATTTTATCAATTATATTATATATATAATCTACGAAAGTAATAAACTACTTTAAAATACTTTCTTTACATGACTCATGTTATTACTTCACTGGTATTCAAACGCAGTCTTCACAAACCATCATTGAAAGTCTTTCGCACACTATACTGGATTGAAATACGTTTCTGAACGCTTATCAGTTGCTCAGTTCGCACCTGACGTGTTTGTTCTGTTTGAGGTTACTTTCGATTCATTCGAAATTTTTTATAAATAAATAATGAGATCATTGTATATTTTAATTAAAATACAGACCGTTAAGAGGCTGTATAAAGTTTCATGTATGTACTCTCAAATATCTAGTCACAGAGTTTCTTACCGGCTGCATAGTGCACCTCTAGCCACATAACTTACTCTCGTAGTCCTACCCAGAAAGGGAGACCCTCAATTTAATGTAGAATTCCAACTACAGAGTATGCTAGCATTTTCCATTAACAGATCAATGTTGTGCCAGAGGTTATATTCAATTTTAAGGCACGTAAAAGTTGTAACCAAGACTGGCATTTTAACCGGGAATCTTCCATACCTGAATTGCACGTCGTAGCTATCTAAGGCATTAGGCCAAATATACAAGTAATGAAAAATATATTAAACATAATAAAATAAATTAAGTCTTTTTCTATGCTTTGTTTAACGTAGGGGGTTTGCGATAATATTTACGTTATGGCAGCTGACTGGGTATCTCGAGATGTAACGCGCAACATGGTGAAATGCTCATAAAGTCAACTCCACTTAAACAAGCCCATCCATCAAATTAATTAATAACATATTGATCTTTGTGTTTGTATTACTTTTTTTAAAGACAGAAATCATTATTAAAAAAATTAATAAAAAGTTAGTTTTTTTTAAAGGAGTTCGCCATTGTTTGTGAAATTTTATAGGGGTACGTGGAGCTATGAGAATGAGAAACCCTGCTGTAGAATGATGCCATCTACATTTTACAATCGTCTGATGAACTTGGAAGTAAGGTTGAAGAAAATGGTCTACTTTTTTTTTTTTTTTTAAGGTAATCGATAACATAAAAACAACATTTGGCCATAAAGGACCGAAAATTTCAGAATTGCCTCCGTATGCTTCTCCACATCCAACAGCTCTACACCGGATCACGTTGTCAAAAAGTAAAGTAAACTAAACTAATGATGGCGGGATGTGGGCCAAGTGTCGTTTGAACTAACTTGAATCGAGTGAATAAGAGCAGTATCGTTGCGGTGACTTTGCGGACCAGTATCAGTCTGGTGTGGCCCGATCTGTATGCGTTACAAACCACCATCCCAACTTGACCCTCCTCCACTTCCCCAAAATCATCCCCTCCACCTGTTCCAAGACTTCCTCACATCGACCTTATCCTCAAAATCTTTCCTCAACTCTATTCCCAACTCCAATAACCTCAACCCTACTGAAATCCGGGCCATGAGAGAACTGTCCAATAATAAAAATATCATTATCCTTCCAGCAGACAAGGGCTCCACCACCGTGGTCATGGACCGCAGTGACTACGATGCGGAGGCCCTTAAACAGCTCTCTGATGCCAACATCTATCGTCCACATGCCACAGATCCCACCTCTTTATCTGCCTCGAAATTTGCTCCTTCCTGGACCTCCTAGGCCCCTTACAAGGTCTTTCTTCACAATCCTTATCCCTTCTCACCCCTCAAAATCCCCGCACACCTACTTTGTACCTTCTCCCCAAGATACACAAGGCTGGCAATCCGGGAAGACCTATAGTTGCGGCCTATGGTTCCCCCACTGAACGAATTTCAGCCTTGGTGGATCAACACCTCCAACCTTTTGTGCAGAACCTTCCATCTTACATCAAAGACACACCACATTTTTTGGAGTGTCTGTCAAAAGTCCCCAGTCCTCTACCACCAGACTCCCTCCTTGTTTCAATTGACGTAACCTCCTTGTACACCAATATTCCCCACCTTGAAGGCCTCAGTTCCCTTCAGCACTTCTTGGATATGCGCCCTCCAAACAGTCTTCCCAGAACATCCTTTCTCATATCCCTTGCCAACTTTATCCTCTCCAAAATCTATTTCTCCTTCAACTCCCAGATTTACCACCAGATACGCGGCACTGCCATGGGTACCCGCATGGCCCCGTCCTATGCTAACCTTTTCCTGGGCCGTCTGGAAAATATTTTTTTGAAGAATTCTCCCCCTCAGTCCCCTCGTGTGGTTCAGATACATAGGTGATATATTTATGATCTGGACCCACGGGGAGGACCACCTCCTCGACTTCCTCAACTCATTAAATGATAATCACTCCATCAATTTCACATGGTCATATTCCCACACCTGTATCACCTTCCTTGACGTAGATATCACCCTACGACAGGGGACCCTCCATACCTCAGTACACATTAAACCGACCAATTTACAACAATACCTACACTTTGACAGTTGTCACCCCTTCCACATTAAACGTTCCCTCCCATACAGCCTTGCAATCCGTGGCAGACGCATCTGTTCTGATCATGAATCAATCTCCAGTTACTCCCAAAAACTATCCCAAGCCCTTGTTTCCCGCCGATACCCCCATGATCTTGCGGAAAAACAAATTTCCCGTGCCATCACCCACAACCCTC
Organism: Vandiemenella viatica; assembly: GCA_031002005.1. Lineage (NCBI taxonomy): Eukaryota > Metazoa > Arthropoda > Insecta > Orthoptera > Morabidae > Vandiemenella > Vandiemenella viatica. The sequence goes on along the minus strand of CM061920.1, from coordinate 236,687,951 downwards.
GTTCTGCACCTCCTAAAGCTGACCGTAGACCAACACTTGTCACCCAGTTCTTTCCTGGCCTGGAATCTGTCAACCAGATACTCCGCCGTGGGCATGATTTCTTACATTCCTTCCCAGAAATGCGTCTCCTCCTTCCCAAAATCCTACCCACTGCTCCCCGCACTTGCTTCAGTAGACCGCCCAATCTGTACAACATCTTGGTCCACAAGTAGGGCATATATCTTTCAGTAGCTAAATAAACATTAAATGATATTAAGTTTTAATGAATGTTACATCATTAACAGTACTTATAGTAAAGAATGAGTTGTTAAAAAAAAAAAAAAAAAAAAAAAAAAAACCTGTGTAAAACTACTTGCAAATTATTTCCGAGTTAGTTTTATGTGCAAAACAATATTTATTAAATGAGTTCGCGTGATCGTGATGCCGGTAGAAAATTTAAGTAGAGTAGTTCAAAAAGGAAACGAGCTATCAAAAGAAAGCTGATTCTTAAAGTAAAGATTTTAGTCTCAGGAAAAGCCTCAAATATTATTTTTAAATCCATGAGTATGTCTTTCAGGGCATTTATATATCTTAGTTTTTCCATCATTAATAATTTGTCGTCTTTATGCTTTGTTAACTTTTATAAATATTCTAATATAATATTTTAAAATTCAAAATTTATTTATTTGTAACTTCTGCACGTCTCGTCAATCATAACCTAGTTTCAGTTCACATTCTTTGCAGAAGGGACAATGGCCTCGCGAAAATCTGTAGCCCTGAGCCTCGCTATAGTTAAGGCCGCCGCTGCATATCACTATTTTAGATAATGGAATCCACTAAGCTTAGATTGATAAATATGCCTTAAATGACTTATTTTATCTTAATATGCATTTTAATAGTGTCCTATATTATTATTATTATTATTATGTTGCTCCCTTCGGCACTGGCAAGTGGTGTATGTATTTTACTTTTTCTTTCCATTTAAATTCTTTGACTTAAGTAACATTGATAAGAATTTCATAATGAGCTTTGATATTAGTATTATTACTGGAGGTAATATACAACTTTTAATGTACACAGTTATCCATGGTTTTGATCCTGTTAAGGAATTTGGCACCATTTCCTTGGAATGCAACTATCAAAGTAACTTAGGTCAATGTTGGTAGAAATTGTTATATTGTTACTACCCTTACTTTGTGATCCCTATTATGGTATTTAGACAATTTTAAAATTAGTAATGGATTCATTATTTAGTATCCACTGAACTTAAAATGTTTAATTTTGCAAATAGAGCTGACTAGCTGTTACCTATAACTTCACAGGCATGAACTTAAAATTTTATTGTTAGGTGTTCCAAAAGTCAGGGTTATATGATGGCAAAGCCAACACCATACCACTCTACCATTCAACCTGTCTCATGAAGAGAAGAAATTTGCAAAATATTTAAAAATTGCAAAAACTAAAGGGATGGGGTTAGCTGGAAGATTACCTACCACAGTTCCATAGTTGTCTACACATGAAACTTATGAACAGATCATACACAAATTGACTGCAAGAGAAACAAAGCCTGAATGCCCGATATAACATTACCGAGGCTCTCTGCCTGTCAGCTTTCAGTTAAATTTCAAAATTTCCATGACAAAACATGCTATCCCAAAAAAGTACCTTATGTCCTCCCTAATGATATATAGTGTTTCCTTGCCAAATTTCATCAAGATTGATTTAGTCATGAAAATCTAATAAACAGACAAAGAGACATAGTTACTTTCAAATTTATAATATTAGTATGGATTGACATGTTGATAGCCTCATATCAGGAAGTTCGTGTATAAATGGCTTCAGTTTGTATCTAGGAATACTTAAGTGAATGCCAAGCAAATACTGTTAATTATTCTCATTAGAAAATCAGCTACCCCACTTAGATTGTACAATCTAATGATTCTAACATGACTTTACAACACAAGTGCTTTTAAAAATTTACCTTAGAGTACCACGTAAGACATATGTTTGTTACGTTTCTGTTTAAAAAAGTAAGACTTGTAGCTGCTTCAGATTCCACACAGAGATCTGAACAGTCACCATAATGAAGTTTAATTGTTGAAATTTCACAGTATATTCAAAATGCTGACTCATACAAAACTTGTAAATATTGATGTCATTAAAACTTAAGAATTTCTGATGAAAATGACAACTTCTCAAAGTCAATTCTACAGTACTACAGTTCTAGACTGCTATATTCACTATATCTATTCCTACAGTTATTTGGTGTACACAGACAGACTTTAAATAACAATTCTATTGGTACCATTAAACCTCTCATATTTTGATGTAATATGTTAATAATCCCTACAGAATTTTTACATATTGTGTCTGGCGACTACTTAGTACTTAAGCAAAACACGAGTCAAGTCTCTCTGTCAATACAACAATTTTATGTAAAAAGGGGCTGCCTTAAATGTCATTAACTGCAACTGATATGTAATTATAGTATCGAATTAACATTTTCAAGCAAAATGCTTCCTTCAAAGGTATGATGCAATTTAACACAGTTTGTGTATGATAATATAAAATTTTAATACGTCTCTCATTTATTAATCTTTTAATTTTCTGAACAGAAAGCATGTCACTGAAATCAACACATCACCTTGTGTGAAGGAATTTCAACACTATTCCATAAACATAAAGGTGATGAAATTTTGTGTTTAGAGGATTTGAGAAAGGCATATTTAGGAGGTAGAAGAATGGCTCACTGTAGACCCTATGGTGTAAATGTTAACGAGTGTCCTGCCACAAACCTTTGAGCCATTCAATACAAAGTAAACACAAACGTATGAAAACATTATTTTCTGGTAAATTTTATTTGGAGAATAAATTTTATGTTTTTTCAATAAAATCAAAAGCATTATCATCATTTAGTAGTGTTGGAAATATGAACTAGAATCCTTTTATTTCTACGTGGAAGTGGTGCCCATATTAACTAAGGAAAGAACAGTTTAGTTGCAATCAAATGTAATAGAACTGTTAAAACGAGTCATAGTCTCACAAATCTGCAAGTAAGATTATATAAACCTACATGAGGTAGTTAAAGCCAACACAAGTTATTTGTCTTACAACAAATATATCAATTTTCTAGTGAATTATTGATATAATTGGCCATACTGCAAAAGATAAGATAGTTACTTTGATCTCTAATAATAAAACAAAAAACTTAATTCTGGTCCAAAAATTTAATTTAATGAAACTTCTTAGGATAACTAAAAACTGTAAACACAAGCTAATTCAAATTATTAACTGTGATGGAACATTTAACATATTAACAAATCTCATAAAGCTGCATTTGCATTACACATTTTTTAATAAAAATAAAAAGCATTCTTTATTAACAAAATAACATGATGTGCATTGCTTAATTTCAGGTTCCAATTTTTTTTTACACTATCATCAGATGATCACAAATGGTTTCGTTCTTAAATCTGCTAATCAGTGAATTATGTTACTTCTTGAAATTTGAGTATGAATGTTCACACTTACTTTGTCTTTTCCTGAATATTGTGAATGTCTTTAACTCCAATTCATTGTCTAGAATCATTTTTGGATTTTCTCCATTTGGAAGATCAACACGTTCAATTTTATCATACTTAGGATCCAGGTAATAGAGCCTACTTTCTAGAACACCAAGAGCTTTTGGAGCAGCAATATGGTTATCTTGTGTCAGCAGTGTTCTGTTATTTCCACCATTAACATCTATCACATTGATCTGCATGAAAGAGAGAAAAATAAAATAAGCTATGAGAGTCTGATTTCAAGTAGAGCAGACAAAGAAAATTGATATGAGTGATCTTTTAACTTACACTTGGTGGATCGTGCAGACTGTAATAAATTAGTTGTCGCTCAAGATCAATTGTAATTGCCTCTGGCCTGTCAACTTCTCTAATTACGATTGGATTTGAGCCATTCATATTCACTTTACCAATCTTGGAAGGTACACCAAAACCACCCTCATCAATCCAGTACAACTTTCTGGAATAGTTACATCAGATTTAAACCTTGTATATCACATTAAATAAATGATTTTGAATACGATGTACAAAACCTACCCTTCTTTTGGATCAAGGCACATTGCTTTGGGCTTTGCAACTGAAGTTTCATTCCCATCATTTGCTAGAATAATAGCACGGTATTTTGATTTGCCATCAACTTTGATCGCCTCAAAATTTGATGCCATTCGATTTCCAATATACAAGTTACGCCCAAGCCAGTCAAATGCGATTGTATATGGTGCACCAACAATTCCTGTATCGCCATTTCCGAAAAACTCTGTCCTGTTTCCACCACCATAGGGTGTTGTATAAATTGTACACTGAAATAAAAGACAATTGTATTAAAAATAAAATGCAAAGGTAGAGTTGCAGTTATTTTTTATTCATATCTTGATTTCTTCCTATTAGCGGATTTACCAAGTCTAATTAACAGAAATACCCTTAGAAAAAGACTCTAGGACAAGGAGAGGTGTCAAATATTCCAGTTGGTGAAAACTGTTCTAAATGAGCAAATTTATTTTAATAACACTTTTTTTTTCCTGTCATCAGTCTTTCGACTGGTTTGATGAAATCCTCCATCCCCTCCTATCTTGTGCTAACCTCTTCATCTCTACATATCCCCTACAACCTACGTCCTCAATTATCTGCTTCATATATTCTAATCTCTGTCTTTCTCTACAGTTCTTACCATCGACTGTTCCCTCCACCAGCAAATTAACTAATCCAGCATGTCTCAAAATATGACCTACCAGCCTGTCTCTTCTTTCTGTAAGCTTCGTCCACAAACTTCTTTCCTCTCCCATCATTTCCAAAACTCCTTCATTTCATACTTTGTCTATCCACTTAATTTTCAGCATTCTTCTGTAGGACCACATTTCAAATGCTTCAATTTTCTTTCTTTCTATTCCTAAAGTCCATGTTTCGCTACCATAAAGGCCTGTGCTCCACACAGAGTTTTAAAACGTTTTTTTCTAATTCCTAGATCAATATTGGAAACAAAGATTTCTCTTTTTCAAGACGGCTATTTTTGCTAGTGCTATTCTGCTTTTAACATCATTCTTGCTTCGGCCATCAGTTGTAATTTTGCTTCCTAAGTAACAGAATTCACTTACTTCTCCAATTGCATCCATTCCTATTTTTATATTTAATCTACTAGAATTGGTATCACTTCTGCTACATTTCATCACTGTAGTCTTGCTTTGATTTATATTCAGGCCAAAATCTTCCTTCAGTATTTTGTTCATGCCATTCAGTAATTTCTCAATGTCCTCAGTCCTTTCTGCTAACAACAAATCATAGCATACTAATTTGTTCTCCCTGAACACTTATACGACATGGAAATTTTTCTTTTACTTTCTTTATTGCTTCCGTTACATACAAGTTAATTAATGGGGATAGACTACAACCTTGTCTCACACCCTTTTTAACTGATGCTTGTCTCTCGTGATTCTCTACTTTTATTACAGCCACTTGATTCTTATATAGTTTATAAAGTATTCTTCTATATCTATACTTTAGACCTGACTTCAAAATTTTGAACATCTTGTCCCACCTAACATTATCAAAAGCTTTTTCTAAATCAACAAAAGCCATAAAAGTATCTTTTTTTTTTTTTTTTTTTTTTTTTTTTTTGATCCGCCCTTCAAGTATTAATCTTAAAGCCAGAATTACTTCCCTTGTTGCGATTTTTCCTAAACCCAAACTGATCTTCACCTACTATCCTTTCAATTCTTCTGTATATTATTCTGGTCAGTAATTTTGAAGCATGTGATGTTAGACTAATGATGCGATAATTCTCACATTTGTCGGCTTGTACTTTCTTCAGAAGTGTGAAGATGATATTTTTATTAAAATCAGCTGAAATTTCTCCTGTTTCAAAACTTTTTGATATCAGCTTGAATAATCTTTCGATTCCTTCTTCTCCTAAGTATTTAAGAAGTTCTGCAGGGATCTCATCAATTCCAAATGCCTTATTTGCTTTCCAGTCATTCAGAGCATTATTAAATTCTGTCCTCAAAACAGGATCCCCTAAGTCATCAATGTTGACATCGCCTTCCTTTTCCATTACGCTATTGTTCAAGTCGTCCCCATCATAAAGTTTCTCAATGTATTCTTTCCATCGGTTAGCTCTATCTTCTGACCTTAAAAGAGGTTTCCCATCGGCAGCTTTAATGTTCACACCTCTTTTCTTCATTTCTCCAAAATTCTGTTTGATCTTCCTATATGCAACATCGACTTTACCTACAATCATTTCCTTTTCTACTTCTTCACACTTTTCTTGTAGCCATTTTTCTTTTGCTTTTTGCATTTCCTATTTATTTGATTTCTAAATTGCCTGTATTGCTCTCTTCCTGCTTCATCCCGAGCATTTTTGTACCTTCTCCTCTGATCCATCAGTTCCAAAATTTCTTCTGAGATCCAAGGTTTTCGGGCAGCTTGTACCTTAAAGCCTAATGTTTCTTTACCATCTTTCATTACTTCGGTCTTTAATGCATTCCATTCGTCCTCGGTTGAGCTCCTTTCAGAGGTACTTCTTAGACCTAATTCTACCATTTCTGCAAATTTTTCCCTCGTACTAGATTGTTTCAGTTTATTCACTTCCAGTCTGTTCTGGTTATGGTGCTTCCCTATTCGTTTGAATTTCAGCCTGCACTTCATCACTACCACATTATGGTCAGAGACTATATCTGCTCCTGGGTACGCCTTACAGTCTAGAACTTGATTCGTGAATCAATGTTTGACCATGATATAATCTAGCTGGTATCTGCCTGTATCCCCAGGTCGTTTCCAGGTGTATATCCATCTTGCATGGTTCTTAAACAGTGTGTTCGCCACTACTAGCTTATATCTTTATCCATTCTTTATCTTTATATCCATTCTGATGACTTCTCCCTGAGCAGTCCCCACCCAGAGATCCGATTGGGGGACTATTTTACCTCTGGAATATTTTACCCATGAAGAAGCCATCATGAAAAATGTAATTCGAGAGGATTACATGTCCTTGGGATACCCTTTGGATCTTTAATGCAGTGGTTTCCCGTTGCCTTCTGCATCCCCATGCGTTGATCATTCCTGAGTCATCAGCCTTTAGGGGCCGTTTCCAACCCCAAGGGCAAGAGGGTGCCCTGGAGTAACACATTAGGAATTGTTAAAATTTAGCATCAGAGTTGAAAGAAATTTACATAATGTGAGTACCATATGTAAGCTTTAGTACTTGTAATAATGTGTTATGTTATTTGTAAAAAATGGGGAATCTCCCCATCATTTTATATACAATCTGAAAAGTGCAGCATAATTGCAATATTGTCTAATCAAACCACAAATCTTCAATTGTATCTGTATAATCTATTTCTCAGTCCTTCATGTACATTACATAAAATATAAAAAAACTGACACACAATATTCACATCATCATCAAATTCAATCATGAAATGCTGTGGCCTCTTATAGTTAATGAGTCCAGATAGAACTTAAACAGTCTTCTTTAGATGAAATGATCTTTGGAAATTCCCTACCACTTAACTTCAGCCACCCTGCATGCCTTTGCCCTGTTTGTCTAGTGATCTTCCTCCTGATCTCTGCTGGTGTCAGACTCCACTCCAAAAAATATGAATCCCTCTTTTATATTTCCTTCAATAAATATGGTTGACAGACTGCAACTTCAAGGAGAAATTCTTCTCAAAGAGAGATGTCTGTCACATTTGCAACTCATATGATCTCAGTTTATATTTTCTTGTCTTTTCTAGTGATACCCAGCATTAATCTTTCCGTACATGTTACAATCATACTTAGTTTTATTTTTTGTAAATTCATTTATTGTCGATGATTGAAAATATCTGGTCATATATCTTCTGTTAATACTCATAAGCTGGCCAAGATAAATGTACTCTCAGACATTTTCTAAACATAAATTACTTAGTTATAATTCCCACTATGACCCCATTTGATAGTTATAATTTTTGTTTTTGTAAGATTTATGCTTAGGCCAACTGCTTTGCAGTTCAATGTGGTGCCATAGATGTTATGGAGCATGCTAATATACCGTGCACAGTTGAAGCTTGCAGGACAGCCTTGAGACATACTGAAACGAATGATATTTTTGAAACCCACAAATGCACAAAAAGAGGCATTTGGTATTCATTTGCTCAGCTAATTAGTTTTCTACAGGTACTACGAAATCCTGTTTCCACAATCGATTGGGCTGAATCTGTAGACAAGCATATGTATAGACTTTAGAGCAATAGTTTTTGATGTTATGAATATTTCCTTTATGTTCCAGAATGATCTTATATTTATGGAATTGATGCAAATATTTGATAAACTACTTGCTATAAGTTACAGGAAATAGAAAACAAATTATAAAAACACTATTTCCAAGGCAACATTTTTTTCCTTTTCAGAAAGATAATCTGTAACATAAAATCAACATGTTATCTGTTTTGTTATATCTTACTTTTTTTAAAAAAATAATCTCAGTGATATGACTGGCATTTAATCAAAACCTAAAGTTCTTGAAAAGATGTTATTTCCAACTGATGGCAAAATTAAACACTGCAATTACTCACATTCTCATCATCATCTTCCTTGCCCTCAACCCAGAAGAGCGTGTCTGTCTTACGGTCATAATCAAGCTGAATTCCACCTTCAATGCCCACTATTGGTGTGAGGAAACCACTTGTCTTATCTCCTGGTGTCAAGCTCACATCTACTATCTGTGAAGCTTTCATCACCATCAAGAAAGGTGTTTCTTCTGCAAAAAAAAAAAAAGAAAAAAAAAAAAAGGAACAGATAATGGCTGTAATATGTATGTGTTGAAATATATAATCAGAATACAAGATGTTAGTAGTCACTGCACAATATGTTAAATACATCCTAAACACCAAAATACTTTAAAACTCTAGAAACACCTATGTGTTTGAACATGCTGTGAGATAAAGGTACTTAAACATCTTAAACCAGATTGGTGTATAATTTATTCTTTGCCAGAAATAACTGTTGTGCTATGGCTTCCTAATCTTAGATAAATCTTTTTTTCTAAGACTAAAACATTTTACTGCATGCCACCATTAGAAAAAGAATTACAGTATATTTAATATGTTATGCACCACATAACCAAGTGGAAATTTTCCTACACAACAGCTTTGATATTCCATTATTTTTATTTTTGTTACGGAGCGTGGTGTAATGGTTAGCGTCCTGGCCTCGCATTCGGAGGACACTGGTTTGAATCCCTGTCTGGGCATCCAGATTTGGGTTTTCCATGGTTTCCAAACTCACTCCAGGCAAATGCCGGGATGCTTCCTTCAAAAGGCCATGGCAAAATTCCTTCCCATTCCTTGCCCCCCATCCTTTCCCGTCTCTAAAGACCTCGCTGTTAAGAGACTTTAAGCAGTAAAAAAAAAAAAAATTTTTTGTCTTAAACTCCATCGATTGCAATGTCACCACTCAACTACTTTTGTCATTTGATTTTAAATTCTTGCTGTGTTAATCATTACCTTTGGTAATTTGTTCCAATCCCTTACCTATGGTAGAAAATATTCCCATTCCCTTATGCCAGAAATTAAGTGCAACTTCCTCCTCTCCATGCTTCTGCCAATATCTAACATAGTCTTAATGCCAGCATTTGCTTTAGACATACCCAGCAATCTTCTCACCTGTCTTCCAATGACTCCCAACCGAGCTAGTAATTTCCAAAAACAAATCTAACTACCCTTCCATGCACTCCCTCCAACTCCTGTATATGATATCCAAAATTTGGATCCAATACTATACCAACACACTCAAACAATATTCTGACCATAATTTTGCAACTCATTCCCTAATTTTCTGGTATATCTACTCTTCACAATCTCCAATACATACCCAATGTATCCAGTCCAGTTGATATAATTTATCCTATCATGTAATCTTATGGCATCTGCAGATAACATAACTTCTTTTGAAGTGACATAGTTCTATGTATTTATTGGCGAAGCTATAAACCATATTTTACACATTTTGGTGGAGCTAAAAATGTATCATACGAGGATGGATTTAAAAAACCCTTGGTTCACATACTAATAAAAGGTGGCATTGTTAACTGTGTATTTAGTAATAATCTTTGCTTTCTATGTAGCTATACTATTTGGTCATAGGATATTGTTGATATGCATTATTTCTTTTAGAGTTATTTTAACACAAGCATTTTAAAAGAACCAGTGAAAACTTGATAAAATTTAGATTAATGGTATAGTTAAATTATTATTTCTGGAAATTTGTTTTATATTGAGCGATGCATGCCCTTCCTATGAAATAACATCAAACATGGTAGAAAAGCCTTAAAGATGTACCACATCTTGGGGCTCTGAAAACAGCTGTGAGGTCAAATTATTGACAAAATTAATGACATTATTTTGTCCAACAGATGAGTGAAAGTGTAGGAGATAGCTGAGGCCACTCACATTTCAACTGATTGGGCTCATCTAAAACAAAACAAGGGGTGAAGCTCTTTTGGAATCAACAGACGATTCTACTAAATATGAATAAATTTGATTTATGTTAATCAATAGTGATGTCTCTGAATCTACAAAATTAGCAACCAGAGCAAAAATCAAAAAACTTCTTGAACCAATATTTGCATGTGGATTGCTTCTCTCTGGTCGAAAAAAAGTTTTCAACCATGATCTCAATTTAAATTTCTTTTGCAGCATGTTTAATTAAAAACAATACAGGGTGTCCACAAATGAATATCGGGGTTTTAATGCTTTATAAGATTTATTACATTATCCTTACAGTTATAAATGATATGTCAAATGAAAGAGCAACTCAAAAAGTTTTGTTCGTTGGCACTAGTGCGCATGTGCATGAAATGTTTCCGCTGCGATCCGCTAGAATGCGGTAGTAGCAAAGATGGCGACTAGTGAAGAGAAAGCGTTTTGTGTTTTACAGTTTGCAAAGACTGAATCTGTAGTTACTGTGCAGCGTGCGTTCTGCATTAAGTTCAGGCGTGATCCTCCAAGTGACAATAACATCCGTAGATGGTATCATCAGTTTGAAGATACAGGCTGCCTTTGTAAAGGGAAGAGCGCGGGACGACCAAGAGTTAGCGAAGAGACTGTTGAGCGAGTGAGAGAGTCGTTCACTCGTAGCCCAAAGAAATCTGTTCGGAAGGCTAGTCGCAAATTAGAAATTTCTAAGTCGACTGTTTGGAAAGTTTTAAGGAAACGCTTGCAACTACATCCTTACCGTTTACAGTTGTTACAGGCTCTAAAGCCTGCAGACCATGGTTTACGTGCCAAATTCGCTAACGAAATGTTGTTACATGACGATGAAGATTTTCTACATCATGTTGTCTTCAGTGATGAATCGACCTTTCACCTCAGTGGACATGTTAACACTCATAATGTGGGGATCTGGGGCTCAGAAAATCCTCAAGAGATCGTACAAGTGCAATGAGACTCCCCTAAAATCAATGTTTTTTGTGCCGTATCCCGACTGTAACTGGTACTTCTTACCTTGATACACTAGAGCAATGGCTCTTCCCTCAGTTGGAACAATATGAACCAGAGAACTTCATTTTCCAGCAAGATGGTGCGCCACCTCACTGGCATAACGAAGTACGTGGTTGGTTGAACGTAACTGTACCCGACCGCTGGATTGGCTGCAAGGGGCCCAATGACAGAGCTTGCTATGCGTGGCCTCCACGTTCACCTGACCTAACGCCATGCGATTTCTACCTTTGGGGTTTCATCAAGGATCGTGTGTATGTGCCTCTGTTACCAGCCGACCTCCTTGAATTACGACAGAGGATTGAAGCAGCTGTTGCAACAGTTACTGAAGACACACTGCTCAACGTTTGGGAAGAACTCGGCTACAGACTTGATGTGTGCCGTGTGACAAATGGTGCCCACATAGAACACTTGTAAGCTTGTATATAAAACTGTTTGAGTTGCTCTTTCATTTGACATATCATTTATAACTGTAAGGATAATGTAATAAATCTTATAAAGCATTAAAACCCAGATATTCATTTGTGGACACCCTGTATTAGCATTTCATAAAACCAAATAAATGTGATCACGGAACATGCCAATAAAAATTTGTTCCTAAAAAGATTTTTATTTAATGCCGGTTACTGTATTTTTTGTGTAGTTTAACATGATAACAAATACAGTACTATTTTTACTTAGCTCCTTTTCTTTTGTAAAATTAGTTTTTATCTATATATATATATAAAACAAAGTTGTGTTAGTGACACCATTTATAACTCAAGAACGGTTGTACCGATTTGGCTGAAAATTGGTACGGAGGTAGCTTAGAACCAGAAGACAGACATAGGATACTTTTTATCCTGTTTGACCGCGTTCCCATGTGACATGACAAGTCACTATAAAACGTGGTGTAACAAAAATGCATCTGACTTGGAATAACAAAACGTCAAAGAGAATACAAGTCACTATAAAACGTGTAATAACAAAAACTCATCTGACTTGGAATAACAAAACACAAATGACAGCTAAACGTAATTTTGTCTACAGTTAAGTATGGTTGAACGTAAAAATTGGAAGGAAAATAGTAAAAACAACACTTTTTGTGTCCCTCATTCAAAACAAGACAAAGGCGCGTTAGGATTATCTTTGGTATGCCTTCAAGTTGATTAGGCTCTATGGATATTGATCTATGCCTGCCTGTGATCAGTGAAAATAATACCACTAAAGTACATGTTACCATTCCTTTCTCCATATGTGGCATTTTCTTGGTTGCTTTTAAATTTTCGCTTCTCTCGAAAACCAATTGTGTGTACTTGTTCAGTGTGTGTACATTTAGACCCATGCCACCTATAAGGAAAGTTTCGACTATGAAAATAGAATGCATCAGTTTAAAAAGCATGCAATACTAAGATACCTAAAAAGGAAAATCGATTACTGGTATTTTAGTTGAGAAGCGATATGCGGTAGCGTCTGATGATCGAACCACACTTATCCTATTGTTTTAAGAATGCAAAGTTCTGATAAGTCTTCTGTTGATGGGTTCCATTCGTTTTAAAGTATGCTGAGGTAGAATTCATGATGATTCAATTGGCTGCGAGTAATAATACTTTCTTACTTTTAAAGTCTATATAAATGAAAATGAATTACCAAATGTGTTTCTAAGCGCAAAACTCGAGAATGGCTCCCCATATTTTCGTTAATCCACAAGGAAGGTTCTTATGGAGAGAAAAAAACGTAAAAATTGCGAGGAAAATAGTAAAATCAACACTTTTCATTTCCCATACAAACCAGTCAATCAAAACAAAACAAAGATGCGTTAGGATTATATATGGTATGCCTGCAAGTTGATTAGACTGTATGAATATTAGTCTATGCCTGCCAAAAATAAAGTTCGAAGGGAAAAAGGGTTTCCGTGTCATCAACGAAAATAATATTACTGGCAGTCAATCAAAACAAAACAAAGGCGCTTTATGATTATCTTTGGAATTGCAAAATGAATGATCTGAAGAAATGTTTTCAAAACACCTCTTTGGCATGGGTAATGACAAAATCCCCGTAGACGTTTTGACTGGCTGCATAACACCCCTGTCAATTTTTTGGTTGAACGAACGAGCTATATTACAGAGACAAAAACACAGATATAAATTAAATAATTTCAAAATCAAATTGTCGGTGAATTAGGGACATACAAATCAGTTTATTGCGCTACTAACCAAGATGATGTCGACAACTGAAGAGTGCAACATATGCACCAAAATACATGAACAATAAAGAATCATTAAAATACTAAAATTATTTATTTGTATTTCCTAATAAAAAACTGAACTTAATAAAATAAAAAATCTGCTTATTTATTGCCTCTAAGGTGGAACAGAGTTCGCCGGGTCAGCTAGTTTAAGATATAAGCCATAATATGATTATATGTTGGTATAAATTCAGTTTTATATCTGGGATAAGTCAAACCGCACTTCATATAGAACAATGGTTCCCAATTAGTTTCTCCCGAGTACTCCTTTAAGAAATAACATAGCCTCGTGTACCTCTTACAGCTAAAATGAATAAATAAAACATGTAATTAATTTTTTTGCAATAACAAACGACACAAAAAAATCAAAAAATGTCTAAATATATATTTGGATATAGTAATTTTTGCATTATTTCTTTAATTATCTTTGTGATTTTCCTATCCAAGAGATATCCACATGTACCCCTTGAAGCCACCTCACACACCTGGTGGTACGCGTACCGCTAATTGGGAACCACTGAAACGGGATATCGTCATACATGGAGTGTTAAACAACAAATACTAAATGTGTGAGTGGAGAATTTCCCGGCTTATCGATGCAACAAAATCTTCTCAGTTGTCCAGCCGGATGGTGGTGTAAAAACACGACGTTTCGACAGCTGACTCTGCTGTCTTCATCAGGTATCTTGTAGTTGTTCTCAGCTGACTGTCTCTGCCTCGACTGGCTTGGCCACCCATCGAACCTCCTTTATACCTTCGATCTGGTTGGTTGAGAGCATTGGCTTTATACGCGGCCCGCTGCGGCCACCACTGGCACCACTTGCTCCTTTCTGCCCGGATGTGCTGGCGGTTCGGGATGTTGGTGTGTTCACTTCTGAATGGCTATAACCTCTGGCTTAATCCGCGGTCACAGCCAATCAGAAGTGAACACACCAACATCTCGGACCACCAGCACATCTGGGCGGGAAGGAGCAAGTGGCGCCAGTGGTGCCTGTAGCGGGCCGCGTGTAAAGCCATCACTCTCGACCAACCAGAGCAAGCAGGCCTTCCAGCTGAAGGTATAAAGGAGGTTCGACGGGTGGCCAAGCCAGTCGAGGCAGAGACAGTCAGCTGAGAACAACTACAAGATACCTGATGAAGACAGCAGAGTCAGCTGTCGCAATGTCGTGTTTTTACACCACCATCCGGCTGGACAACCGAGAAGATTTTGTAACAAATACTAAAAACATTCACATCTAATGTACTTAACCAATTGTGAGCAAAATAAGCAAATGTTCCTAAGGTTCAGTTCATACATTAAATATGATTCCAATTGAAATACAGCAGTAGAAGCATACATGGCAACATTGTACAGTATTGAAAAGCCATGGAGCAGAGTTGCAAAATAGGTCAAGCATTGATTTTTGTGCCCAAGTGACTGGCATCTAAACTACCACCTGCAAAATACATATTAAATCAATGAAGAATGGAAACCTAAATGTTCAAGGCTCAATTCCCATCTGCACAGATTTTTATTTTTACAACTCGATGTCATTACAACCTGTTAAGGATTGATTACAAACAACTGAAAGGAATTCAGCCTCTTGGTTTTCAGGCACCAAACTACATATTTGCCTCAATGATTTTGGGAAACCATGGAAGCACCCTGCATAGCCAGATGGGAATTTAAACCACTGTCCTCACAAACATGGCAAAACCATCATGCTCAGCCTGTATCATTTACAATATACTTTCTCCCACATTTTTTTTCAGTTAAAAGAATTTTGCTATGGCCTTCTGAAGTAACCATTTCCCAGCATTCGCCTGGAGTGATTGCAGAAAACCATTGAAAACCATTGAAAACCATGGAAAACCAAAATCTGGATGACTGGATAGAGATTCAAACCCATGTCCTCCCAAATGCAAGACCCATATGTTACTGCTCACCCAACATGCTTGGTCCTAAAACTGTATGGTCACCTGAAGGAGTATATTGTTGGGTTCATCTTAGTTCTTATTCCACAACTCAACTGTCTTCAACACAACTGACTGATTTAGTTTCTACATTCGTGTTTACATTTTTCAATTATAAATAGTAACAAACTGAATCACCAAAAAATCCATATATGGCTTTTAAATATCTTTCCAATCATACAAAAATCTTTCAGTTTTTGCTACTGGCTATAACAATAGTTTTTTAACTCTTGTTCATGGCAGATGAAGAAAAAACTCAATTAACAGATGGATGCAGAATCGACTTTCCCTGATTTTAACAATCTAATGTAGTAACAAATCCCCAACATTATATAAAATCTGTAATTTAGAGTCTATATCAAGATATCTCCAGAGATTTTAATATTATATTAGTTTTTTTTAAATTAAATTTAAGTTGTAAAGACAACTGAATTCCGCCATATAATGTTCTCTATATTTATTCTTATTGTACGTAAACACAATGGGGCATGCCAATTTCACACCATTAATTATCAAGTGAATGTATTTAAAATGCTTTTACTTACCCTCAGTGCATTTTCCTTCAATTGACATGCGATAGCCAGGACGACAGCGGCAAGTATATCCAAAGGGAGTTGTTGGTGAAAGAAGGCACAGTTGAGAACAGACAGCAGTTTTGCATGGATTGCTGGAATTAGGTTGCAATGCAAAGTGATGCACATGGATGCTGAGAGGTTGCGAGATAAGATGGGACACAACTGTTTGGTTGTGGCCACGGAACTTATGAGCAGAGAGAACACGATTTAGCTGCCTGTCTGTCCAATAAACAGTGTCTTCAAATAGTGTCAATGAATGTGGATGGAGCAAGTAATGACTGCCAGCCAGTACCTTTAAAAACAACATAAAAACAATTGAAATATACAAACATACTTCACAATTAACAATAAGTTTACTATTCAGTTATTTATGTTTTATTTCGTTATTATTTTTTAATTCATATTTTTAATTTTCTATACATGTCCATTTTCCAGTTATTAATTTCTTTCCTGTGTGTATCATTTCCACTGACATTGTTTTTGTCCCTCCCTCACTATCTCCACTCTACTTTTAATATAAACACCATTATTCTTGTGCAGGTACATCAGATATTTATATGTTCATGAATATGGGTATTACCAGAAATATTGTGTTTGGATAGTGGTTTTTTTTTATCACTGCAGCCCTCCTCCCTTCAATTTTGGTGAATGTTGTGTTTATTTAACTTTCCTTTCCACATTAATCAATTTGTATAGGAAGACTTAGTTCATGATGAATTAGTTTCTTTATAAGAAGCCACTATATTTACATATATAAATATGCAAGTGGGCTGAATCTGTCATCCTTTTGTTCCTGCATCACCCAAAAACTATCCATTTGAATGGGGTTTCCAGTTTGAAAGATTAAAGTCTGACTTATAAGCTGCAGTATTATGTATGTAACCAGAACAGATATTCGCCACACTGCACCGACGGTGAACACTTCTTTCTTAACCCTTCACTGCTAAAGCTATATTGACTTTCACATTCCTAGCATTAATTAAAGTACCTAATTACGTAGTTTTTCTTGGCGTTGCAAATATAAATAATTTTCTCGGGTGACTAGCCGAGTTATATGAATGTTATAGTTACACGATATTTCGGCGCACTGAATCATCGACGCCATCTTCTGGTGAAGTGAGGTCAGGAACGAGCGAAGTTGCTGAGCTAGACCAGATTACCGCTGCTAACCTCTGATTGGTCGGCTGTAGAACCAGTCGTAGCAGGGGTCAAATCTCGTTGCGGCTTGAATCGATGCTAAGGTGGAGTTACGGCTAGATTTGATGTCCGTTTTTACAAGGCATGTAGCGGACGGGCTTAAAGTCATCGCTCCTTCGAAGATGATATCATAAAACAAAGCATTCACCATAAATTGTTTATCAAACTGATGGGTCAACACGGATCCGTTGCGGGCCTCATATAGAGCCATGCTGCCACGTGATTGGTCAGATTTGTAACCAATCGTAGCCGGGGTCCTGCCTCGTATCAACACATCGTTCCATAGAAGGAAAAATCAGAAGACACAGTTAAACAACTACTACCCCGTGCTGCTGTTCCTCCAAGGCTCTATGGACTTCCCAAGATCCATAAAGAGGGTACCCCATTGCGGCCAATCGTAAGTACCATCGGATCAGCTACATATTTTCTTGCCCGATATCTAACTGGGATGCTGACACCATTAGTGGGTAAAGGTCCTCATCACGTGACCAACTCCGCAAGATTTATTGACTTCATTAAAGAACTCTACCTGCAGCAACATGATTTATTGGTGAGTTTCGATGTGGTGTCACTGTTCACTAGGGTCCCTCTCAATGACACGTTGGCTCTACTGGAACAGCATTTTGAGCCTGCCATAGTTGAGTTATTCCGGCACACACTCGAATCGTCGTATTTCTTGTATGATGGGGAGTATTACGAACAGGTTGATGGAGTGGCCATGGGCAGCCCTTTATCGCCAGCTATTGCCGACTTCTTCATGGAGAACTTTGAAGACAAGGCACTTGCAAGCACTCCTATGAAGCCCAGAGCTTTCTTCCGGTACGTAGATGACACCTTTGTGGTCTGGCCACACGGCAGAGACAACCTGCAAGTTTTTCTCCATCATCTTAACAGTAGAAACGAAAACATCAAGTTTACGATGGAGGTGGAAGAAGAAGGCCGGCTGCCTTTCTTAGACATACTAATAGAAAGGAAACCTGACGGGTCTCTAGGACATTCTGTGTACAGAAAACCGACGCACACAGACCTATACCTGAACGCGCGAAGCCATCACCATCCGGCACAGCGCAAGACGGTACTCAGCACGCTTGTACATAGGGCGCGAGCGATATGCGATGCTGACAGTCTACCCGGTGAATTGAGTCATCTGCGTCAGACCTTTCAACGCAATGGGTACACTGATTATCAGATAAGACTGGCATTCCGAGAGCCGACACGTAGGCTCAACAATACCAACAAGGAGCCACCTGATCGTCTAGCCTTTTTGCCGTACTCTGGCGCCACAACGTCCAAGATAGGACGGATTCTAGCAAAAACTGGAATCAAGACCATTTTCCTGCCACCACCAAAGGTGAAGAACATCTTACGCTCCCCCAAGGATGACCTTGCTTTGCGGACACCTGGGGTATATAGCATTAATTGTGAATGTGGAAAAAGCTACATTGGCCAAACGGTGCGGTGTGTTCACCAACGTTGTCTAGAACATGCACGACACGTTCGTCTGGGGCAGAAAGACAAGTCTGCGGTGGCGGAACACAGTCTAGAACATGGCCATGGTTTTGATTTCGAAAATACCAGAGTACTGGCGCATACTGGGAGCTTCTGGAACAGCATCCTTACAGAAGCAGTAGAAATTCATCTCAGGTCTAACCTTGTCAACCGCGACAGCGGGTACCAGCTGAGTGAAGCCTGGACGCCAGTCATCAATACTATTCGCCGACAGCGCGACCGGGACGCATTACACAGCGCGTCCAGATCAACGGGAAGTTCGGTAGTAACATAAGTGAGCAATTTGTCACTCAGGCATTAATGATCAGCTTACGGGAAAGTTTTTGCCTTCTGATTTTTCCTTCTATGGAACAATGTGTTGATACGAGGCAGGACCCCGGCTACGATTGGTTACAAATCTGACCAATCACGTGGCAGCATGGCTCTATATGAGGCCCGCAACGGATCCGTGTTGACCCATCAGTTTGATAAACAATTTTGGTGAATGCTTTGTTTTATGATATCATCTTCGAAGGAGCGATGACTAAGCCCGTCCGCTACATGCCTTGTAAAAACGGACATCAAATCTAGCCGTAACTCCACCTTAGCATCGATTCAAGCCGCAACGAGATTTGACCCCTGCTACGACTGGTTCTACAGCCGACCAATCAGAGGTTAGCAGCGGTAATCTGGTCTAGCTCAGCAACTTCGCACGTTCCTGACCTCACTTCACCAGAAGATGGCGTCGATGATTCAGTGCGCCGAAATATCGTGTAACTATAACATTCATGTAACTCGGCTAGTCACCCGAGAAAATTATTTATAATTAAAGTACCGTTAGACAATGAAACCAAGGGAGAACTTGCTGCAAAACCTGCAACATTCATCCATTTACCATGACCTATTCAAGTCCTAACATGGGGGAAATCTTCATCAATGGGCATTCTACTTGTTTCATAATTCACCTCGTGCACCAATTAACCTGCCTCCACTGCACTAGTTTATACACAGGCCTTACTTACATATAGAATGAATGACCACAGACAAACAGTCCACACCTTCAACCTAAACATTCCTGTAGGAGAACATACTGGTACCCACAACTCTAAAAACCTCAATGACTGCTTTAAGTGGTAGCAGTCAGAGTTACCCCAGAAACCACCACCGCATCTGCATCTAAACTTTGGAGATGGGAACAGACGTACAAAAATATCCTGATACCAGGCATCCTCATAGCCTAAATCACTAATAAGACCTTACCAATAAACCCATCACTTATTGTTTATTTATTAATAATTTTAACAAAATTCTTCTAAAGTAATTTATCTTTTTTCTTCATTGCTCCATAAATACATTTTACACACACACACACACACACATACACATGGGTGGCGATGTGCGAGTCTCCCACATCACCCACCTCCCATAATGTTCTCCTGTTGACAAAGGGCTCATCCCGAATATATATATATATATTCCCTTATAGGTCACTTGTTGATAAATACCTGTGCGCGTACAGGTATCATGCTTTTCAGCTCACCAAATTTCAATTACATATTCTGTCCTTAAGCATACCCCCAAGTGGTCTTATAATCAAACTGCCAATATTTGGCTGTCCCCCCACAAACTCACCCTGGCCAACACGCCTTTTGCTACCAACAGTGTTTGGCCCTCACTCACCTTGTCCTGTAACAATTTACCATTCTGGCAAACAAACATTCCATAAAACCTCATATCCCTTCACAAAATACTCATGTTGTCATTCCCACAAGTAATTCCCATTTGCAGCAGAATTTACAACAATTGGCTAATTCTTGCAGTATTCATGCTCAGAAACATTTACAGAAGTTGTCCAAATTGCTGAAGGTCCATCTTTCATTGGGGCAGTTTCTTCCCTACCAGCCAATGGCCCACCAATCAAAACTGCAACCTCCCCTGATTTTCTCAAAACCGTCCATTGCCCAACTGTTCAACATATCTCAACCTCCCCCTTTAAAACGTGCACCTTGCTCTTTGCATTCAAGCCCTACTCCCAAGCCTAAACTGTCAGTTATAAACCTATCCTCTTCACCATTATCTGAATCCCAACTCTCTGTACTCTCCGGAGGACTCACCTTCTCACCTACCCCCATATTTGACCATACCAAACTAGTCCGTGACCCTATCATTCTGCCGGACACACTGCTGGTGGTATCACTTTGCCACTCATGGCTGTGAACCGGGGTATCAGGACTACATGGACTATATGCATAAACTCAAACCATCATCTATACTTACCCTCCACCTCTTCCCCAGAACCATTCCTTCCAAATTTTTGAGGATTTCCTGTCCACTATTGTGGCTTCTCCCACTTTCCTTAAATCCCTGGCAAACACACAGTAATCTTAGCCCAGCTAAAATCCACATCAGGAAACAACTCTCTAGCAATCCAGATATCATCATCCTCCCTGTTCACAAGGGCTCAACCTCTGTAGACATGAACCAGAGTGACTATGTAGCTGAGGCTCTTCATCAGTTATCAAACACAAGTAATTACTGCCGTCTATCCCAAGAGCCAACTCCTGCCTTTTTTTTTTACTTATGGCTTTACACCTCGCCAATGTCGAGATCATTAGAGGTGGGATGGGACTGTGGACAAGGAACAGGAAAGAATTAGAACATTGTCTCCTGAAGGAAGCATTCCAGCATTCACCTGGAGTGATTTGGGGAAACCATGGAAAACCCAAATCTGAATGCCCAGATAAGGATTCGAACCGGTGTCCTCCCGAATGCGAGGCCAGAGCATTAACCACTCATCCACTACGCTCTGTCAACTCCTGCTGTCAACAGGAAAATACAGGAATGTGTAGCAGGGCCCTCCAAGGTCTTACCCCACAACCCATTTCCTCAAAATTCATGTATAGCTTTACCTCCTTCCCAAAATACATAAATTTGGCAACCCAGGATGGCCTATTGCTGCAGCTTATGGACTGCCAACTGAACGCATCTCTGCCTTGGTTGACCAATACATACAACCTATAGACTGTCAGTTCCTCTCCCATATAACGGACACCTAACACTTCCTCTTCCGGCTTTGTACTATACCCACCCCTCTTCCTTTCAACTCCATACTGGTAACAATTGAAGTCACATCCATGTACACAGGCATTCCACACTGGCATGGCCTCAGGACCATGGAACATTTTCTCAATCAGCACCCTCCCAACAGCCTCATCAAATTGGACCACCTGGTTCTCAATAACTACTTCTCCTTCGAAGGCTATATCTATCATCAAAATTGTGGCACTGCCTTGGGCACCTGCATGGCCCGCTCTTATGCCTATCTGTTCATGTGCCATCTGGAAAAAGACATATCTGGAGGAAGTCCCTTTCAAACCCCACATTTGGCTTCAATTCATAGATAATATCTTTACGATTTGGACGCATGGAGAAAATGACCTGCTAAATTTCCTGAACCATCTCAATACCTTTAGCATGCTGAAATTCACTTGGACCTACTCCCACACCCAGGCCAAATTATTGGATGTTGGATTTGTCCCTCTCCAATGGCTACCTCAATTTCTCAGTCCACATCAAACCCACCAACCTTTAACAGTATCTCCATTTTGACAGTTGCCACATGTAGCATACCAAACGTTCCCTTCCTCTACAGTCTTGGCATTCAGAGCAGTTGCCAACAGTCACTCATGCATTATTCAAACAATATTTCACAAGCATTGATATCTCACAGCTATTCTCTGGCTTTGGTGAACAAACAGTTTTCACAGGCAACACTACAACCCACTCAGCCCACTAGTCATCCCAAAACTGAAAAAAAAAACACAATCCACCCCTGATCACACAATACTACACTGGCCTTGAATCCATTAACAGAATCCTCTGGCAGGTCTACGATTTCCCGCAAATCTGCCCAGAAGTGAGATACATTCTTCCCAAAATCCTCCCAGCCCCTTCCAGAACTTGTTTCAGCAGGCCTCCTAACCTCAGCGATCCACTTTCTATAAGAGTAAATGGTCAACGACAGTTGGTATTCACATGGAGTCCAAAGCACCCAGTTGCTATCCATGCCATCAGTGTTCTCCCCAATAGCAACAGCTCCTCTGAACTCAGAAGGTGGGAACTTGCTACCAGTACAAACTAGGCACAAGGCAACCACCTGATTTCATCTTAAGATAATACCTGGTCATTATTGTTATTATTTTTACTTATGTTTATCCTTTTTAATCCCTCTTTGCCCCCATCCCCACTACCTAAATTGAACAGACACTAACCTGAAGTGATGTTTACTTCATAGAGTCTTTGGCTTTAAAAAATTTTAATTTATATATACATATTATTTTATTATTTATATTTATGATTAATTATATTATTTTGCTCTTCCCACCCATCAGAGATCAGTTTTGATATTTATCTCCTCTGTTTGAAATTACCCCCAGCATTTTCCTGGCCAACAGTCTTTCTGTGAGGCAGTCTCCCACAAAACCCACCTCCCTAATTCTGTTGACAATGGGCTCGTCCTGAAAATTTCTATATCATGCGTGTTTTTGTTTTTTCTGTGTGTTCGCACCCCACATCCATCACCTAAAGGTATGTGGTGGTTCATTTCCCTATTATAATTTAATTCCTTTTTACTACTTAGTGCCTTTGATTTCATTGTTTACTATTATATTAGTCTTTTGCCAAGAGTTATCAATCATTCACTTCACAGTAGCTTATTCCCACCACCTCAAGCACTCCCCCCCCCCCCCTTTTCTCCATGGCTTAGCAAGTAATGCAGTAAGTTGTGATGTGTGCACATCCCTCTTGCTAAATGACCCAAACCAAAATACTGTGGTGCATTTGGGTTTTTGTGTTTGTCTGGCCCTCCTACCTTTATCTGTAGAAGTGACAGATATTTTCTCTATCCTTCCTTATTTTCACAACCCTAGAGCAGAGCAATTTAACACTGACATGGAATAGACAGCTATAGATGTCATGAACTCCGAGGCAAATGAGTCTAGACCATAGGTGTCAAACTCAATTTTATTAAATTTAGAATGTGTAGGTGGGTCAGATTAAAAAAAAAAAAATGTACTGAATTATTATAACATTTTATTTATTTAATTGTATAGTATATACATGATTCTTCTTTCTGTGTCACATTGCTATCGCGGGCCGTATTGATAGGGCCCGGGGGCCGGATGACATCACTGGTCTAGACACTATCAGCAGTAAAAGCGCTAACCTCAAAAGTTACCGAAAAAGATTACAACAGATAAACGTACCATTTTTTAGATTGTTTTAATATTGTTTTGAAATACATTAATTTTCATATTTATTTCTTACGTTTCTGAAATATAGTTAGTTAGAATACAAGGAAAACCGAATTCAAACAACATACATTAAAGATTGTTAGAATGTTAAATCTATGTTATTTTATGGTAAAGATTACTATGATACTATATTACAGACTGCAGAAAGAATTCAACAAGGTTTCTGCTTAATATCAACACTAAACTCACTCGCATTTATGTAGAATATTTACTCTTTGTATTAAAATTCCTAATTTTTACATAGCTTTGCAAACATCTGCTTAGTTAATTTCCCAATTTTCTTATATTAAAATATATTTTCCTTGATTTAGGATAACATTTTTGTAGAATATTTCCTCTTCATATTAAAATGCTTAACTCCACGCAGCCTTATGAACACTTGATTAGTTAACATTATAGTTAACAATGGAGTTAAAGAACTGTCACGAGGCAATATTTATGTGGAAAGAACAGATAAATTATACCCAACACTAACTAAAGTTGAAGGGAGGAGGGAAGCAGCAACACAAAATGATAAACACAAAAAACACAACATTTGGGGGTTAATTCTTTATCGAGTGGAAAGAAACATGTGGCCGAGCTCGAACAAGCCTCACGGTCAACACAGCCACGTGCAGAATGAAATTGACTGTGAGAGGTGGTGGTGGGAGCTATGATAATATAATTACAAGTATTAATAACAAGAAATAAAAATGGGAAATTTCAAAGGATAAATAATAATGATGATGATAAAAATAATTAATTTTGAAATAAGGTCTATATACATATATTAATCTATTGTACTGGCCAGTGATGGGTGTAACAGTGAGTTTGGAAGGTATTATCTGAAACTGAGGCCTGGGGGAAGACTGATCTGCAGGATACTTTGTTAGGCCAATTCCCACCTGCTGAGTTCAGATTGGGGAGTGGTACCTGGAAATACTCTAATGGCTCTGATCTGAAGCAGTAATTGAGGTCATGGGTATTGTCAGTGCACGGTGAGCAACAGTGAGGTCTAGGTTTTGGGAGTAAATTGTTTGTCTGTGACTATTCATTCTGATGGATAGTGAGTTTCAGATAAGGCCGATGTAGGAACTTTTGCAGTGTAGGCAGGTGAGCTGGTATAAGACATGTGTTATGGTATATGTGGCATGGCCTACGATGGGATAGGTTTCATCAGTAGTTGGGTTGCAATAGGTTGTGGTACATGGATGCATACTGCACATTTTGCAGCAGGGCATGTCATGTGGGAAGGATCCAAAAGAATTTCTTCCTAGATGAGCACCCTTATTGTTGATGGCTTTCCTCCATTCCCTCACTACTTTTTTCTAATACACAATTGAAAAGCAGCGGAGACAAACCATCTCCCTGTTGCACACCTGATTTTATTTCGAACGGCTTGGAAATTTCCCCCATAAATTTTACTTTGGATGCCATATTTCTTAGGGTTCCCTTAATTATTTCAGTTGTTTTATTATAGAGTCCTAATTCTTTCAGAATATCTATTAGTACATTTCTGTCAATTGAGTCATAGTCCACAAAAGTGATTACGTATTTCAAGTTCCTGATTTTTCTCATTTCTATTATGTTCTTTAAATTAAATATTTGTTCTGTGCAAAATCTGCCCTTCTTAAATCCTGCTGATATTCTCCTATTTGTGTGTCGAGTATACTTTCAGCTCTCTTTAATAGTGCCTTGGACAATATCTTGTAGGTCACTTTCATGAGGGAGATACCCCTATAATTGTTAGGATCTCTTTTTTTTTATGGAGAGGATGTGTTAAAGCCAATGTCCATTCTGATGGTAAGCTGTTTATTTCCAAATTTCGTTGATAATTTCTGTTAAACATATGATCATGTCACTAGACTGTATACGTAATTCAGCAACTATATTATCTTCTCCAGCTGCTTTGTTATTCTTAAGCTCCTTTATAATTTCTTCTATTGTTGGTGGCTTTTTGGGATTATGTTACCAAAATTACGTAAATTTTTCTTTCGGTGTTGTGTAGCTGTTTAAAGTACCCTGCAAGAATTCTAGTTCTCAGTATTATTTTATAAAGTCTTCAGTCTTTATGGATCCTTAAGTTGTAAACTTAATGGTGTGCCTTTCTTTAAATTACTCTTAAATGTTTTGTAAAAGCTCCTTATGTTTATTTTTTTTTTTTTTTTTTTTTTTTTTTTTTTTTTTGTTAAGTCTGATTTAATTGATGTTAATTGGACTATTTTCTTTTTTTTCTTTTTTTACTTTTGGCTTTAAACCTCATCAAAGTTGATGTCATTAGAGGCAGGATAGGACTGGGAACAAGGAATGGGAAGGAATTCGGCCATGCCATTTTGAAGGAAGCATCCTGGAATTCACCTGGAGTGATTTGGGAAAACTGTGGAAAACCCAAATCTGGAATCCCGGACGGGAATTTGAACCGGCATAGTCCTGAATGTGAGACCAGAACATTAACTGCTTAACTGCTCACCCACCACGCTCAGTAATTGGTCTTTAATATGCTGCGTTTTTTCCCATCTGAGACCTTTGGATGTTAGCTTCCTGGCTTCTAATTTTTTTCCCTAAATACATTAATTGTTTGTAGACTACACTAAAAATCTATCAGCACATGCCAGCAGAGTATGACCTTCTGGTCATTAATTTTGGACAACTCAAAACAAGTCAACCAAGTTATTTTTCATCCATTTTTCAGTAATTCAGTAAATTTACATTATATCACTGAGTATATTTCAATTATTTTGTATAGTTTTGGCTGGCCATTTAATTAACAGAGCGCTTAATCAGCATTCAGTAATTTTTCTAATAATTTAAAAGTATTTTTAAGTATGATTTACTTAATATTTGGCCTCAAAAGATTTTTATGTAAGAATTTGACAATGCTATACTGTTCTATTTGCTGTCCAGACCATTGTAAGGGTAGTGCACAAATTCTAGAAGGTTTGATTGCTTGTTTAAAGTTTTCCTGCAAGCTGCAAGATATTCACATCGAAAATAAAGGGAAAATACACCCAAAACTCACCAAAGTTGAAGGGAGGAGGGCAGCAGCAGCACAAAACACCATACAAACAAAGAAAGAGGAAAAAAAACCAATATTTCGGGTGAAAATCCCTTTTTCAAGTTGACAGAGAGGTGGCCAGTCTTGCGCAAGACTTGCATTCGACGCAGCCACTAATAGGCCGCAATCATATATTTTTCAAAAATTTTCAATTATATTTTTATTTATTTATTATTACTATTATTATTTTTTCAACTATTTTGATCTTTCTTATACTCGCAGTTATATTATCATTGCTCCCCCCACCACCTCCAACGGTCTATTGCGGCCTATTAGTGGCTGCGTCAAACGCAAGTCTTGCGCAAGACCGGCCACCTCTCTGTTAACTTGAAAAAGGGATTTTGACCCGAAATATTGTTTTTTCTTTGTTGCTGCTGCCCTCCTCCCTTCAACTTTGGTGAGTGTTGGGTGCATTTTCCCCTTACTTTTCCATGTAAATAATGCCTCGCAGCATTTCTTTCCTTTCATTGTTACCTGCAAGATACTCAGTATATCTTATCAATGCGTATGGTTAGTTTTAATCATAGCAGTTTGAGTAATGGTTTTCATCATCTAGGAAATATTTATCAGATCAACATGTTGGTGGAACTATAGGTATTCACCTTGTAGTCAGTTTAAATAGCATCATATTAATTAACAGCAAGCATTATTAGTAGTAACCAGTCATATATAAGTTAAAGTATCAACGAAAATTTGAATAAATGAAGAAGATGACTTAATTTTTTGAGTCATTTTGTAAAATACACAAACAACACATGTAGAGATATGAAGAACCTGTGTAAAATTAATTTTAGAGCCAAAATCTAGCAGATAGCTACCATTAACAAGAGAATTTCAGTAGAATTTATGTAAATGGAGTGGAATATACTTCACTATACACTTTGTATTATGAAACTGATGCCAGCAATTATGAAGTATAATTGGAATTTCCTCTGAATGGACATATAAGTTACTCTGATGAATTTCAAAATTTCATCTCTCCCATTGTTTTCATCCATTGCTATTATCAACTTCATACTGAGTATAAGCTTTCACTTTGTTCTCTTTCAACCAGTTTTCTTTTCTAAGCTATCCCTTACAAAATTTTAGTTGTACAACTTTATATCAGCCTTCATGTTTTTCATCAAAGTCTTACACTGGTCAAAATATCATGTCATAATCAGACCAAATCTTCATTTCCTTCCCCTTCTTCAGTACATCTTTTGCTTTATTGCTGAATTTGTTCTTTTGGATGTTGTTACAACATAAGCCACTAACCTCTTGTGCATTCGTGACTAATAATGCTACTAGTTCTTCATCTTTGGTTTCTTGTAGCTTTCCCCAGGCATCCATTGGAATTCTTTTTTGTTTTCTTCCAAGTTTTTAATATTGATAATTTTGGTCTTGTTTCTTACGAGTTTATTTCTTTCTACCCTTAAATTTTTTCAATTCTCACTCTTACTAGTTAGTGGTCACTGCCAGTGTTAACTTTGATCAGAACCGAGACGTCTTTAACAATGTAAGGAGTATTCGAAAGAACAAACTCTACCTCATTTTTAATGCCGATGTTTGGGATTCTCAATGGACACTTTCTGGAAGGATGCTTTTTGAAAAATGTGTTCTTAATTTTTCAGTTTTTTGCCAAATTGCACCAATCTTTTAACTCCATCATTTCTCTCAGTAATCCCATAATTGCCCACTATCGAGTCACCTTGTTGCCATGGACCAACCTTGGCATTAGTCACCAATAACCAAGTGACGGTTTCTTCCTTTCCCACAAGTTTCCTGTGGGTTCTAATAAAAGTCCACAATTTCTTCACCTGAGTGGCCTGAAGTAGGAGCATAAACCTACACAATCTGTACTTTGTACTTTTTTGAAACATTCTGCTGCTGATGTGATTTGCATACAAAGAAATCCGACCAGTTGTATATTGTTCCCTCTCAGAGTGTCACCTTTGAAAATCACGTTTTTGTTCATGGTAGAAAAGATAAAAACATTACTAATAAACATTCATAGAGATTGTTTGTTGTTTACTTTTTTTATTAGCACTCCACCTGCAAAACTTATAAGCTATACTTAATTTACTTTTCTTCTGCATATAATTATGTGGTTGTTACAATACTTGAAGAATCAGTCCTTAACCAAATCATCAGTTTATGAGAGTGGTGCATACATTAATGGTACAGATAAAAAAAGTTGTGCACTACAGCTAGTTAAGAAAAAAAAGGTTATTACTTGTGTTCCAATTCACCCAGTACACCACATTCCTTCTCAGTAGTCCCAAAAATGTCCATGGGTTCACATCTTCTCCCCCCTTACCCCTCCCTGTACTATACTTCTTACCCAAATACATTATAAAAATACTAACCTGCTGTCGACCCGATCCATCATATGAGCAAAAGTCTATGAAATCAAGTTTGGAATCAGCAAAGTACACTCTCTTATTGGCAATGTCAAGCGTCAAACCATTAGGCCAATATATTTTGGTATTGATAATGATTGAGCGATTTGTGCCATCCATACCAACTCTCTCAACACGAGGATTTTCTCCCCAGTCAGTCCAAAATAACCAACGGGCCCTGTAAAATTAATTTATTATTCACAAAAGTAAAATGTGTTAATATTTCATCAATGTTAAAGCAACAGAAAGAAAAGAAAAAAGAAACAACCATACAGGCAAGTGATATTACTAGGAATGAAATTATGGGTAGATGATTTGGAATGTGTTAGTTCACAGCCATAGGAAATGGTATCAGCCAAATAATCCATAGCATTGGGGACATTGGCATATCAGAGTGCAATTTAGAGTGCAAATTCAATATAGATATGTGGACAAATATGGGAATTATTTTAGAAAATGAACTATTTCTTCATGAAGAATGAATTAATCAACACTTGAGTAGTGTCATACAAAGAAAGTGCATTCAGTGGATGACTCCCAAACAGTTACTAAATAAGCCTTCTCCAAAATCACTTTTCCTTTCTTGAGTGATTGCCACCATTACGAGTAGACCAATCTATTTGCTGGCTCATTAATATCTTGTTTTTGGGTGGAATGTGTAGAACAACACAGCAGTTTCATAGCAGCGGGGGGGGGGGGGGGGGATCATACAGCATACTGGGTCAATGGTTGAAATTTGCACTTCACTGTACCTTCAGCTGAGCAGTACAGTGGCAATTTAACATGAGCATCCTAATTGTGTGGTTTAACACTAGATTTCAGATACACCACAACAGCTGTGGCAACTGCTATTTTTCTTTAAGCTTTATGTGAGTATTCTACCGATGCTTTTAAACAATTGAAAGGAGACCTATTAGGAACCGTGGACAAAATATATGGAGCAAGCTAAGAAAGATGTAAAGGTGAAGGGAATTGACTGGAGACAATAGGTATAGGGAGTTGCGTACCAATAGGGTGATAGGATGGGCAAAATGCTACGGGTCCTCAGGTGTAAGTGGCCTGAGACCAAAGGAGCCCGACATTTCAAAACCACGCTGATTGTTGCTGCCGGGGGCAGCAGTGGAGCTATAAAAAGTGACCTGGTTTTCACCCACCCCACAGATCCTGCACTGAGGGAGGGCCCCATTCACCGAATTTTCATCAGGCCTCAACAGTATAGTTACACCACTGGGTGTAGGAAGAAACTTGGAGTGTGTCATACAATAGATGATTTGTCCGATTACCTGCGAAAGTGGAAATGCCAAATGATTCCAACTAGAAGAATGGTTATTATGGGCGACTAGGTTTGCTCATAAAAGAAATTATGTATTTTGTGTGGTTCAGCTTACCCTTCAGTTGGATCAAGTGCCATTCCTCTAGGCTGTGTAATATTTTCTTTTAATAACACCATTCTGTTCATCCCATCTTCCTTGGCAACCTCAATAGTATTTAATCTTGAATCAAGCCAATACAAATTTCCTGCTATCCAGTCATATGCCAGTCCTTCAACTAGATCCAATCCATTTGATATCACCTAAATATGAAAGTATAAAACAGAATGCAATCTACCAGGAAATTATGCATGTGTGTGCAATAAGCATTTAGTTTAGACAAAAACAGACAGACATAAAATATTTTTGAAACATATCAGTAAAATAGTTTAAAAGCTAAATGTAATACCTCTTTTGGTTCACTTCCCCTGTCAAGTCGTGAAATCTTTTTAAGTTTCATGTCAGACCAGAATATGGTACCAGTATGCATGTTGGATGCAGTTGCAACTACATTTTCAACAATAATTGGAACCCTTTCTAATCCATTCTCATTCAAATCAGCAATCAATATTGAATGGCGGTTAGAAATAATTAGAAAAGCACCACTTTCATCTGCAAGAAAAGAATGATCCGAGAATATAATTTCTTATCATGAAAACTTTATAGACAAAATTTTCATAGGTCAGAATTACAAAAACTAAACCACTGATCCATCAATAATTTTCAACAGACTTAGGTTATTCATATTATTATTGCCACATTTTCTCTCTAATCATCTCCTTCATCCTCTCACACCAGCCAATATGGCAAGTAATGGAACATGTGATTATTATGAATGAACTTGAAACTTTCAATCTCGTATAAAACAAACTATCTGTGACATAAACATGGAATATGCAGGTTTCATTTCGGGGGGAGGGCTGGGGTTTTTGAAATTGTGTAAGTTTAGCTTTAAGAACTCTGAAATAAATTTGGATAATCAATCAGACGTGAAGTAAAAATTGAAAGCTTCTACTTACTGATTGCCTTACAAGTATGGTTGTCTCGCTCAAGCACATAATCATCATCGCAGTAGCATACGTAGCTACCCTTGGTATTTTCACAATGTTGGGAACATATTCCAGGAGGTTCACATTCGTTAAGATCCTCGCAAGTTAAAGTGTCATTGCTTAAAACTTCACCAGGTGGGCATGTACACACTGCACCCTGGAAACAATGAAAATGGGTAATTCAAACCATTTAGAACTGAAAGTAAAAATCATGAGAAAGATATGAAAACCAGGTTAACCAGGACATAATAAAATATACGTTCAGCTAAATTTACTTACAAGTGGTGTTTGTAAGCATCCATTAGAACACAGAGTTCCTCTGTGCTGACAGTTATTTTCATCACAACCTGGACCCTCATCAGCACCATTTGGACAATCAGGTTTCCCATCACACACCTGACTTTGATTGACACATCTTTCAGATACTTCTGGACATTGCCATTGGCCATAATCACACCTGAAGCAAAATTCAGAGAGTTATAATGAAATTATATATAAATAGGCAACTAACTGTAGCTTAAAAAAGTGTATAGGAATGTCTTGAAGTATGGATTAAATCAAAATCATGTTATCAATCTGTTAATAAATTTCAAATGATGATAAAAAGTTTCTCTTTGATTAGACAGACAGTATGGGTGTTCCTCACCATGTTAAATAGATTCAAAAAATAAACCACAGGTAGATTCAGCTGCCAATGAATACATTTGATACAGATTTTTAAAACAAGTCCCCTTTTCCATATAGAAGGAAAGAACATATTAAAAATGTCAGTATTTAACTTTTATGTATTGCACCAGATTGTAATACACAAATGTACAAAAATAGGGATTAAATCATTTCAGAAGTCTATATAAGCCTCTTCTAACCAAATGAAAACCTCTGTAGTGCACCCTGTTTGCACAGATGAGGTTCTGGGAACTGAAGGAGTCTCAGAATCTAGGCCTCCTTAAATGTTTCCCCATGTCTCATGGTTGGAAGTTTGGAGAGCATGGAAGTAGTGCAAGGCATTGTAACAGCCCTCATACCTGAACTTTAAATAGAATTGTATTTAATGAAGTATTTGTAGTGAGCTTAAGTTTGCTTGAATACGATCTGGTAAGTTTGTTTTGCAATTTCTTTTAAATCAGTGTATATAGACTTTATTTCATGAAAAGAAATTATTTAAAGGTCATTTAAGAACTGATTTCTGCAAGAGAATTGCTTAAATGTTGGTAATTCCAAGTATTAATGCAAGTTACGAAGTCTAAAGGACAATTTTCAACATTTTAAAATGATTTCTGTAAATAATTTTGTGTTTAAATATCTTTAATTTCCATTTCTAACCATTTTGTAATGATGTTAAATGATCAAGAGCTATTTTTGATTGTTTTTAATATGTTTAATTGTTGGAGTAATTGTTAATGTTCGAGAAATATCTCTCGGAAGCTTTTGAAGAATTCCAGAAATTTCGATAGGGCCTATATAAAGAAATCAGCAGAAGGACAGAGTTAGTTTGCAGTTAGTTTTATACAGATTCACTTTGGAACTGCCAAAGATTGCATCAGTAGTATCTCTGGATATTGTATCTTTGCATGTAAACAATATCGCTGACGTTGTTTCGAAAATAAACAGAAAAATGTTAAACTGAACTATATGGTGGACTACTTAATTACTTAAACCACCAAAGAACCTGACAGCATCCTCTTGCCTTTGCAGTTGAAAACTACCCAATAGGAAGATGAATTGAAAATGATCAGTGGCATGGAAGCACAAAAGTAAAATTGAAACCTTGGCATTTAAGACTCAAATGAATACCCCATTTGCTTGTAATTTACTTAAGGCGAAACAGTCTGCAGTTGTATATCCAGGTAAGGATTAACTGAGTTAGGTAGTAGTATTAGAAGGAAGTATCTTAGATAATTTCAGTTTTGGCAAGTAGTTAGATTAAAATCTTGGAGCATAGTTGAAATTCATGGCTGATGAGAAAACCCATACATATTCAGCATAGATATTTTAGAAATCAGATAAACAAATGTAAGATATCCAAAGAAAAATGTTTGTGAGAAAAATTTAGTGGGGTGAAAGAAACTGTTATAGGCAGAGTAGATACTGCATGCAGTAAATAAAAACATAATTTTTAAGAAATGAATAATTATAATAAAAAAATTCTTAAGTAAACATCAAAGATTCTAATGTAAAACATATTTTATGATCAGAAAAAAAAATAGCTAACGAGCTAACTGTGACAAGCTATGCATACATAAGCTGTATGATGTGTACACCCCGGAACACAGCATACCGGAAAGAGAGGAAGGTGTTTGATATTTATGATGTAGGAGATCCTATTCTATGGGCAGAATTTGAATGACACACACTTAGATGATAGGGGTTGATGAGATTTGTATAGAATAACTAAAAACTTTAGCAGAAAGAATTAATATACAGGGTTATTCCAATTTACTTACACAAAACTAAACAGCCATAGCTTCTGAACAAGCTGCAGTAACAAGGTCTAGTGTGTTTCATACTTTCCAAGTATCCTCATGTTTACATTACATCTGCTAGAGCATATCTTTTTGTGTTTCAAAACAGTCAAACTTTATTTAGTAATCATGGATAGTGCGAAGCATGCTCATTGTTGTGTGTGATCAACCAATGCTGTTCAAATAAAATTCAGGACCAAATATCACAAGGAACCACATCAAAGGCCAACTATTACTGCTTGAAACAATAGTTTCCTTAAAACTGATTGTGCAGTGCTTAGGAACCATGGTCATGGTCGGCCACAAACTTGAGATGAGCACATCGAAGCAATGCATCAGACTTATGCAAGCAGTCCAAAGAAATCAACTAATTATGCCAGTTGAGAATTGCATATTCTACAAACAACAGGATTTTAAGGAAACGTCTGAAATTTAAGCCATATACATTTCAATTATTGTAACCTTTGAGTGATAGTGATGAGCAAAGAAGGTATGAATTTTGTGTAGGCATGTTTGACAGAATGGAGTATGATGACAACTTTCTTACTAAAATTGGTTTTTGTGAAATCAACACATCCAAATATATGGCAAGGTAAATCAACACTATGTGAGAATATGATATTCTGAAAATCACCATGAAGTCATGGAATACGGAGCGGATTCTCTAAAGGTAAAAATTTTGTGTGCACCAAGTTCTGTTAAGATGTATGGGCTGTTCTTTTTTCCGAGCACACCGTAATTGGCATTTTGTATCTGGACATGCTGAAAAACTATTTAATGCCACAAATTCAGGATGATATGGATTAGGTTTTATTTTTTAAACAAGATGGTGCACCTCTGCATTTCCATAACAAAGTTATTGCTTACCTGAATGAAAATATTACTTCCTGGATTGGGCACGGTGGAACAATTGTGTTGCCACCACGTCAATAGATTCCACTGGACTTTTCTGTGTGGGGCTACATTAAGGAGAAAGTTCTGGTTCTCTCTCTTCCAGCAAATCTGAATGACCCTCATATTCAAATAACA
This sequence comes from Vandiemenella viatica, assembly GCA_031002005.1. NCBI lineage: Eukaryota > Metazoa > Arthropoda > Insecta > Orthoptera > Morabidae > Vandiemenella > Vandiemenella viatica. Next base: position 236,652,428 of record CM061920.1, on the reverse strand, counting down.
GTAGCATTTACAACCATATATGCTGATATGATTCATAAGATTTGGGATGAAATCTTTTACAGTGGGATTGTGCTATTTTTGATCATAGTTTCCGCCTCATTTAATGTTTTGCCGAATTCTTTTAATAATTTAAAATGAGTAAAACATTTCTTTCTTCTTAATATATAACTTTAATTCAGCTCTATATTGCATGATATTTTGTGTAAATTTAATTGGTCTGTCACATGTCAAAAGAAACACACATTGAACACTTGTAGAAAATAAATTGAATTCTCCAGAATTCAATGCCGTATCGCTTAATTCAAGAGGGCTTATACTTTCTTTGTATGCAGACAATTTTGTGTAACTAATCTAGAATAAGCCTGTATTATACAAACAGATGTAAAATATTACAAAACAGAAGACTTTGTAATCAAATTTGATAGAAGTATCAACTACACACTTCTGAGCAAAGCACAAGAAGACAAACATTAAAAATATTGAAAAATAAGCCTGACATTGAATGCTTGGAAATTATTAACTGGAATAAGGAAATTAAGCGAGAGATTAAACAAATATCAGTTTGGGTTTAGAAGAACTAGAGCTCAAACCTGGCAGTAAGATTGCAATCAAAAGGATTGATAAAAGATACTTGAAAAAATTATATGATAGAGTTATATGGCGCAGGTTGATCAAAATTTATAAGCTAGTAGATCTGAAACAACAAAACATAAGTTGAATTTATTACCTTTTTAAAGTGACATATGTTTATAGTAGAAGAACAGACTAATGAGAGACAAGTTTCAGTTACAAAGGAATTCTAGTTATTATCACCATTAAGATTAAACTTTTATATAGAGGAAGCAACTGAGGAAATGGGGGAAAAAAATATATGTGACCTAAGGTTGCAAGCTGAAAGAATCAGTATGTTGCAACTTTCTGACGATTCTGTCCTGTTGACAAATAAGAGTGAGGATATTAAGAAATTACTGAACGGCAAGAACAAAATTCTGGAAGTAGAATTGGGACAAAATTTAAACCAAAGAAAGACAAAAGTCATGAACTATAGCATAAATGATGACAACAATAGATTAAATATAAAAATGGGATCAAATCAAGAAATAGCAAGAAGATAATTCTGTTACTTAGCAAAATCACCACTGATGCTGGAGCTAGAATGAGACATGTGGGAAAACAGTATTCTATTAAATAAGAACATTTTTAATATCAAGAATCAATTTATGCTTCAGAAAGAAATTTTTAAAACTATACACATGGATCATAACTCTTCTTGTAACTGAAACTAAAATTCTTTTACTAAGAGAAATAAGTAAATTCAACACATTTGAAATAGATTCATAAGGATGTATACAATTAAGTGTCCTAATAACTTATGGTTTGAATGATTGTTAATTAAAATAAATACGTGATAGAATTACACATAAATGAGGGACAGAATAGTGGGTTAAGTTTACTGACAAAAAGTTTTGTTTCTATTATTTCATTAATGGATGGAATACCTAAAGGGAAGAACTGAACTGCAGAGGAAGATGAAGATGAAAACTGAATGTAAATGAGGTTGTGGGTTGCAATAGGTACGCTGAGGATATGAACAGATGGAGAATTGCCTCATACAAATAGAGAGAGTGATAATGGAAAGAATATTACAAAAATTGTTTTTAAATATTATTGCAAAATATTTAGAAATGGAGAAATTAAATATAAATACCCTCATTTTCCAGAATTTTAAAATTTTAGTTTCCAATGGCAGGAGGGTTTGTGACATCACAAAGATAAATTCACATTTCAGATGACCAAGCAGCATGGTAGTTTGGAAAGTTGGTGGATATGCACTCTTTAACAGGCAGCACATAAATTGCAGAAAGTGGCCACTAGAGTTTATAGAGTGGAAAGGCAAAATAATATTAATAGTTATCATTTAAATGTAATAATATTAGAAAACATGATACGAATTTTAAAACGTTACCAAAATAACAATACAACAGTGTCTACCATTACTTTTATTATATTACTTTTTATTATTTTTAATTGTTTTCACCATTTCTAAAAGCAATATATTTCCGTAATTACTAATGGGTATTATCCGTCTACAATGGCCACTTAATGTTATTCTTATGGCAGGCTTTAGTGTGCACACATCCACCAACTTTACTCTACCCCATGATCAAAAGGGATGAGTTTACCTTCCTGTCCTTTTTGTTTTCATTTTGCCTTAAAGCATTTTACTTCTTGACATGAAAACTCTTAGTTTGCTTGAAACATTCTGGAAAATTCTATTCATTCAGAGATACCGTATAATTAGAAACTATTCTGCTCTCCCTACTTGCATTCTGGAATTCCTACTCATAAAATGCAAAGTAATACAACACATTTACAGATTCCACAGTTTCATTTAGTAATTCAGCCATCCAGTAAAAAAACTGTGTTTATTACCTAAATGGAGGTGGTCCACATGCGTGTCTGGAATCTTCATCGGAACCATCGTCACAGTCTTCCTTGCCATCACAAATGTATGCTTTAAACACACATTGTGAATTGTTACATCTGAAGAAACCCATCTGGCAGTCAATCTGTAGCAAAAGGTTTACAAATAATAAATTAATGGCCCAAAATTTAATCTATGCTGAATTCAGTGGTGAATCCAGGATTTTGGTTTGGGAGGGGCTTGAGCAGATTTGGTTTGGGGAGGGAGGCTTGAGTGGATTTTGGTTTAGGGGGGGGGAGCGAAAAAAAATCTACAAAATTACGATGTTGGGGGTGGACCTAGATATTTTGTGGGGGGGGGGAACCCTTGAGCACCATACCCCCACCCCGCCCCCTAGATCTGCCAGTGATGCCGATTATATTCAATTTCTACCACAAACCCAACTAACTGTATAAAGGCACTCAGACCCAGACCTTTAATGAAATCTTATTTTCAGAGCTGGGAGCCGAGTAAATATGGTTTTGTAAATTTTTCTGGCAATTAATTGTGAATTTTTGTAAATGAACATTGTTTTAGGGAAAGAAACTATGTAAATACTATTTAGTATGCTCAAGGACAGTACAATGCATGAAACATTGATTAGAAGTTTGTAATTCTAATTACGGATGTGCTATATGATGTTTAGAGGACAATTTGTGAAGTTTGGACTGATTTATGTAGATAATTTTTTGTGTAAATATCTTTAATTTTCATTTCTGTGTGTTTCATAATGAATGTGAATGATTTTATATTAATTGAGTTTTTTTAATGCCATTTTAATTGGTCAAGTATTGTTAAAATTCAAGAAACGTTGGTCGGAAGTTTTTGAATTATTCTGGAATTTTATGTAAGGCCTATATAAGAGATTGACAGAGATATGATAGTTGAGTTTTAGTTTTGTAGGTGTTACAAGTTAGAATAACTGGAACATTTATTTACATTTGTATGTTAATATCTTTGTATGGGGTTCGATGCCTTGACGAAAAATAAACAAACTGTAAATTGACTCATCAATTAATTATTTCAATACCAAATACCTAACATAGCTTCCACATCAGGATAGAACATCAAGAAATTTTAATCAACGAAAGAATTAACAACTGTTTATGCAAAATTTAACATGAACATTATGTCCAATAGAAATCAAGTGGCCATTTCAAAACTACATTGTACCGTGGAAAAGACAAGAATACTGAGTTACTCGTGTGGACTATTGGGACTTCATCTTTATTCTTAAGTACTTGTAAGTTTCAATATTTAAAGATTTCCATAATGATAGCAACATGGTGATAATTTAAGACTCCAAATCCTCTCTGAGAAACTGGACAAGTACATCACGGGGGGGGGGGGGGGGCACTGCAAGAGTGGATATAAAGGCTAGCTAATTGGGAGTTTACTCTTCTTTTTAGCAGAGCTAGAACATTTCCTGGAATTCTGTGAAAGAACACACCTGAAATTTTGGCTCCTTTAAAATATACTCCCTTAATTATGTTGGAGTGGAGATAGAGCAACAATGGTAGAACTTGGAAATGTAGACTGTCACCAAAGTGCAATTTCTGAAAACTTCAGAAGTTATGACTCACCATTTCACATTCAAGAGCAACTAAGATATCTGGAATGACAAGTGTTTGTATTGGCTTTCCAAGTGAGACCGCATCACTGTGTAAAAAGTCTGTGTTTCAGCCGTACGACCTTCTTCCTGGTGAGAACTGCATTGTACACTGGTGTTGTATGCTATCATATACTAGCTTCTCATTACCTGTCCAGAAAATTAAGTCAACTTGGCCAATTACGATACCTAATCTGTTTCATTGCTTGGTGATGCACTTCACAACGTGATGGGGGACAGTGTAAAACCTTTCCTGTTGCCATTCATCATGAACAACTGTCCTTATTTATGTTATTTGGGCACTTGGCAGTTTCTAATGCCTACTTTATCCTTTTTTATATATAATGATAGACTCATTCTATATTACTAACGTGATTTTGCTAACATGCATCATTACCTACACATGCCATTGGTTCTGAATTTTTGTCTATATGAAATCACAAGCTACTCAGTACACATGAATAATAAAAATAACTGCATATATAAAAATCACCTGTCCACAAGATGATGGTTCATCTGAGCTATCATCACAGTCAGGAGTTCCATCACAATGCCAAGCACGAGGTATGCATATTCCCGAAGACTGACATTGGAACTGCTTTTCAGTATCACACTGATTTGGAGCTAGAGATGCTGCAGTGTTGGTAAAAATCACTCAAGTGAATATAAATTCAGTAACAGAAAAAATAAAAAAGTCTTAATATAAATATCTCAGAGAATGTGAAATGCATTAATTCTATAATATATATTTCTTTCTTTCCATAGTGATTAGGTTTTCCTTAATTAGCTTAAAGTTAACTACAATACTAGTGAAAGAATTAAGAATGGTGCATGGAAGGGAGAAGATGACCATGACCACAAGCTGACACTCCATTTCAGGCATAAGTGTGTAGGAAAATTGCATTTTGGAGGTAAAGGAGTTAGGGATTAGAATAAATTAACACGAGAAGTGATGAATAATTTACTAAAAATGCCAAAAGAATTCAAAATTGAAATTAATAGATGGTAGGATTAGGTGGGAACAAGAAAGAAAAAAAATGGGCATGTAGGGAAATTTCCACTGGAGAGAGTGTTCCATTTCAATTAAATTAAAACATTAAACACCACCTAACTTTTCTACTATACATAATATTAATTTAAATCTTGATCCAAAATTCTGTACATTTATGCTATTAAATAATAAAAATATAAAAGTTACCTTTCCACAAAACATTAAAAAAAAAAAAAACAAGTACATGCTGGCAGGCTAACTTCAAAAGCAACAAAGCAGTTTTAACTTTAACTATTTTTTTCTCAATGTAAACAATGTTTTATTACCATTCAGGTAAGAATATCTACGAGATGTTGATGCTTTCAAGACGGGAACAAAAATTTTCTCATTATAAATTACAATATAAAAAATTATGTGTAGTTTTTAATAAATGTGGCTTTAATAAAGGGCTAATTCAAAATTCTAGTTACAGATAAAGTATATTTTCATATTATTATTACTTGCACACAAGAAACACTCAAATGTTCAATGATGTTTCAAAAATACTGGTAATGTGTACTTACGACAGCCTTGCTCATCACTACCATCATTACAATCAGGTATTCCATCGCATTTGTATGATTCTTGAATACATTGTTTTAAATCTGCACATTTGAACTGTGATGCTGAACATGTGATAGGTGGACAGCCTTCTTCATCCTGATTGTCGAAACAATCATTATCTCCATCACAAACCCAAGATTGAGGAATACAGTGACCCGATCGTGGACAAGTGAACTGAAAATGAAAGTTGTGATTTCATACCTGATATACTGTAACAATCCACTACCTTCTAGGGCTTTCCACAGAATATTTTACACAACTGACTCACCGAGAAAGCTTACATTCGTTCATAATCCACTACCTATTTTAGAAAATTTACTTGATATTTATTTTATGCTATAAGGATCCAAAGGACTAAACAATTTCAATATGAAGGTTAAAATGTATTGATTACTTTTTGTGCTGTTATAATGAAATTACATAAAACAGAATACATTTTTTTATTGGTTATTTATCAAATTTATACTAAGAGGTAATACTGCTGTTTCCTATCTATGAATAATTTGTAAAACAATACAGTTCATAAAAAAAATAGCAGTCACAATAATATATCCAAATAAAACATGTTATGAAGTATATTCTTTTGCTTTGGGATCATTGGCTAATCATTATCTGTGTCATTAAAACCAGTAGACGATGGGTGGCAAGGAATGGGAAGGAATTCAGCCACAGCCTTTTGATGGAACAGACCCAGCATTTGCCTAGATTGATTTTGTGAAATCATTGAAAACTGGAATCTGAAGGGCCATACAGGAAACTGAACCCATGTCCCACACAACGCCAGGCCCAAGTATTATTCCCCTTGCACCAGACTCAGTTCTTTTGAAAGAGCCATCTCAGCATTCATCAAAAGTAATTCTGGGAAAATGAACTGAAATCTGAATAGCTCTACCAAGGATAAGGCCCACAGCTTTCAAAACTTCCTAAATGCCAGGGTGTAGCAATGTCTGCTCTCTTATAACTTACAATTTTGATTAATAATTTTATCAGTTTCCATTAATTATTGTCTTCACAGTATCTTGCATTCAATGTTTACAAGTGATTGATCTACTTTTTGTACCCTTTCTACACTTACCTATTTTATATTAGGCCACAAATGTTTTACTATTACCACTATTATATACAATATCTCAGTCCCACCGTCATATTGATAATCCACCTAGTCATGTAGCAACCCTCGGCGTGTGCACACCTCCCGAGCCTCATGACTCATTCTCTCCATCATGATTAAGGTTTAATAACCGAAATATTGATTTTATTTGTGTGTTTATATATGTTCTTCTCTTGTTGCTGCCTTCAACTTTGGTGAGTGATGAGTCATTTTCCCTGTCCTTACAATTATATTATTATTATGCTGTGATTCACTAGAAGTGAGGCCGAAAGTTTTTCTCGGTATCATTTACCGAGCGGGGCGGTGTAACGGTTAGCGTACTCGCCTCGCATTCGGGAGGACGGCGGTTCGAATGCACGTCCGGGCATCCAGATTTGGGTTTTCCATGGTTTCCCAAATCACTCCAGGCAAATGCTGGGATGCTTCCTTCAAAAGGCCATGGCCGAATTCATTCCCATTCCTTGGCCTCCATCCTTGACCCCCATCCTTTCCCGTCTCTAAAGACCTCACTGTTAAGAGACGTAAAGCAGTTAGGGAAAAAAAAAAAAAACGGTATCATTTGTATTACATGTCTACCAACAAAGATTATGCCTTATTAATAACTTTTATTAATAATTTATTACATGACCAAATTATTATAGTCAATTTTTCAATAGAATAGGCACAGTCATTTAAAATCCAACTTCCATGTTTCTAAGAATGCTGGTAAATTTTCATCTTGCCATCCCACCTTGACGATAAAATTATAGTTTCACCATATCCTTCTAACATTTACAAACTTGAGAAAATATTCAGATATGCCTTAGAAATAGAATATATAGAATTCATGATAAATTACATTAATTTCTTTGACATTCTTTGTCACATAACCTTACTTTTGTCAGTATACCTTCAAAAACAGTTTAAAGAGTCCTAAAAACACTTAAAACCAACAACAAATCATTTAGAAACATTTTCCAGTAATTAGTTGTTAGTAAGGAGAGTTTAATTTAATTTGAAACTTTTCGAAAGTACTATAAAGAGAGTTAACTTTTTTAAGATTTTCAGAGGTGTAGGATGAGATCATGATTCAAATCAAGTCTAACACTTAGGGTCTAGAAAAATGTATTAAGGAGATATAGTGACCTTGGTGATCTCGCAAGCACATGGAAACGATTGCACCAAATCAGTTTTAAGTTAGCAAACTTAATTTTAAAGGTATGGTAAAGATTCATAGCTCAAAATGTTGGGCATAAAATAATACACAACATATGGAAAGATAGAGTCAATAACTAACTGGAAGGTATGTTTTTTAGATGAAGTTAGAGATTTTGCTGACTTTGCAATTCAGACATTCTGCATAAATATTGGTCTGAGAGCATAGAAACCACATTCAAATTACAGAGAAATTTTCATTCAACACACAGAGCGATTTTCTTAAAGATTCCAACAATATTTAAGCTTTAAAAGGGAAAACAAAGTTTAAACGTAATGGCAGCTGCAAAGCATAAGTACGGAAACAAAGGATTAGCATTAAAGGAAATAGATAACAAGGAAATAATATTACCATCGGATAGAGAATTATATTTAGCAAAGTTTGACAAATATTACAGATTGATAGCTCTCATATATCTGGAGATAAGTGACATCAAAGTTTTTAGCTGACTTTGTGATTATTTTCAGGAGTAAGTTTTTGCTGTCAAATAAATTTTGGTTTTATTTCAGGCACATACCTTTATCTCTTGGGGTAATTACGAGGGACTAGCGACCGCTAAACAGAAACTGTAAAGGTACTAGACACAATCACAGTTTAGATGAAGTGCTGTATGCAATAACCCTGCTACAAGTTTTCTTTTTTAACACTCTCTTTGTCACTATTTCTATCACAGTTGATACCAGATTCAGAGTTTAAATTACCCTCAACAATTACAAAGTGTGGATAGAAAATAAAACTTTTTATTTCTCAACTTTAATATTTAAAACTTGATCATCTTCAAAATATACTACTACTGATCCCTCCATATGAATTTTTCCATCATCTGAAGAAGTGCTACAAGTTATCTTCCAACATTCATCATGACCTACATTGCTTTTTTTAAACTTTTTGTTAACTTTAACAAGTCTGTAATGCAAACTCATAGTTTTCACTTCAAAAGCTAAAAATCTAACTTAATCCACAATCTGACGGTTCATCAAATCTTCCCATAGGAGATGTGCCAATCTATTGTGTCAGAGACAAGAAAGCTAATTCCTTTCTTCAGGAGCCTGCAGTTTAAAGTAGATCAGAACCACGGAACATCCCGGTGTAGCTCATATAATCAAACAGAACTCCTAAAAAATTCCTACTCACCACAGGATTTGAATCCGCAACCAGAGAGAGAACTTTCGGAAGGCAAGCGCCTTAACCACTGAGCTACAAGACCGACTTCTTTTGAGGCATACATGTGCTAACTACTACCAAAATTGGATAAAAACTGTTGGTTTGTATAAACAACGGTGACAGAAATTAAGGTGAGGGAGGAAAGGATGAAAAGGTTTAGGTTTCTGTAAATCAAACAAACAGTTTTTTTTTTCTATCTGTTTTAAAGTATACGTAAAATCGGATAGGAACTGTGTGTTTGTATAAAGATTTTTCAAAAAGCGTCCAACGCACATATCATACGTGCAAGACGTGGCGTGATAGTGACAGTAACTTGACAAATTCGCAGATTTATCCCATCCAAACTTCGTGTAACACACCTATAGGAGTTTTCATTTCAAAAAGACACATGGAGTAGGCTGGATGCTCTAACAGGGGGATTCTATGTTTCAACAAAAACTCCTTGATTGAATGCTGGTGCATTGTCTTGGTGAAGGATTCAAGACCAATTCTTCCACAGATCTTTCTTTCTCTTCTAACATGCTCACAAAGGGTGATCGAAACCTGTTTATAATAAACATCGTTTACAGTTTGACCTTCAGGCCCCCAATCAATGTGATCACCATTATGGAAGTAAAAAAGCTCTATTGTTTCTTACCATACCTTGTATTGCATGATTTATTTACCCAAGATACTGCAGTGACTTTTCTAAATTCTCCACAAAAAATGTCTTTTTTCCCCAGTTTGAAAAGCAAAATATTTCAGTAGAAAGTGTAAGGTTATCTGAGCATACAGTAAATCAATTCATCGCCAAGCCATTCTATATCAGCACCAACCAATTTTACTTCTTTCAGGAAAATAAGTTCACACGCACAAATCATTCAAAGGTAACAAAGCAATAATTCATTTCTATGATGTGATACACAAATTAAAATATGTACATTTTCGTGGCGGCAATACTGTAGCAAAAATTTCTCGGGTTTCTAGCCACATCAAAATTGAATCATCAGCCAATGTTTCAGAAGCTGGCACTGCTTCCATTGTCAAGCACCGCTTAACAGCCCTGAAGTCATACTTGGGTTGCTTCTATGTCATAATATAGCTCGATCCCATGTGGCTTGCAATAATCCAATTACTGGCTTCCATGTTTGACTTAAAATCCCTGAAGTCTGCTGCATGGTAGTTTATAGGGTATAGGGCTATCAGGCAGAAGCGGACGGGAAAGTGCATGGATAAAGGGGGGGAGGCAGGGTCAAGATGGTCCCTGCTCACTTGATGATGGCATACTCGGGTCACTTCTAAGCCCTAATATGGCTCAATCCCATGTGGCTTGCAATAATCCAATTAGTGGCTTCCATGTTTGACTTAAATTGAGGCCCTGATTGTGTTTCAATGATATATTGCCACCCATTTTGAAATTTGTAACTTATGTTCTAAACGTAATTGTATTTTTGTTTGTGAAATATGTAATGTATGAGCCATATAATGGGAACTATCCCTGAACTCACCTTAATGATTGTGAATAACCATCTAAAAACTGCAATCAGGATGGTTAGAACAGAGAGCCCAAGATTTGAAGCTAGACATGTTGTAACTCACCAATCCAATAGAAAGGCACATTAAAGAGATAAGACAGAGATTTGCATGTTCATTACAACCCAATTTCAAACAACCTTCCAAACAGAAGGAAAAACTGTGAAGTTAATTAAATTTATATTGGAATTAAATTAAAATTCTTATAAAATAAAATAATGATTTTTTAGTACTCACATCTTTAAAGAAATAATGAACACATTTAAGTACAAATCCATTGGTTTTAATTCTCATCTCCCTCTCAAAAAAATTTCTTATAACATTTTGCTTTTAACAAGTTTTTGAAAACTAATATTCTTCAAGCAGTACTGAAAAAGTTATACACACAATTTAAACTTACCTGGAAGTAGGCACATGTCTTCTCTTTACAAAATTCTCCCTCATCAGAACCATCTCCACAGTCATTTTCTGAATCACACTTCCAGGTCACAGGAATACAACGTCCATTGTCACACAAATGTTGTGACAAAGCACAAGTAACATTAACACAACCAGTTTCATCTGAATAGTCTCCACAGTCATTTTCTGAATCACATTTGAAGCTCATTGGGATACAACGACCAGTGCTGCATTGAAACTCGCCTGCACCGCAAGTTGGTTCTGAAAAAATCAAAGCATTCAAGCATCTCTAAAGACAAAAGCTGATGTGTAAATGGTACGCACAAAAGAATGTGAAAATAACATGAAAACAATGACAATATTTTGCATGGCCTATTAACAATGTGAAAATGAATGAGACATGCAACAACCCTATTTTGGGGATTAATAGCCAAAGCTGTTTTGTGGATGAGATAGGATACTTGCTGGTTGGTGGAGGGTGTAAACTGTATTTGGAGGGGAGGAGTTTTGAGGATACTAGGTATGGCAATTAAACTAAGGCAAGGTATTTAAAAGTATCTGGTTTCCCATTAAGTACCACAGATCAAAACAACTGAAATAGATAAATAATACCATGCATTTAATTTCTTTAGTATTACTTAATCAATTACCTTCATTAGTAAAACAGTAATTCTTCCTTCATACAATGAAAGCTCATTCATTTTCAACACCCAAGATTGTTTACTGTCATTGTAAAAACTTCAAATTAATAAAAGAATGCCCCACATTAAAAGCTGCAATTTTATGCAGCCAGTGATTCAGATATTTACAGCTACAAATGCATATGGCAAATTATATCTATTGTAAAATGAGTATACTAAAGTATAAGTACACACAAATCATTTTAAAAAGAAGTACTTTACAAATATAATACTTTAGAATACTGGAATTACATTAGTGTGCTATACACAGTACAGAATACTTGTTTTAGATCTGAAAGTTTTCTGGGGGAGTAATTCAGGTAATTAATTAAACTTTTCAGTAGCTCACTTGTACAGTTCTGTTCCTCATCTGAATTATCCAAACAATCATCATCACCATCACAGACCCAAGCCTTTGGCACACATCGCTGGTTGTTACACGTAAAATCCCAGGTGTTGGGGCAAGCTTGAACAGGTGGCTCAGCATTTGGGTCTGCAGCACAATTTGATCCATCTTCTGTTAATTTTTCCCCATATGGACAGCCGCACTTCACCTAAGTGGCAAGTTATAACTAAATATAGTTTTTATTAAAATATTCGTGCTTACAAAATATCATGTGAAAGTGTTTGAGACACATAAGCCTATCCTGAGGATTAATGGCGAAAGGTGGGGGAGGGGCGGGGAGGAAGGAGGTAACAAACATTCTGATTTAAAAAAACTGCTCTGCAATATAACAGATTTGGCATAAATGCAAACAACTGTTCAGTTTATATGGTATGAAAGGAAATGAAGGCCCCGAGTGGTAAATTTAACTACCAATAATGAATGGCACATATTCACAAAAACATGGAAACAGAGTATTATTTTGTGGTTCTGTCCCATTGTCATCAGCTGTGGTAAGTGACAATTCCTTTCGCAAAATTTATTTTACATGGTGTGGTAAACACAACATCGATAATTAACCTAAATGAACATTTGATATGCCATATTTCCAATGATACATGGCCTTATCCTAAACTGGTGGTTAATAGGATACTTGACACTACACAGAAAACTATGAAATTTTCATTGGTAATGACAGATTAATTTGTAAGAGTAACAAAAAAAAAAAAAAAAAAAAAAAAAAATCAACCTAATTTGCAGAAAACCTTTTAGTAAAATAAAAATATAGCCATTAGTCTTGTGATGCAAAACAATAATCAGAGCTTGTAATGTCAATTTTGCTCCCACATTTTAAGCATATGTCGACAATCTTTGTGGCATAAGTCAATCCTTAATTTAGGTATGGTTACCAGTCAATTAAACGGAATTGTAATGGAAGCCAGATTTACCAAACAGTACAGCTCTATTTGCCCAAAGTTGATGAAACAATGCTGGAAATTTTTTTGGAATCAAATAGTTATTTCTATTCAGAATTATAAATATGCTAAATCTGAAAATATTATTTTGTGTTCGAAAGTATCTTATTTGGATAATGGAAACAAAGAAACTGCCGCTGGGCACTAAAAATAAGATTAGAGAAAAATAACCCATCATTTACCACAGATAAAGGCAGGAGGGCGAGATGAACATGTAAAAAACACAGAAACGAACAAATTGCACAACATTTCAGTGAGAAACCTTATTCATGTGAGAGGCAAGACATATGGTGGGGTTAATAATGTGATCACAACCCAACCTGCCACATAAGTGAAACAAAGGCAGAAACAGGGATGGGGGTGGAAGTTTTTTTTTTTTTTTTTTTTTTTTTTTTTGTAACAGTTTAACGTCCCTTTTTAACAACGTGGTCTTTAGAGACGGGAAAGGATGGGGGCAAGGAATGGGAAGGAATTCGGCCATGGCCTTTTGAAGGAAGCATCCCGGCATTCGCCTGGAGTGATTTGGGGAAACCATGGAAAACCCAAATCTGGATGCCCGGACGGGGATTCGAACCGCCGTCCTCCCGAATGCGAGGCCAGAACGCTATCCGTTACACCACCACGCTCGGTGGGGGTGGAAGTGCCAGGGGTGGGGGAATAAGGTTGAACCGCGATAGAAATGGAACAAGATGATGTCAGCGGCACCTGTTTAAAAATTATTATTGAAAACATTATTAAAAAAATAATTTTAATTTGATTTTGATCAGTTATAGGGGTAAATAAATGAAGGTAGAAATATATGTATGTACAAAAAACATATATAACTGACTAAATTTAAAGATAGCAAGTGACAGGTTTAGGCCAGTGGTGTGTCTGGTGTCGAGGATATGTTGGTAGGCTAGTTCCCATCTGCGGAGTTGTGAAGGAGTAATGGTGTTTGGAAAACTTCTAACAGTTCTAACTGTGAAGCAGGTGTTGATGTTTGAATCTCATGAGTTGCATGAATTTCCATTGGATGGTCAGGGTTGGAAGTATAAACTTTTTGTCTGTGGCCCTTCATCCTTTAGGATAGTTGTTGAGTGGTGACGCTGATGTAGGAAGCAGTGCAATGGACACAGGTGAGTTGGTAAATAAGGTGAGTTGGTAAATAAGATGAGTGGTAGCACACATAGCATGTTCAATTATAGGAAAGGATTCTCCTGTGACAGGATTAGAGTAAGTGGTGGTGGCAGGGTGCATGCTACACGTTTTACAGTGAGGTCTCTTACAAGGGAAAAATCCTTCTGGAGGTCTAGGAGAGTTAGAAGGTAAATACTTGTGGGCCAGGATGTTATTCAGATTGGGTGGTATGGTTAAGCAAATGCGGGGAGCAGTGGGTAGGATTTTGTGAAAAAGGAGACACATTTTGAAGGACTGTAGGAAGCCATGCCCAAGGCGGAGAATCAGGTTGACAGATTCCAAGCCAAGAAAGAACTGGGTGACGAGTGTGCCACCCCCAGTACTTCCACTCCCATCATGTTTCTGCCTTTGTTTCATTCATGTGATGGGTCAGGTTGTGATAACATCTTTCCCAGTGCTATATATCTTGCCTCTCGCATGAATAAGGTTTCTCATAAAAGTATACTTATTATAAGATTAGATTATACAGAGTGAACATATTGTAACATAATCCAGGAATGAAGTCTTTCTTGGCACTTGAACATTAGATTTTAGAGGGTAGATTTTGGAAACATATATACCCTAGAAAGAATTGTTTTTAATAGCTAAAATTTGTTTTAGAAGAGCAGTACTAGCAGAGGCAGTAGTTAAGAGGAAAATATAGTCCACTTACTATAAACACAAGTATTCAACGAGATAGCAGCAAGCTTTCGTCACAACAATCTACTAATGACAGACTTTTTTTTGATGAACAGTGCACATTTAACAGTAACTATGGTATTACTAATTTGCAAGATGAGTTATGTACTTATATGTATTTAAATCATGACCAGATTGTATAGATATAGTCCAACAGTTTGTATAGGTGCTGTGTCTATAGGAATACACGATACTTCACATTAAAAGTCATTATTGATCAATAGACATTTCAATTTAGTACAGAGAAAAATATTAGGATATGCAGTTTATTAAACGTGATAAAATAATAAGTAAGTGGTCTCCACAAAAATACATTGAACATTTTGCAGTTACAAGCAAATATGCTTGGTTTCGTCAAGGAAGTTGTATCCACTTTTTACATGCTTTTTTTGGAACTTATATAAAAAATCTATTTGGAATTTTATTTGACCTGTTTACACAAAGCCAGAACTTATTAAATCAATGAAATTTCCACTTTGAGGTTTTGTTTAGAACTGAATGTACAGAGGATGGATTTCACAGCAGATGAAATGTCCACTACAAGCATTTTGGTGTCAATATTCAAATTAACATTTAAAAATTGCAACTTTCTCATTTTTTCAGAATTTATTTATTTACTTGTTCATTTTTGGTTGTAGTAGATGTATACATACAATAACGATTACTCTCACTAACAACAAAATCTTCTCAGGTGTCCAGCCGGATGGTCACGACGTTTCGACAGCTGACTCTGCTGTCTTCATCAGGTATCTTGTGGTTGTCCTCAGTTGACTGTCTCTGCCTCGACTGGCATGGCCACCCATCGAACCTCCTTTATACCTTTAGCTGGAAAGGCCTGTGTGTCCACTTCTGATTGGCCGTTACCGCTGGCTTAATCTGCGGTCCGCTGCGGCACCCGACTGGTGTCATTTGCCGGTGAGGATATGCTACGCTCTCGTCGGAGATCACCAATGATAGGTTTCCAGGCTTCGCTGTCCCTATTTATGTTGTTGTCACTAAGCCGGATCTCCAGACCAAGTCTCAGAAAGAAGAAGGCCTGGCCAGCACTGCCGTTTTATCAAACTCTATCCTGTGTTCCTCATCAAAGGCATGCTCGGCTATCGCAGACTTGTCCAGTTGCATCAGCCTCAGGTTTCGTTTGTGTTTGATAAGGCGCGCTTCGATCGTTCTGATGGTCTGACCGATATACACTTTACCACATTCACACAGGATGGAATAAATCCCAGGGGTCCTCAGGCCAAAGTCATCTTTTACCGACTGTAGCATGTCACGTATCTTGGCGGGAGGCCGGAAGATACTTTTAATTCCATACCGCATCAGGAGTCTTCCAATTTTTCCCGCATATGGAAGAAAAGCAAGAGTTTTTGGTGTTTCTTCTTGTTCCGACGGCGGTCTTGGTGGCTTCTGAGTAAAGGCACACTCTATTCTTCCATATGCAGTGAACACATTGAGAAAAATTGGAAGAATCATTTAAGATTAATTTTGAATTTTTTGCATTACTGGTAAATGGAGCCAGATTATGCAGAAGGCTTGAGTGTAGTGCCAGATTTAAGATATTTTTCTTACTTTATAACAACTGTTATTAGTTGTTAATAGTGCTGTTGCTTCTTGTGATAGATTAATACTATTATCTAAATTTTTATGAAAAAATGAGATTAAAAGTTTATTAGTACTATCACTATGACCTTACAAGATTAAAATCACTAAATTACATTCATTGTTTTCCAGAATACTTCACCTGTAGTCCCACAGAGTTGTTACGAGGTACAGCAAAGCACAATTTTTCACATCCTCCATTATTATAAGCACATGGCTGGCTACCACTTAGAGTCTGCACCTCTTGACTGTATACTTTGACACCATAAAGACGATTTGTAGTTGGCTCGCGTACCAATATTTCTTCTTTATCACCTGTCAGCTTGTGAAGTTTGATAATGGCATCTAGGCGCCAGTCAGTGATATACATAAAATCTACAAAAAAATAAAAAAAGTTTACCAAAATAATTATACAGGCTGACAGTTTCATTATACAGAGTTAGCCTAAATGATTCATCAGGTTTCAAAATACTGTGTACTGAAAGAGTGATTCATGAAAAGATACATGAACTCACCAAGTTTCTCATACATACTAATGAATGTTCGATGAGTGTGCCCCCAGTTACCTGACACACATCCACATAGATAATCCAGTTCCATCCATATGTTAAATAGCATGTTTCTATTCATGTCCATCACAGCAGCAGTGATCAATTCCTGTAATTCTTGCCGTGTTTTTGGCATTGAGAGTACATAAACCTTTGTCCTTCACATCACCACACTAGAAGAAATCACTTGGGGGTCAGATCTAGTGACCTGGAGAGCCATGACAGAAGAACATCACTTAGACCAGCGTGCCGCTCCAACGATGTGGCAGTTCTGTGTTGATAAAGTTGCAGACATTTGTACTCCAGCGAGGTGGAGCCCCATGCTGTTGTAGGATGAAAGTAGAAGAGTCAGTAAGCAGTTGTGGAAACAACCACACCTGAACATATCCAGCTACAAGGATCCCGTCACTGTCCGCTTGGTTAAAAAAACAGCCCATACGGCTTTCTCTTTGATATGGCACAGACAGGGCTGGCGCTAGGAATTTCGGGCCCGGGGTAAAAATTAACGACTTTTTTTTTTAGCTCTACAAAATGGCTGGCGATAATGGGTTTAATCTTGGCTTCATGGCCTGAGGGCCCCTATAGTCGGTGATCGGGCCCCTGTCAACCCGCAGGTCCCAGGTACTTTTGACCCGCTTACCCCCCCCCCCCCCTTAACGCCGGCCCTGGGCACAGAAGACATTCACTTTTGGCGAAATACCTTTCCAGCTCACAAAGCTATGTGGTAATTCAGTACCCCACATTCTCACATTTTGACGATTCACACTGAGCATGGTGGTGTAACAGTTGGCGCTCTGGCCTCGCATTCGGGAGGACGGCAGTTCGAATCCCCGTCCGGGCATCCAGATTTGGGTTTTTCATGGTTTCACCAAATCACTCTGGGTGAATGCCGGGATGCTTCCTTCAAAAATGCCATGGCCAAATTCCTTCCCCCTCATTCTTTCCCGTCTCTAAAGACCTCGCTGTTAAGAGACGTTAAGCAGTTACAAAAACAAAAATATGATGATTCACCTTTCCAGACAGATGAAAAGTTGCCTTGTTCCTGAATACAAAGTTCCCCACCAAGTCCCCCTCATTTTCCATAGCTACCAGCATTTGGGTACAAAAATCAAAATGGCTGCAATAATCTGGGGTCAGGTGTTGTACCAATTGCAAGTGGTAGGGTTTTAAATGTAAATGGTGACGCAAAACATTCCAAACTGTTTTCTGTATAATGCCTAGTTCATGGCTAACGCAAATGATAGATTTTTTTTTTTTGACCGCGCACAATTCTGTCTCATGTACTCTATGGTTTCCTTTGAGACATGTTCTTCCCATGCTGGTCCGTTTACACCCACAACCAGTGTTATGAAACTGGCGAAACCAATGTAAAATGCTCTGATGATTAGGTGCAGATTTCCAAATTTTTGTACGAACGCAAGCTGTACATTCGTAACCAAAGAACACTTCGCATATTCTAACACACAAAAAGTCTTCTGCTTTTCTGCAATCTTGTCCACTGTTGCAATCTGGCATATGTGCCAGACACCAAGCAGGCTTTTAAACTTGGCAATTTTATGTATCTTTTCATGTATCACTCATCTCTGTAAGTCGTATAGTTATCAATATATGGCCTTTTGATACCCGATGAATCATTTAGGCTAACCATGTATAAAAATATCATGAAATTAGTAGAACAGCAAAGATAATTCTCATCAGTTGGTTATTCTTATTCTTTAAAGAGTTCTAGGGTAAAATTTGTCTTTCCTGACCAGTAGGCCTAATTACACACACAAGTGTTTCTCAGCCTGTAGTGGAAAATTTAATTGTAACTGCATTAAAGATACCATAACAAGAAATGAGTTAGTAAAAAGTATTCACATAAAATGGGTTACTGTACTTTTACTGTATAAGGCTATAAAAGAGAATTAGCCTATAAAACAAAATTTGTATACATATAGTAAACAATGAAATCAGGAATTAAATTAGGATAGAGAAATGAGCTACCACTTACCTTTAGATGATGGATTTGGGGCGCGAACACATAGAAAAGACAAAAACACAACTGATCAAAAAATTTTTTGGGATAAGCCCTTTATCAATAGGTGATGGTGGGTGATGTTTGAGACTGTCTCTCAGGAAGACTGTTGGCCAGGAAAATTTCCCTATCCATCCTTAGTTTTATTACCTTAAAGCATTTTCCTGCTCATTGTTGTTATTATACATATATATACAAATAATATATCAAAGACGAGGCAAAAATCAGGTTTTCCAGGATATGACTACATTGCTACTACAATGAAACAGTGACTGCTCAAGGTACCTCAATGAGAGGTGAAACACATCCAATATTAAATAAGATCCTAACACAATTGCATTGGTGTACCAATCAAATAATAATTTATTATTTTATCAAGCAACTGCAGACGAATGGTCTACAATAATTACATATGATAAAATATGTTCCCAGCTGGCATTGAAGAAAGCAAAAATCTTTTAGGATTAAGTTAATCGCCATTTTATGAGAGTTGGTTCACAGAATTATTGACATTTTTCCTAGTCTTCAGGATGATAGAGATTAAAAAATGCTAATATATACTACATAAGCAGTTAAAATCAATTCTTAGAGTTATACCTTTGTGTATGACTATGGAGAAAGGGTGTCTGATGAGTCTTGAGCTCACTGTTCTTACATCAGTGCCATCCAACTTGGAATGCTGAACATGGTCAAGAAGCGCATCGCACCAGTACAGTCGGTCAGACTCAAAGTCAACAGACAACCCATTGGGCCATCCTAAGGTAACATTCCTGAATACTATTAGGTTACTTCCATCAGTATGCGCACGACTGATGTTTGCTGGACGGTCCCATTCCGAAAAGAATATGTACCTGAAGAATTTTAAATCAAAATTCTGTATTTTAGTTTTTAAACATTCCAAACTTATTCCAATTTTTTTAATGTAATATTTTAAACTATAATCAGTAAGGTCTTTTCACTTTTTGTTAACTGCAAGCCATTAACAGCAATTCCGAAATTAAAGGACAACACTGTTGACTCCCACAGTTGCAAATTCTCCAGAAAATGGTAAATTCAATAATACTAAGGAACCCACTTTTTATCTGTTGCAGACATTATGTATCACAGCACATTACTAACTACTTCATATTGTTTCTGATTAAAAAATGATGTAAATATTAAGATGCTGTCATGTAACCTGCTGACTAAGAAAAAATATTACCCTTTATTTGGATGTACAACAATAGCCCTAGGTCTCTTCAAATTCTTGAGAAGAGTTCTTCTGTAAGTAACATTCCTAGTACTCAAAACATTGAGAGTGCCCTTCCTGCTATCAATGTAGTAAAGATTTTTTGAAACCCAGTCAACAGCCAATCCTTCTACACCTTCATTTTGGGATGCCAACACAATTTCGTGTCCTGGAACAAAAAAAAAAAAAAAAAAGTAAATAAACAAACAAGAATTAAATATTGAAACCATATTTCAGTTCAGTATACAAATATTTTCAAAATTAAATAGTAAAAATAAGAATCGATAGTGGGAGGGGGGGGGGAACTAGCCGGTTAACAGAAATGAAGACTTAACAATATTTTGGTGAAAAACCTTACTCACATTAAGAGGTGAAACATATGGCAACGGGAAAGATGTGTACACATCTAGACCTATCACATGAATGAGTGAAAGACATAAGAAGACGGAAGGGTAGGGATTGCAATGCTGGTGAGGCCAGTCCAATGAAAATTGTGGAAAAGTACCTATAATCTTGTGACAACCAGCCAAAGTAAAATAAATATTTTACAAAAATGTATACAGATCTGTTTGAAGAGCTTTATCTTCTCACAACTGTTGCAGTCGCCACACTTTCCTCATTTCATCTTTTCCTCATTCACATGGTTGGTCTAGAAATGTACACATCAACCCCTTGCATTATGTTTAGATTCTCACAAGAATAAGGTTTTTCACCAAATATTACAATGTATTTTTGTGTTTGTCCTGGCCTTCATCTGTGGTAAGTGATAAGTTATTTTCCCTATCTGTCATTTTCATTGTCTTCTTGCAGTTTGATTGTCACTACTATCAAATTAAATAGTAAAACACAAGTAATAAAATAACTAGGATTACATGTGTGCGTGGAGACTTTCCCGGCGTACTGAAGCAATGTAGTCTTCACGGGTGTGCATCCGGCTGCACACCTGTGAAGACTACTTAAGTAGGATTACAGTTAATTTTATATGGATTAACTTCCTTTCTCAATCTTTATTATTTTGTTATAATATTTTCATCTGCATCTGTATCTTTCATTAAAAAAAAAAAAAAAAAGTGTGTGAGTCACCATTAATCTCTTTCCAGAAAAGACCTGTGCTGAAATTTTAAGTGTTAAATTTGCAAACAATAACTATGACACACCTTATTTATTAAAAAAAGGAAAGCACAAATGAAAAGATATGAAGTGGGCAAAGCTGTAAACATACTTTTTTTTTTTTTTACCTGTGCCATTACGGTGTATTCTGTGGATAACATCCTGAAGAACATCTGAATAGTAGATGAATTGGTCAAATGCATCAAAATCAAGACCAACAAACCGTGCCCTGCGTGAAACAACTGGTAACATAGCATCACTAAATCCTTCTATTACAGGGTCTAGCACACGGCCTTTTATAAATCGCTGTTGTGAATACATCAGGAATTCGTCAACAACTGAAAAAAGAAAAGGTAGGTAGTTAATGATCTCAATGATGATAATTTCTATGCAGTTAACATATCCAAACATTTACTTGTTTTATCCATAATTAATTTGAAAATTTTATTTTTAACAGGTGAATTTATAATCTTTATTGTAATTTTCAAATGTATAAAAACAAAAAGCGTATGAAAAAATTAAAATGCCCCCTATGGCAAATTGATTTTCCACGCATTTAAACATCAACTGTGTATGTAAAGAAATGGATGAATTAGGAGACTAATTTTGAAAACTTTTAGTTTTATTGAAAACAAAAAAAACATGTTCATGTAAAAAACAAAAAAAAAAATTACTTACGATTACAATTCTTCTGATCTTCAGCAAGCCTAAAACCAATATTACAAGCGCACCGGTAAGCCAGTATTCCATATGCATCTCCAGCAGTTATTATACACATATGCTGGCATCCTCCATTGTTATTTCCACAAGGATTAGACACTACAATAAATAATCTAATAAGCAATGGACATCACTCCACAAAACTTCAGCATATTTAAAATGAAAATTATTTGTACATGGAATTTAATAAAGAAAATTAACAAAGCTCAGAGAATTTATTTACACTGAGCGAGTACAAGTCAATAAACATTATTCTAAAGTTTATAAAAAGTTTAAAATGGCATTATGGTCTACAGATTTATAAATCTTTTCTTTGATAACTGAATATGAGAAAAGTATAATTTGGTGGCGGGTTTGGTAGTAAAATTTTGGAACTGTAATTGACATAGAGCACTATACACTGTATATTAAACTTTTGAAGTGAATAAAATGAAGGGTGGAGCAAAAGAAATGTGATGGTCTACATGAAAAAAAATTACCAGTAATAATGCAAATTCATTTAATATACACCATTCCATCAAGGAACTGCTCTGGTAAGGTGACAGCAGAAATAATGTGCACAGAGGAGTATCACAACTAATATATTTATGCAATATATTCACAGAAAAAAGTTCTAAGTGGAGATTGTAAAACTGAAACCTGAAGCAAGTTGTAAAAGTTATCCATCAAAAATGAACAAATTTTCTTTAAAAAGTTGTCAAAACACAATTCAGCTAAGTTCTATGAACAATCTAAAAACACAGAAGAGAAAGTAAACCCATCACTTACCAAAGTTGAAAGTAGGCGTACAGAAAACTCAACGAATGTAATAAACACACCACATTTTGGAAGAGCCCTTATTCATATAGAAGTTTGACGAACCATGGCAAGTCGATGGGTTCACACATATCAGAGGTTAGTAAGTCATGTTGACATGGCAACTTTTGGAATCTGTACACCCAGTGAATAGCCATGTGTTTCATCAGACTCCTACATGATTAAGCACTATCCTGAAATACTGTGAATTGTGTTCATCATTATTTATGTTGCAGCCCTTGTATCTTCAACTCTGGTGACTAGTTTCATTGTTTTAACTGAAGATTACTTAAATTGCATGCATGCTTTGGTATGAAGCTGTGACCGTCTTCTTACGACATTGTAAAATTACAAAAAAAGTCCCACCTGTTTCTGAGATCTAGAAAGTTTTGTGTTTTAGGTTAAAATCTATGGTTTAAGAATCCAGTAAAATCATTTATTAGCTTATTTGTAAATAGGGTTGACTACACAATTTTTTCACAAAGGTACAATACAGTAGTTATAAAATGATTTTCGACCTCCTTCCGCATCGAAATTAGTTATAAAACATAAGACTTAAGAGATATAAAGCTCCACAATATACAATACACCAATGTAGTCATGTACGATGACATCACGGTGCAGTGCACCAAACTGGCAACATTTAAAATACTGGATTACGGTTTGTTTTTTTTTTAAATAATAATAATGTTAAATTTTAAAATATTCACCAATATTATATTTTTATGGCTATACAGCAGGGTAAATGATTGATTTAAAACATAAAAATAAAACATGCATATACCCTATTCCTCGTCTTCGCACTTTTGTGGTCTACCTGAGCGCGCATTGTCTTTCACATTGAAATCAACACAATTAAATTGTCGAAACCATGTTTCACACGTTCTAATCGATGGAGCGTGTTCATATGTTTCTACCAGTAAGCAATTACTTCCCAAGACTTTTTTTATTATTAAATAAGAACAGCAATGCATGCCACAAATGTTAGTTTTCAGGCAGAAATGTCGACATGATCACTGAACAATACAACACAGACGCCAGTGGTGTGGCAGACTCAACTCGTTTTTGTTGGTAGGTTAATGTCAAACAACTGATGTACGTGACATATTCACACGCTGCTTACTATTCACTTAGTGAAACCGGAAACAACTTATGCATACTCTTAGTATAAATGTGGTATTATGGAAGCATGTTAAAACCAAGTGAAATGAACATGTTTTTGAAATGATGGATCAAGAAAGAAGTCTGTGAAAGAGTATATGGTTGGTCACATGTTAAGACAAGGGAATTAATTATTATAGTCAAAGGAAAGAATGGTAGGGAATGAAATAGATTATCAAATTTGGAGCAGGTAACTGAGGATGCAGGTTGTGATGGGTGTGTTGGGATGGAGAGATTAGCTCAAGGTACGGAAAAATAAAGAGTTCCATCAAAACAGAAAAAAATATAAATACACATAAAATATTGTTTAACACTCGTACCATTCTGCTGAATTAGTCTATGCACTGCTTTCACAGCTTTTGGTTCTCTGACATCTCTCATACGGTATACATCTTGAATTGACTTGGCACCTTCATACTTATTAACGCTCATAACCCCTTGTTTGGTGCTATCTGACCAATATATACGATTTTCAAATACTGTAAGTCGAGATGGAGATGGAACTGGCTGTCCTGAAACATTGAAATGTTGGTAAAGCATTCAGTGGAGGAAAAAAAAAACACAAGTGACAGGGCAAGGTGAAGGATGGTTGGTAAAAAAATATGAGTTACTGCATATGGAATAGACATATCCAAATATGAGAGATAGTCCTGTCATTAACAGAAATAAGAGGACAATAATATAGTGAGAGCTAAGGTTTTAATCTTTTACAAGGCAGTATTATAATACGAAGGTTTCATGAACGTAAGTCGAGAATGAAGATATGCATATCGCTTGTACAAAGTATACACTATCACTAACAATAGCAAATAATACTAATTATTATTTGTACGAGGTCTTCATAAATGTTCTTAATGTTAAAAATGCATTACAAGAAGCTCAAGGTTTATACTAATTACAACTAAATTTTGGCAGTAGTTAACTAGCTGAGATTACTATAAGGCAATATAAGTATGCAATCCCTATTCTAACCTACTGAAAGTTATCACAAATGACACTTTTACTATTCTAAACCAAGTTATTTGTTCAATTCATCTTTCAATGAGAACTAAGTTACTGACAGCAAATAATTTATGTACTCTTTGGTTTTCAAAAATTATTTTATGAAGTAAAAAAAACTAAAATAAATTAAAAAAAAAAAAACAGAAATTAAGAGACATAAAAAGTCCAGTAATAGAATGATGAAATTGTTATTTCTCATCTAGTCAGCTTCTGTCCTTCACCAATCCAACTGTGTTACCAAATAGCTGATGACAAACCAAGTTTAATGGGAGTACGGCAGGAATAACATTAATTCTGGTGGTTTATAGGCAAATGACAGAATTTAAAACTATTCATTATTAGTAGGTTTCTAATACTCGGGCTTGCAAAAGACAGATTAAAAGGCTGAATTCTAAGCACATTCAAGATAACAAATGCTACTACACATGAATACATTTGTGGGGGGGGGGAAGTCAACAATTTCCACATCTAGAGTACTAAGAAACTAAAGTAGCACAGGTCTAT
Organism: Vandiemenella viatica; assembly: GCA_031002005.1. Taxonomy (NCBI): domain Eukaryota; kingdom Metazoa; phylum Arthropoda; class Insecta; order Orthoptera; family Morabidae; genus Vandiemenella; species Vandiemenella viatica. The sequence goes on along the minus strand of CM061920.1, from coordinate 236,626,803 downwards.
GACACAATTTCAGTTCTGAATTTATAGGAAAACTCTTTAAGCTAATATGAAACAAATAAGGATAGGGAAAGCAAATCCACTACCTAACAAAGTTGAAGGAAATAAAATAAGAAAAAAAAGTTCACAAAATTTAGGATAACCCTTGTCATATTTTAATATATCCACAATATCTTCAGTTTTGGGCACAGTTCAAAAAGCAGCTCACCAAATATTAATCACATATAGAGTCATCTGTAAATTCATTTTCTTGATTATAAGACAATTCAAAAGTTTGAAATTATACAATATCAGGAAACAAAATTTTATAATGGCAGAATCATTAATTCGAACCTCTGTACTTGCATTCCACAGGTAAAGCAGAAAATTACCACCAATTTAAGGAGTAATATGTATAGGCAGAAAAAATTTAGTGACTTTTACGCCAAGTGGAGGTGGTAGTTTTAGTAAAATATAGAAAGATCAATCTTTTCAAGATATCCTAAGGATTGTTATTTCAATAGATTCAGAATAAGAAGTTACAGATTACATGTAAAAATAGACCCCGTAAATAAAATAGAAAAAGTTGAGATTAAGGGTTAAAAATATATTCAAATTAAAGGAAAAAAATTCAGATTATGAATATGATTTTCGTTTTTTGATTAGATCAGAATTTAGGGGGTAAAAGAAAAAATTTAGGTCTCATTGTCAGCTTTCTGTGTTGTACAACTAAGGATCATATGACTCACTCAACACATAAGGAATACTGAAAATGATAAAGAACCACTTCAGGGATAAGAGAAAAATACTAGGAGATAGGGGAATCCCATCTTCAACAAAGCAGCAGTTTATGAGAAATTCTAAAAGATTTTAGCAATTATGTCATGATTGATAAGTCAATATGAAGTTTCAGTTTTAACACAAATTTCTGTCAAAGGATTCATTAGAGTGATATATTTCAAAAGATTAGGAAAATTGTAAGGAGTAATTTGACACTATAACAATTACAGGATGTTTAAAGACCTAAAAAGTAATTCAAGATTTTGTGATTAGAAACTTTGATCCGGATTTCCTTGTTTGAGGCTTTTATTCTTTCAGACACCAAGGTGTGTACATGAAGCAGGCAGTGCACCATGTAGGCTGTGGACTTAGAAAAATTTCTAAGTAGAGGTGGAATGCAGATGTAGGAAGTTTTCTGTGACGTGACTATTCACGTGCAAGATCAACAACCAGATGTTTGGTACAGACTGGCTTTCTTCATCACGAGTTAAAAAATTTTGTCAACTTTATCGGGGAAATAGTGTCTGAAGTGTATATGAACTGTTGAGTAATGAAGACCTAAGAACTTCACTCAAGAGATTTTGAGAATTCCGATGTTTTTCCGTAGGCAACATGCTAGTGCCGCTATTTATAAAATGTAACTTTGAAGAATATAGACATGTTATTCAGTTTTTAATGTTATCTGTGATGGGTGTATTGAACAGATTAGCGACCAAGACTTTATCCTACAGAGAATAGGTACCAGTAAACTGTCATATCTTTAACAACATCTGGCAGGTTAACCCACAGCAGATAGCTTGTTAACAATGTGCAAGAGAAATGATACACATTGCAAAGGAAATGTCTATGAACATTTCATATTGTAGGTGAATAAATTAAACTTGATTATTGAGGAAAAGCAATGGTGGTTTGAACAACTGATAATTGGAAAAAGTATTAGCATCAGAAATGGCAGTAATAATTTAAACACTTTTAAATGTTTCCAATGATAATACTTTTTCATAGTTACTTTACTTTGTATTCCCTCCCTACCGTTTCATTTTACCAAATGGTAAAATTCGTGTGGAAATACTCAGGATGCATATACCTATTTTTCTTACAATAGGCCTTATCCCTCTTCTACAGAATTAATGATTTGCCCAAAATGTTGAAAATTGTTTTATTATTTTTTGTGTTGTTATTGTCCTCAACTCCATAATTGACGAGTGTATTTTAACTATTCTTATTCTTTATTACCACCATCAAAGAGCTGTTTTATGAATATTGCAAGATGTTTTTAAAACAACTGAAATATGCAGTATGGTAACAATAGTAAGAATTTTTCTGAAACAAATTGATTGTGAATTATATGTTTGCAAACAAAGTTTACCTCTAAGGACTAGGAATCTTTGTCCACCCTCATAGTCGACAGTCTCTATATAATCAAGAAGCGAATCACACCAGAACACACGTTTCGAAATAATGTCAACGGCAACTCCAGAGGCCTTATAAGCAGCTTCTGAGACAATAGCTCGCGCATTTGTTCCATCCATGTTAGCTCTCAGAATCTGTGTGCTGTCAGCAACAAACATATAACTGGAAGAAAGAATTTCCAAAATTAGTTGTTAAATTGTTAAAGCTGAATTAACAGGCACAATAGGTAGATGACATCATAAAAGCAATCACATTTATTGGAATTGAAACTACAAATCTTTGATAAAAACAAAAAGAAGTAGGCAGCACTTTATGATTTTTATTTACACATATACAAAATATAATTTTATATTCCTCATGCGTAACCAACACAAGATATTCAAAAGAAAAACATTCAATTTTTAAAGCATCAAACCTACAATTTATAAGCAATTAACCTGTTTTCATAGTAAATGTTTTGTGCTTTCTAAGCAATAATTGAGAAATTCTCACAAGCTTGTTTACTCTCTTAGTCTATATTTAGCACTAAAAAGTATTTCAGAAATATGTGACATGCTGACTGAATAATTTACGAATGAAAAAGACTGTGTTAAAAAAGAAATATATGATATTCTCATGAACTTACCCAACAGTAGGGTCCAAAGCTATATCGGCAGGATTACTCAAGTTACTGCCCAAAACCACAGCATTCCAGTGGCCATCTAATTCAAACACATCAATCTTTTGTCCTACTGCATCTGCAACATACACTTTATCCCCTACCCAATCCACAGCAAGAGCAACAGGTGCCCAGGTACCTGGCAAAGTGAAATCAGTTGGATTGTGGGTAATTATTTCACTCATAAGTGCCTGTGAATGAACCTGCAGAAAGACAATATACAGTGTTTAATAGTGAATTGAATTTAGAATAAAAGTTTCAAGGAAACTGAACCCTAAGTATTGGTACGCCGCACAATAACAAAGCACAAGAAATGTGCAGTATTTCGGCATATAACCTCATTATACGCTAAAATATTGCGCATTTTTTGTGTGCGTTTTTTATTTGGTGTTTGTCATTCCCAGCCGCCTTCATCTGTGGTAAGTGTTAGGTATTATTTCCCTACTCTTCCTTAGTTTTATTGCCTTAAAGCATTTTCCTGCTCATTGTTGTTATTTTATAAATATATATAAGAACATTTACTTGATTATAGTCACTGAAGTAATAACTATAATATCTAATGTATACAGACGAAAAGAAAATACTCTAAAGCAATAAATATGAAAATGAAACTGAAGGCAGGAGGATATTTGCAGAGTAACCTTACACCAGCCAACTTTCTACGTTTTTCATCACCCTTCTACATAGTTAAGGGTTTTTCCAAAACATTAACTGCAATTGGTTTATGGCATCATTGAAGCCCTTATGCCTTCAGTTTGATAAATGAAGGCTTTTGCTTTCCCTGTCTCATTTTGTTTTAATTCTCATCTTCTTGTTTACTAAATTTATGTATCTTATTACTTCTGTTTCATACATTTGTTAATTTTTTTATCTGAATTATTGTCTAAATGACACAGTTGCTTTGTGATTACTAGAGAGCTAAATAATGACTTTGACATGAATTTGTCCATCAGTTGCTGTATAACATCTTATTCCTGGTTCTTTTCAATTATGTACTATAGTCAAATTTAATTTTTCATATAAAAAATTAGAGTTTAGATATGTATTTAATTTAACTGTGATGGATTGCATGCTCCAGTGGCAATTTTCCTGCACACTTATTTTTTTCCCCCCTTTCTTCTTTGCCCTCTACAAATTTCAACTTGAAAATTTACCAAGAAAATTTAAAGATTTTTATCATTTCTCTTGGCAACTTACTCCAATCTCTCACTCCCTTACTTATAAAAGATTATCGTCTCACACCTATGTGTCTAAAATCAAGAGCCAGCTTATGGTCATGGTCATCTTTTCTCTTTCAAGCGTTACTCCCAATTCTTACACTAATACTTTCCACACCTCATCACCAATATTAGCCTTGCACACTCTCATGACTCTTCACCCTCCTACTGTCTTCCAATGAATCCCATTCCAGCTCTTTTATCATGTCAGTTACTGATTGTGTTCTACGGTAACTCCCAGAGACAAATCTAGCAGCCCCGTTTTGCACCCTCTCCAACTCCTGTATTTGATACGAAAAATGTGGGTCCCATATTACACTACCATTTTCAAGCAATGGTCTGACCAAAATTTTGTAACCCAATTCCTTTACTTCTCTCGTATATCCTATCATTTAAACCTTTTCCTACTACCTGTCTAATTTGTCCTGCCCAGTTGAACTTGTTATCAAATGTTATGCCAAGATATTTACGTTTCAAGTCCTCAACAAGCAATTCTTTCCCCACCTTATAATCAACCTTTAGTTTTTTTTTTTATCTGTGTACCTTATAAACTGACTCCTCTTTGCATTTATCTTCATCTCACGTTTCCCTTCCCAGCTAGATATCCTGTTCATATCACCCTGCAGCTGTTTACAACCCTCTACCGTTTTGATCCTATTATACAGCAATATGTCATCTGTAAACAACCTAACTTCTGACAGTAAACCATCAACACAATCATTCATTAAAATAATGAATAGCAATGGTCCCAAGACACTTCCCTGTGGCTCTCCCATTTTCATTTCCTCTTCTTTTGATTCTGTGTTTCCTACCTTGACTTTTTGCTTTCTACCTTTTAAGAATTCTTCTACCCAGTGAATCACTTTCTCATCTACTCCAAAGTTTTTACCGTATTTACCACCATTTTGTATCTCACTTCTCAAAAGCCTATGAATGAACTAGTTCTTCACTATCAATTTGACACGCCACATCCATTTCATCTGAAACATCTTACATGTATCCTACTAACTGAGATTCACATGAATATCCTTGCCTAAATTCATGGTGCCGACATGAAAACAACTTACGCTCTTTCATCACAAAATTAACATTAGAATTTCCACTAGTTGTCACTCCTGATTCTGTTGACCCTGTTGCAGTAAATGGCAGTATCTTATAGACAATAACAATACTTCTAATTTTTCTGTTAGCATGAATATAAACTGACATTAGTAGAATAGTTTGCCCATTTCCTAAATGACACTCTATAGCACACAATTTACACATTTTTATACACTCGCAGACAACTGATTGAAACGGTTACATTACTCAATTAGTGACTGCCATATTGCTACTCTACCATCTGTTGGATTTAAAGCTTAAATATCTGAAGTGATAGATGACATTAGCATAGTGTCAAAGTTTTGCCGAAATGCTATGGAACTGCTGTTCATCTATATACCTAACAATGCAAAATCATTCATTTCAATAAAGAAACACTTACTTTTCGGGTTTTGGTGTCAGACCAGAACAGTAAGTTTCGCCCATAGTGAAAGTCAATACCACTGGCACCAGTAGAGTTTGCAATCAGATGAAGATCTTGACCTTTACTATTCATACTCCAAACTGAACGGTCATGTGCGAAATATAACATAAGGGAAGATCCATTCACTGCAAAACAGTTCTTGCGATCCCTGAGTTCATAACCAGGAACGCAGAAACAGGAGAAAGAGCCATCAGTATTGCTGCACAGCTGGTCACAGTAGCCCCATTTTGAACATTCATCCAGATCTGCAGAAACAATAATCGTTAGTGGTTTCAGAGCAAAATGATGTTAATATCAGCTTTTCCACAAGTAGCCGCATGTGATAAATTGTATAAAAAACATGGAACAAGTCTATGCCAATTATTGAATCTTTCTATGATTAATATATTCATGGATTTCCCTTATTTCAATAGCAGGTAAATCTGAGATAATTTCATTTGTAGTTTTGAGAGCAGATGAAAAAGGTCTGAAATGATCAAGTAAACATATTACAGGAATCTTGAGCATGGCAGCATCAACAGCAATGGTATTTCTTCAATTGTAAAATATTACAGGAATATTATTCGGAAAGATTGTCTGGACAAACTGTACAACTGTGTGCTCATGGTACCTAAACTGAATGCTCCTGTAAAATTTGTATTGGAAATGCACGTTTTTATCTTTTAAGTATTGTTTACGATTCACTCTGGCACTGTAAATAACTTCGTGAGATATCCATTGCATCCAAACACTATTCCTTTTCCGATTTTTCCACCGAACCCTTTAGTATTTTCAGGGGGTTCTTCAGCAGACTCCGCAGAAGGCTAGGATTCTGAAGAATACCATAGGCTTTGGTTGAAACATCGGGAAAAGGAGTAGTGTTTGGACACAGCGTAAATCACACTAAACTACTTAGGGACCACCATCCATAAATTTCGTCACACGTTAAGGGCAAGGAAAGAGGTCAACAAAGTGTGACATGATGTGACAAGGGGGGAAGGGGAGGACTAGTCATAAGCTTTGCGACACTGTAGGAACAAATTATATATGTGAAATTGCAAAGTGGGTGCTTTTTGCACGCACTGGAAAGCAAATACCGCCTTTGACGTTGTGAAGGAAGTTTTTAGCATTATTGTATTTTGACATGGACACTTACCAACACAAGTTCGGCTGTCGTTTGCCAAGCTCCTTCCTTCAGGGCAGTAACAGCTTCCTCCAGTCAAGGAGGCTTGACATTTGTATTCACAGCCAAGTGCAGGACAGCTACTTGTAGCTAAACATAACAATTTGGTGTCAAATAGCTGATAAACAACATCAATAATTAGCAACGTAAATTAGTAAGAATACCAAATATAGTAGACAGACATTTAATGAAATGAAAATGGAGTTTAAATCTAAAACAAACCAATATATATTTAAAAAAGGAAGTAGAAATGAATAATACAAACAAAAGAAAGAAATTATTTAGATCTATGAAGGGAGGCCAAAAGAATGTTGCAAACATGACAAATTTTTTTATTAAAAAAAATAAACAGACTTTGGTTTAATAGTGACAGTAAAATTAAACTGCACAATTCAAATATCCATGACTATTTCGACAATTACAATATCGGATGAAATGGATGTCGGAATTGTAATACACTCATACAGTCGTGTATACTTCATTTTTTATTTGAGGCCAATATTAATTCTATTTGATGAATTGGAAGATTATGTGCATAGTGAGTGAATGGAGAGCCATTTACATAGAAGGTTGGTAACATGTACATTCTTGGCAATGTTTCATGTCGGCTTATGTGCTGGAGGAGGATAGGGCGCTGGTGCTGCTGGAGGATCAATGGCAACTCTGGTGAGAGGGAGACAAAGGGGCGAACTGACCAGATTTGCGGGGACACTGCATTCTGGAACTGGCCCACATACACGTGGAGGGGCAAGACTGCCGGTGGAACTGCTCCCGTTAATATCCAGAGGAATTGTTAAGACAGTTTGCCGTGCAGCGGAAGCGATGTTTGTAATTATTAGGGAAGTGTTCTGTAGAGAAAATGATTCATTGTAACAAGTGATGCTACAGTGTGGCCCAAAACTTCACAGCAAACACAGTAAAGATATAGTTCAACGAGAGAAAACTGCCTATCTATTGGTTTTGATTACAACCTGAAATGGCTCCATAGTTAACACTACACAGATTTGCTCTAACTGAGACTAGTCGGTGCAACTGTGAATAAAACTGTTCTTTTGGGGCTCATGCATCTTGGTTTTTGTGTCATTATTATTTATTATTATTATTTAATGTTTATCTCATAATTCCTGTTGAAAGTAGTCTAGTGGTAGTAATTATTGGCGTTTCATTTTCTTTTGAGTAATCATTTTATGCTTGTAAAAGAATATATTATTCTCCTGTTTCTGATCCAACATTCAGATTTATTTCATTTTAAAATATTTAGAATCATATTTTATTACATCCAACTAGGTAAATAATTAAAATTTTGATAAAGTATTATTGACACGTGATAAAATAATAAGAATAATCTATTGGTAACAATGGAAGGAAAGAAATGCCGTGAGGCAATATTTATATGGAAAGGACAGATAAAATACACCCAACACTCACCAAAGTTGAAGGGAGGAGGACAGCAGCAACACAAAACAAAATAAAATATTTTGGGTTAAACCCTTTGTCAAGTTAAAAGAAGTAAGTGCCTGAGCTCGCGCAAGCCTTGCTTCTTTTAACTTGACAAATTCGTACATCTACGACCAAATGACCCGGCTGCACGACCGAGAGATCTTCAAACGATGAAAACCATCTTTTAAGGTATAAATAAATGATGGAAGGAATACACATAAAACTGTATGATGGGGATGGACTGAACAACAGTGTTCTAGAAAGAAAGTATGATGTCGACACTGATGATTTAGGACATCCTGTTTTAAGGATAGACTTTGACAAAACTTTGAAAGATCTGAGCTCAAATAAAATAATAGGAACTGATGAAACTCGTGCATAATTTCCGAGAGAAGAAGGAATACAAAGATTATTCAAACTGATATCAAAAAGTTATAAAACAGGATAGATTCCTACTGAATTTAATAAAAGTATAATCTTCACACTTCAAAAAAAAAGCACAAGCTGACAAATGTGAAATTCATCCACAAGTCTAATGTCACACATTTGAAAATTATTGACTAGGATAAAATACAGAAGAATAGTAAATAATATAGTAGAGAAGATCAGTTTGGGTTAAAGAGCAAACTCTAGCTGGAGAGTGGAAACTACTGCAGTAAAAATGCACGTGTGTCTTGATTTGTGTAAAACTGCAACGAATATTAATTCGGGTCTACTGGAGGTCGCTATTGCGCTACAACATTAATTAATGACGTCATAATACTGCTGTAGTCAATTGCAAGACGTATTATTTTCAAGCAGTATTTCCACTGTCATACTGCCTGGATCATTATTTTTATGCAGAAATTAGACTGCAATACAGCCTGGACCAGTATGACACCGTTAAATGTGCTTCATAACGTAGTTCTACAGGTCCTTGCGTTTGACTACAGCAGTATTATTACTAATTCCTAGCAGAATCGTGATCTTCAGTAATTACATTAATTATTTTCTTTAAAATTTTCTAATGATGGAGAAAGGCGAAATACTCACAGCAGGCAGTTTCCTCGTCGGCTCCATCTTCACAATCGTGTTTTCCGTCGCACAGCTGAGACCTGGAGATGCATCTAGACGACGCTCCGGGCCCGCCGTGAGGACATAGGAACTTGTTCTCTGGGCACGAAATGGCTGTACAGTTCTGTTCATCGCTGCCGTCGATGCAGTCTCGATAGCCGTCGCAGTGGAACGAGGCCGGGATGCAGAGCGCATTCGCGCAACGGAACTGGCTCTTGTGGCAAGCCGGAAAGTCTGCAAACATCGGATTCTGTTATAAAATGAAAAGATAACGAGATTCCTGCGTCTACTGCCGCAGGATTAGCGGAGGTAGAGCTCCGTATTCCCATTATTTTTCCGGTCACAGCGCCATGCTCCAGCCTTCTTCCCATGGAGTTTTCTCTACGGAACTAATTTGATAATAGCCTGAGTGGGCTTATGGAGCTGTTTCGGACGTTCAGTTTCGAATAAAAATTTTGTTTCATCGGGGATCGTCCGTACGGTAGTTGGACGCTCTACCGCCTGAACTAAGAGGTTAGGATCTAGCTATTCATTCCCTTCCATTACTTATGGACTATAGGGGATATTGAATGGAAAGCATAACAGTTTGGCGAATGTAACCCCTTTTGTAGGGGAACCTTCCAACTATGTACCTTATTCTTGGGTATAGAAGGGTTTTGAGACCCTGTAGTGCAGTATGCACATACTTTATCCAGCTCCTCTATTAATTACTATTTTTAGTATTTATTTTCATAATTCAAGTCGCAATCATTCATAATACTCTTTCTGCATCTTGAAGCTGATATTCTGTAAAAGATCACGATTACAAATTGTTTATTATGTCAACATTTATAAATATCTTTAGTTCAATAACGATTACTTTTTCAAATAATTACGTCATTGTTATCCTCAGCCGAAAAGTTGCGATACAGGTTTATTCGAAATTGAGTAAATTTTGCACTTTTATTTGTCACAAACTATAAGAGATACAAATACCTGCCACATATCAAAGGATAAAAGGAAGTTTCACAGATTGTAACCATGGAGGAAGGAAATATTTCCTTCCTCCACGATTGTAACCCCCGCCTACCGATTCAATTCACTGCTGCCAACGGCGCTATAAGCATATTTACTTGGAAATGGCGACACCACGGGAGAAGTCGCTTTGTGCCCATTATTGATGTGTGGCGTGCATTCCGCTGCAAGTTCTGTGAAGTGGCACAACAATGGATTTGCTTTTTGCATACTGTAGCACATAAAACGACTTCTATTGTGGGGACGCTATTTCCATTTTAACAGACACCAGCGTCATTAGCGGCAGCGAATGTAACTATTAGCCGGGGCCTACAACAAACTTTGAAACTTCCTCTATCCTGTGATATGTGGCACGTATTTGTATCCTTTGCAATTTGTGAGAAATAGAAATGTGAAATCTGCTCCTCCTTTAGGAATAACCATGTATGTTCCAAGCTTAACGAAAGTTATGTCATTCTAGTAATTTCTGTAATTCACCCAGGTAGACTGAGCTCTTGTACGCTACTATAGAAACCGCCAATTCACAGGATATTTATATAATACAGTACATTCATTTATCATAGATTGCAATATAAGAGACTGGCTTTGTGGGATATGGAAAGTTATCAGTTTACAGTTAAACAATTGCATAAAAAATAATACATACACTAGAAGATGTACAATCATAGGATACATGCAGTGGCGGATCCAGGGGGGGGGGGGCTAGGGGGCTGAAGTCCCCCCCTCAAAGCACCAAGGTCACCACCGACGACATGGATTTTTTTTTTTTTTTTTGCTCTACTGTTTTTATAAGGGCGGCATTCTGGAAAAATGTGAGATTTCTCTCCTTGCCAGAGTCAAGCCCCCCCCCCCCCCAAACCAAACAAACCAAACCAAACCAAATTCCTAGCCCCCCCCAAACCAAAATCCTGAATCCGCCTCTGGATACATGGTACATTAATTATATCAACTACATTTAGACAAACTACTGGCAATTATTTTGTAGATACCTTAGAAAAAATTTCTTCGCCACAGCTGGAGTTGTCAGTTAAAAATTCTTTTTATTTTTCCCTGAATTTAATCTTATGATCTGCTAGATGTGTTAGGAGCTTATTGAAGATATGTATTCCTGAATATCGAACCCCTTTTTGAACCAATGACAACGATTTATAATCCTTGTGAAGATCTTTTTTTACTTCTAGTGCATAGTGTATTTTACTATTTGTTTCTACAAAGCATGGAGGAAGGAATATATGGAGACGAAATAACGCCAAATCGGTGAAACCTCATATAAAAACTCGTCTTTTATTGTGCATGCGCGGCGACCATAGGAATCACCCCAAAACATTGGGCTGTTTGCACTGTGAACATTTCATTTTCTAATATTTCAAAGTATTTTATAATGCCAAGTTATGTTGCATACATTCGCACAAACAGACAAGATAGGAAACAACCTGGAATAACGTTTCGTAACTTAATCACATTGTAATTATTTTTCTTGAAGTGTTTGGTAGATAACTGCAAGATTAGAGCCTATCGCTATAAATTTTTTCATTGCTCTCAGTAGGATGATATCGTTCTCAAATGTTTGTTGGTGTAGTGTAGACAATCAGCATATATTACTACTTTGCACCTAAAAGGCTAGCCTTATTGTAAACAAGTATTGAAAGTCTAATTTAAGTGGGTCAAGTTTACAACGCGATACAGTGAATGTGCATACTTTAGTCCAGTTTCGGTTTACACTGAAAGTGTACAATGAAATTAATTGGGATAATTTGTATAGTGTGAACTGCTAAACTTGATGAAGCAAACGTTGTTGTTACCCGAAATATAGTTCGCGATGCATTTCATGTGTTTAGATCTGTCCACATAGTTTGATTTTGTAGCGGCAATATTAATGGAAATGTGAGTAGGTTGAAATGCGGCGTGTACCAGAAGGGTACAAACAATTTATTTATTATTGGTTATTACTAATTTCATGAGCACTATGTGACACAATGTGTATCGCGATGTAAACTACTCCCATCTAAGCTTCTGACTTTTGCTGTATGGTAAGAAGATAAATCAGCTGATGCTGCTAGCGAAGTTACATAGGCCACTAACAGTACAATGTCTTCTGAGTAAGCTTAGAAGCTATGAGGTCTTCTGAAAAGTTCAATGTTTTTAAAAAAAAAAATCTAAACATTGACTTACCTAACCTAACCACCCCAATTTGGAGACCGCATGACAGCATATCTCGAGAAATAAGCGAGATATCGAAAATATATATTCTTCACTTTCGAGTTATATTTTCGTGTTGTATAAGAATCTATCATCAAATTTGACCTTAGGGAAATTTTTCTTCTGAATTTCAACCCAAAACTCCTCTCTCTTGAGACAATATATCTCAAGAACTAAGCACGATATCAAAAAAATTTATTCTTCATTTTTGATCTGTCTCGTGGAATTACATAATAAACCATTATCAAATTGCGGTGCCACTGTTGTCTTATGATTCCCTTGAGGTTTTTGTGCCTTTCCCCCGTGTTTCTGCGGCCAAGCAATATGGCGGCCTCCCCACCCCATTTCCCTCTACCCGGTTTCACTCCAGTGCGTGGTGAAGGTCTCCATATATTCCTTCCTCCACGCTACAAAGTACATTAATGTATATATATATATATATATATATATATACACTCAGCCACCAATGTTAGAAACCCTACTGCTAATCTTATTACTCGCTTTTGGACTAGTTGGGTTAACAGGTAGTTTCAAGAATCTAAAGCGAGGTAAATTTGGAAGGAATACGGCTGAGATTCAAAGGAAATGATATCCGGTGTAAAATACTGAAACACATTAAATCTGATTTGCGTCCCTAGCGATGGCTGTTTACATACGATAACGCCTTGCATATTAAACAGCCGTAACACTTAATGACAAAAGAAAGAGTAACAATGGCAATAACGGCGCTAAACAGCATTAAACATGGTGGTGACAGATTACTCACTGCAGTTCTCCTCGTCGCTGTTGTCTGCGCAGTCTTTGCGGTGGTCGCAGCGCTGGAAGCCGTCGATGCAGCGCTGGCCGTTAGCGCAGCGGAACTGGTCCAGCTCGCAAGCCCGTCCCGCCCCCGGACAGCCCATCTCGTCCTTCTTGGAGCGGCAGTCGTAGTAGCCGTCACAGCGCTTCTCGCGGGGCAGACACGGGCCAGACGTGCCGTCGGCGCCACACCGGAAGTCGTCCGGCTGGCACTTCCTGTATGCTGCGGACACACAAATAACGAATTCACATTAGGGCCACTTTACACAAATTAGAAATTTATTCTCGTCCGAACCGATAAAAACACAAGCCGACGGTTGATCGTTAAAACATGGATTTAGGAGAATTTTGGCAAGAAGAAACTAAGGTGAATGGAAGAATCGAATGTCTACTACCAGGGCCAACGCTAGGATTCTCGGGACCGGGGTAAGCGTTCTTAGCAGTGAAGTAACCGTTTGGGGCCCATCGCAAATGCATCGGAAGCCCCCTCCCCCCATGGACGGCGGGCCCGGGGTACATTTGCCCCACTTTTCTCTCCCCCCACCCACCCTAAAGTTGGCCCTGCCTTCTACTAAAAAGGCGGAGGAGAGAGAAACGGTAGGAATGTTCTCTTCCCCTCATGAATGGGAAAGGTCCGTGAAGATGGATGAATTGGATATGATCAACGGCATAGAAAGCAGCCTGATAGCTCAGTGGTTAACGCGTCTGACTGGAGATCGAAAGGTCCCCGGTTCGAATCCCTGTCTCGGCGGGGATTTTCAAAGGTGCTTAACCCGACCTTCACCTCTGGTACAGCTTGCTGTGTAATGTGAAGTATGCCAGAAAGCTTTCGTGGTTCGGATTCCACGTTAAACTGTACCCGCCAGAATTGCCGGGTTAGTTTAGGCGGCTATGGCAGGGGCGGAATGCGCAGCCATTAGAAATCCTGTCACCAGGTCATTACGACCACACTGAATTATTTTATAACGGCATAGAAGGAATTAAAGACACCCAAGAAACAATCTTCTCATTACGAGTTTCGCCCAAGTCTTCTCGATTGAATATAAAGATTGGACAATCCATTATGTGAGCAGTGATAGGAATAGTTGCGGGTACAACCATGCATAAAGGTCTGCAGTCTATATATCTTTTGTAAGGTATTTGTGTTCTACTTACCTACTTATAATATTTCGTTGATTTTTAACCTTTATACTGAATCATTTCGTCGTTCATATTGGTTGTTAATGAATTAATGATACAAATCGCGGTGTAATTGAGGTAGATTACTTTTGTTGTATTCTCAAATACCATTTAATTGATATTTATACCTTACGCGGTTCATCTTATAATTCGCGCCAAATTTAGTAAATTAATGGTGGTAAGTCAAAGCGAAAACAATAGAGAGCGTCTCTGGTCCACTTGGACGAAGTCATCGGCACTGCTGGTTGAGAATAACTTTCTGATAAAACTATATATCGTTCATATCACAATTATATTCAGTTCCGGATGTAGGGGATGGGACAAACTACTTGACCCGGGCGACAACTTCATGCCGACGGAGTGGCAAATTCGTGTGTGTTATGGTGACCATTTTTTTTTTTTAAAAAAAAAAAAAGAAAAAAACTAAAGGCGTGGGCAGGGCAACTTCAGAGGAGGGGTGAGCAATCTCAAGATTTTGCTCCCACTCAAAAAAATCGTAGAGCCGTCACCGATTATAAACTATTAAAGAAATGGGGAAAACAACAGTTTTTCAGCGTTTTAGAGCAGCTAATTCCTCAATCACAACAGACGATCAGAGGTAGTGACCACCTGAACTCCAAATGACATCGACTTTTCAATGAGTAGTTGACCTATGTCCGAAACTGTGGTTATAATTAGGATGCAAGCGTGAGAAAAAAATGCATGTGAGGGGTTGTTTAATCTGTCAGTGGAAATAATTTTAGAGGAAGACAGAGATTAGAATAAATGAAGTAGATAATTGAGGACGTGGGACTGTAAGGAGTATGTTGTGATAGATTAGCGCAAGATAGGAAGGGATGGAGGCAGCATACCAGTCGAGACACTGATGAAAAAAAAATTTTAGTAGCTTAAATGTCAGTTTCAGTGGAAAATTGTACCACGACTTCCCGCTTGGAAACCTAGAATGTTACCAGGGAGTCTAGCAGATTCACTTTCAATAAAAGTAATAAAATGTCAATCCACAATTACAACCCATTTGAAATTCTTAATTTTCTCGCAAACGGGGCAGCTTTAGATCGAACTGAACAAACATACAAAAATATTCATCTCAATCGGCGTTCGGATCATCACGATCTCCCGTTAAGAGATTCAACCTGTATGTTAAAGATACAATCAAAATGATGAAAAAATTGAGTTTGCTATAATGATTCAAGGAAAAACAATCAGAATACTACATTTCGGGGACGACCTGCGCGGCTTGTAATAAAGAATGAGAATAGTGAGAACAATTGCTTGGTAAGGAATCTGGACTACATATAAACAAACAAAAAAATCTGTTGTGAAATACGGCAGATTAAATACAAAAATGACATCACAAATAGGAGAAATGTAAATTTTGTTATTTCACAACAGATGGCCGAAGCAACAATGATACCAAAGTAGTTAAGCACTGAAAGTAGAATTTCTTCAAAGGAAGAAATCATATATATATATATATATATATATATGTTTAAAATGGGTGTTGATATATCTGTTTGAGTTTACCGGTACCGTTTGACCGATGACCATGAAAGTATGTACGCAAGCATGTATGTATTTTTTCATGTAGAAGGTTTGTGTACTATACACTCTGTTGTAACTTGCCACAAAAGCGAATGGTTCCTTTGAAAATTGTCATTATCAGTTCGCATTTCGCTAACACTAAAGATTATCCTACTTCGTAGACGGCTTTGCTTCTTACATAAATCACATACACTGTTTGTCAGAGATCAAAGCAAAAACGTTATGACATATTGAACGGCGATTTCAGTTAAGAAGTGCGGAAACGGAAGAACTTCATAAACTAGTCCCGGATCAGGAATCATAAATCAGTTTATAACCTCAAAAATTTTAGAAGTCGTACGTACAAATGCCCATAACGCAATCTGTTTTTACTACTATTATTATTCTAGACGGCGCTATTGATATACATAGGTATTTGAGCAAGGATACTACTTTCTATTCTTTTGTTTATAGAAGAATGACATTCCCTTTTTCTTCTGTTTATATGCGGCTTATTATGGTCACACACAACTAAACTATCACTGGACGCCTCATCTGTTGCCAAACATTAAGCACTGGAAATTATTTTAAATGCCACCCAAAAAAACAAATTTTGGCACTTCAACCAGAAATGCGCGGCAACTGAAAAAACTGATGCCGAATGTGATTGAAAAACCAATAATCAACGGCAAATTTAAAGGATAAGATGTGCTGATTCCACGCATTCAAATGATTCACACTGTTTTGTCTTTCACATTCAAACGATTACAGTTTCCTGTGCGCCTTGCTTTTGCGATAACAATCAATAAAGCTCAAAGGCAGTCACTACGTGTTTGCCGAATTAAATTTAGAAAATCCATGTGTTTCGCACGGTCAACTACATATATTTTGCTAATTCCAAAGTAGAAACTCCAAAAACTCTGTATACTAGCGCGATGTTTTATATTAAACTAGCAAATCCCGGCAGACGTTGTCCTGCCTGTGTATATTTATTTCCGTATATATAAAAATGTTCGGTTTACATTCAAATTTCATTGCTTGAGGCAATAAGAACAGGAAAAATCTCCTGGACCAGGCGGAATCAATTTGGAAATAATGAAATATGGTGGTGAAGTTGTAAAACTTATAACAAAATTGTTCAATAAAATATTGCATGGAGACTCAATACCTAAGGAAATTACAAAAGGTTATATTACTAACATATTCAAGAAAGGAGACCGCAAAGTATGTTCAAATTATCGTGGGATATGTGTTATGAATTCATTGATGAAAATTTTTGCCAAACTAATATAAAATAGATTAGAAACTCAAAAGACTCAAGAAGAACAATGTGGGTTTACTGCAAGTAGGTCATGTATAGAACACATTTTCACCTTACGACAGATTCTGGAAAAATACAACGAAAAATCAAAAAAATATAGGATTAATTTTCATAGATTTAGAAAAAGTGTATCATACTGTCCCAAGAAATATGCTACGGAAAGCATCACGTATGTCACATAAAGATAACTCCTTAATTAAAATAATACAACAAATGCACGTAAATAATACAACAAATGTACGTAAATAACACATGCTAAATAAAAACTGGTTATGGATTATCACAAAAATTTAAAACAATTAAAGGTCTGCTTCAAGGGTGCCCTATGTCACCAACAGTATTTAAAATTTATATAGATGTTAGTTTGAGAACATTGTCTCAAAAGTGTAATAGAATGGGTTTAGAAATAATAGATGGAAAATATCTACATCATTTACTATTTGCTGATGATCAAGTCGTCATAGCACAAGATTGTTAGGATGCAAATTATATATGTTATCAACTGTCAAAAGATATAA
This sequence comes from Vandiemenella viatica, assembly GCA_031002005.1. Classification (NCBI taxonomy): domain Eukaryota; kingdom Metazoa; phylum Arthropoda; class Insecta; order Orthoptera; family Morabidae; genus Vandiemenella; species Vandiemenella viatica. The sequence goes on along the minus strand of CM061920.1, from coordinate 236,609,029 downwards.
AAAATGGGGCTTGAAGATTAACTATCAAAAAACAGAATATCTTACCAATGATCTGGATGAATTGGAAATTGATGGAATAAAATTAAAAAGGTAAATATTTTTTGCTATTTGGGTTCAATTTTAGAAATAGAAGGAAAATCGAATATGGAAATTAATAAAAGACTTACTAATGGCCGGAAAGTAATCCGGATGCTGTATTCACTTCTATGGAACAAGAATGTTATGAATAGAACAAAAAGAAAAATATTAAAGTCCTTATATGAAAGTATTATATGGATCAGAAACCTGGACAATCAACCAAAAACATATTAAGAAGTTGAATGCATTAGAAATGGACTTCTGCAGATCAGCAAGAATATCAAGAAAAGAAAAAGTAAGATATACCGAAATAATAAGGCTAATGGAAGTGAAGAAATGTATGAAGTTATAGAACGGAAAAGACTGGAATGGTACGGCCATGTAAGAAGGATGGAAGACACTAGGATACGAAAACTAGAAAAGGAATGGGAATGGGAAGTTAAAGGAAGAAGGAAAAAAGGACCGCCCATGTTTACCTGGCTCCAAGTGTACAAATAGCAATGAGAAGATTTGGTGCACCAGAGGAAGATATACAAGATGAAATATCTGGAGAAACATTTTGAGAAGATGAAGCCAAGATCTATCTGTGTTCCGAGTTTTTTTTTATTGTTGTGTTGGAGCAAAACCTCTGTAGTGAGTAAAATCCCTGTTAATAATGATGTATAAAAATGTGTAAAAATTAAAGATATCTGATACTGATGAGATTCAATTATTTTTATTGGTATAAATTGATGATGAAATATATTTTTATTAATTATTATCGTGAATGAACAATATTTTTGACTATTCCATTGTTCATTCACAACCAGATCTCACCAGAAATGGGGGGGGGCAGTCCGGAATTCCGCAACAAACACCATTAATGTACGCCCCCTTAGCATTGAGGAAGAGCTCTGAAAAACTGCAACATTGAGAATACCAGAGAACAACTTCATATGAAGTACGAAATAAAGACCTTCGGGAAGTGATGGGTGAAGAAAGAGGTTTGTGGAAGAAACAGAAAAAATAAACAGGCCGCTGTGTCACAATGAGAGATGAACTGATTAATTTGAGTCGAGGGAACAAACAGTCGAAATAAATAATTGTCCAGATTATGTGAAGTAGATAATAGAGGAAGAAGGTTATCGATATATCGGGGTAGGAGAAGATGAAACACTGTATCGGATGAGAAACTGGTGAAAAAAAAAATGGGTCAATCTGCAAAGTAAGATGTAACTTGAACCAACTTAGCCATCGCGCTACCAATGTTACTATGTTTCTAAAACATATAATAGACAGCTGCAAACAAAAATATAGCAGTCTAGGAAGTCCGTAAGCCTATCGCAAAATTGAAGCCGCTGAACTCCTCAAAAATAGTAAAACTAGGAACTAATCAGGCTACACAGACAGATTTGACTACAAAGTCTCCATTTAGAAAAGTTTAGGAAAACTGAACTTAATAACTCAATATTTGTTATGCTAGAGTTTTCTGAAAAACCACATCAGAAATTAAGTTTAACTAAAAGTATAAACATTTTAAATGGAATCTGTTTTAGAAGAAGCCAAAGCTTATGAAAGATTTTTTTTAAAATAGAACACGAGGGTAAATAATGTTACAATCGGGGAGGGCCACTGGAGTTACTCAAGCGAGCGAGCATATGTTGTAACATAGCCATCAATTTTAAAGTTTGGAGAAGGATGTTTGACGGAAAAGCTATTACAAATTGTTATGCTACTGCTCTCATTCCAAAATTAAATTTCAACTAGCTGCCTCATTAGCTCACGCTAAGCTACCAAAATTTATAATTAACAAAAAGTTTGTGATTAATCAAGAACCACTCCGTTACAGACTTGCTTTATAAGATGTATTAAGGGGTAACTGAAGTTATATAATTTATTACTTTAACTTTTCTGTTGTTCTAGCACTGTGGAAGACACAAGAAAGACGAAGTTATTGAGAAACCAAGTAATGAACAATGTTTCTATCGTGTATTGGAGGCAATGCAAGTTTCTCTTTACATAAACGTCGACATAAAAATTCACGCTGGAAGAAAAGGAAGTCGAACTAGAGCTGACAGAGTGTACACCCATTTCGCTTTTGTGTACCTCTACCCATACGAAATTAGCTTCATCCTGCGAGAAGACCGAACGGCAACTTTGTGATAATGCCACCACAAACGTTGCCATGCGTTGCGGCCACGATCAAATAGAATGGAAGTCGTTTGATTCTATCTACAGTCCTAATGACGTTCAGTTTAAATATCGAGAACATTTGTGAGCAGGCGCTAATCAAGTTGAAAGCACAAAATATGGGATAAGTGCATTTCCACGTATTGGTAAAGGAATATTCTGTTAAGGCTTAGCGCCCTATCAACTAAAACTTCGTCGAATGCGTATCCGCAAGCGTTGGCAACTGATTATAATAGAAACGAATGTAGTTTTCGTTTGTGAACTTCTGTAATCACTTATATACATTGTTCCTACTTGATTTAGCAGACACCAGCAACGCTCTTCGAACCGGACGTAGCGAAAAAGTGGTATTTGCTTTTATTCCGCCACAGTTGCTGTTATGCAATAACTGAATAGCGTGGGTTAATACCTAAACCATCTCGCTATTTGTCACAGTATAGAAAATATTTATTTATGATTCTTTACACCAAAGCATATGAAATTGTAGACAGAAGACTGATTATATTTGGGAGGAGTTGTCAAGCAGATGTCCGCTTTAATATTTACATATTAAACATATTCAGAGAAGAACCAAAATCAGATTCCTACTTCTTATTAAATGTATTTAGATTACTTTTGTAATAAATGATTAAACCATAGATTTTTTAACCAACGTACCTATAATACTGCCTCGGATAACATTGTAAAAGCTTCTTTTTTTTTTCTCTTTTCTGTTTCGATACTTTGGAGTGTCAAGAACGATAGGGGGGGGAAAAAAAAAAAAATCTTTCCGAGCGTAATTCTTCTCCTAACATGGTGAAACAACGTGTTCTGTGAGCCACCATTGACGATAGAACACTCTTCACCCAGTTATACGTTTTTTCTTCTTGTTTTTATAGCTTTACACCTCGTCGAAGTCGAGGTCATTAGAGGCGGGAAAGAATTGGGGCAAGAAACGGGAAGGAATTCGGCCATGGCCTTCTTTGAAGGAAGCCTCCCAGTATTCGCCTGGAGTGATTTGGGGAAATCATGGATAGCCCAAATCTGGATGCCCGGACGGTTTCCTCCAGAATGCGAGGCCAGAGCGTTAACCGTTCATCCACCATGCTCGGTGCAGTTATACGAGAGTTTTATTGTTATTCTTCCAGCAAATATTATTTGACCTTAGCCCGTATAGAATACGTTAAAATGCTTCCGGACCTTGAACTTCAGTTGCGGAAGAAATTGTAAAGAAATAGACGTTTAAAAACATTGGTCACGATTATTTTAATTTTTTCCTTTTAATGTACCCACCTACCATGCGTTATACGAATTTTAAATTCTTTCAGTGTGTTTAGTAATTTATTAAAATCCCTACGCCCTTACCTACAAGAAAATTTGCCATCTACCTTATGCCTGAAATAGTGTGTCAGCTTGTGGTAATGGACATCTTTTCTCTTCCAGGCACCTCTCTAATTCTTCCACCAATATCTCTCCAAGCCTCATCATCAATGTACGCCTTATACAATCCCGCACTCTTCACCCTCCTGCCTTCTAGTGAATCACATTCCAATTTTATCGTATCAGTTACTAGCTGTGTTCTGCAGTAATTTCTACAGATAAATCAAGCTGCCCTCTAACTCATTTGTTTCACACCTTAAAAGCAGGTTCCACTCTCCACCATTACATCTAAGCAATGGTTTTACCAAAGAGTCTGGAAAATTCCATCATCATCATCATCATCATCCTCTCAAGTAAATCAAGGATTTTGAAACATTTTCCTACTACATTACCTATGTGTCGTGCCAGTTGAGTTTAGCATCAAATATTAGGATATGCCAACATACTAACACTTTTTTTTTTTACGCGCTTTGTGTTAGCTTGACTTGTATGTATATAACGGAATATTCGAATTAAATTTTCACCCACTTCCAGATGTTCGAATCATTTGAAATTTTGTACACGTAGGCCTACTAAGATTCGACGACAATACAATAATTTCATAGCTAAGTCGTGGTATTCTCTTTACTTTCACAGTAACAATAGCAAAGTGGTTAATTGTAACTGAACATTCGAATTAATTTTCACCCACTTCCAGACATCCGAATTGTTTGAAATTTTGCACACGTATTAAGAATCCATTCCAATACTACAATTTCATAGCTATGCCCTGATATTCTCATTACATTGTCAGTAACAACGTTTTAAAGAATTATTAATCACGCTTTTGTAACAATATAAAGTAAAATAAAATTTTGGTTCTAAAAAACTAAAAAAAAACTCTTTTCGTAACAAATGAGAACTAAAAATTTAAAATAATCTTTAAATAAAGATTTTGTTCCACAGCGATAGGATGTTCCGCAATTCGGTATGATTTATTTTCTTAAATAAGCTTGAAATTAAAATAAAGAAACTTACCAAAAATTTAACCTCAATATAAAAAAGCGTAGGGTGCTCTACTTACTTTCGTAATGACTGCCGTTACAAGTAACTAGCGATAAAAAATCTAAGACAATGTGAAAAAGCGTTGGGTGTTAGATATCTGTTGACATTAATTTTTTGATCAATGACTTTTTTCTTATTTTAAGCTTATTCAAAAAAATTAAGTCATACTCAATTGCGGGACATTCTATCGCTGTCGAACAAAATCTTTATTTAAGGATTATTTTAACTTTTTAGTTAACATTGTTACGAAAAGCGTGTTTAGTTTTTAAAACTATAATTTTATTTTTATCTGTGTATGTTGACCTGTTCAGGTCATCTAGTTACTGTTCTCGCCAAATGAGCAACCTTTTTTTCCGTCCTGTTTAACAGCAAAGATAAGGAATAAGTGAAGTCGATCTTTTCAAGCGACGACCGTTTTTAACTGTTCTCTTTCGTCAACAGATACTACAACATTTTTTCGGATTTAATCTTCTACTTTAAAATAAAAAAGGTGAAAAAAAACTAAATTTATACATCGTAAATTCAGGAATATTTTCGATAAAAAATTTTTAATTTTAGCAGAAGTTGTTAATAATAAGGACTAAGATTTTTTTAGTCATTCTGCATGGAGTTTCTTCTTGCGCTAAAACAGTTTTGCTCGATGCCATCTCCGTTGTTTACCGATCCCATTTTGAGCAAACGAAAACGCAAGTCTCTGTATTTTGTAATTGAGAATGTTTCTGAATAAAGCTATATATCGTTAAAATCACATTTACTTTATTTACTACAAAAATATCTAGAAAACGACAGTTGTTCAGCGTTCTAGACTATATTAAACCCGACAAGCAGTAGACTTGGAAACAAGCATAAAGACAGTGTCTGCAACGCCGTAAAGAGAAAATATTGGCGAGTTCTATTAGGCGGGATGGACTCACAATGCAGATAGCAGAGGAAGAGAGCCATCGACAGTCCTCCACACAATAGCAGAGACCCGATGATAGTGACACTCGACACGTCCAGCTTGTTTTTGCGCTGTCCGTGCACTCCAGGGAGCTTCATGATTGCTACTGGCTGGAATCTCTGCTCACAGCTCACTCTATCCCGACAGCGCTCCTACCGCCAGCCTCAAGCAACATTTCTTATTTACAAGTTCTACAAGGCTTGGTTCAGAGATTCTGTGATCACAAACTGGTAAATTAAAGCAATGGTATGGAATTTTGTAACCCGCTGAAAGGTGTGGATATGAGAGTTACTGTGATTTATCTATCTATATCTATAAAACGAAAATTCTATCTATAAAACGAAAACCGAACATATTGGTCGTATAAAAACTCGGCAACTACGAGGCAAATTTCGATGGAGTTTTCACCGTTTTAAAGCTTAGAATCTTAATTCACTTGTCTGGCATGTCTTATCTTTCAACGTTAAATACTGTAGGAGTATTAAATGAAATTCTGAACGTATGGTGAGAAATTCCACAGGAGGAATCACTAGATGCCGCATACTCCGCACTAAACACTAGTGTTGCCCAAAATCGGTCTTGGTCTTGCATTTTTGCAAGACCAAGACCAAGACCAGGTGTATTGATGCAAGACCAAGACCGGCCAAGTCTGGTCTTGTTCTTGCATTTGGGCAACACTAGTGTTGCCCAAAATCGGTCTTGGTCTTGCATTTTTGCAAGACCAAGACCAAGACCAGGTGTATTGATGCAAGACCAAGACCGGCCAAGTCTCGTCTTGTTCTTGCATTTGGGCAACACTACTAAACACACAACACAATTTCTCTGACCATAGCCTTTAATTAAAGCAATAAGATAACTTATAGTAATAACTATTTTGCACACTAAACAAAACTTTAAGTATTCGATATATTCAATTTTTAAAAGCCATAGCTTGAAGTATTCTTTCCTTCAATTCGGGATATCAATTTTTAAACGACACGGATAGCCGTAAAAACAACAGATTTTCTTTAAGCACGATCTCTGGACAATATCTCTGGCCTTCAGCATTAGTCTTCTGTTTACGATAATATTATTCCGGATTCACTTTTGATATTTTATCTGCAGAGTTAAAGGATCTGGCGTTTCGAGCCACAAGTATATCCATTCACTTCGCAATTGAATCAAACGTGAGTTTTTTACATAATCTAGGGTTGTTCAGTAATGTAGTAATGAAATTTCTTAACCAAATTATCGAAGCTTGATATACATGAATCTTTTCGGACGAATGAAAATAGTATACGTGCAAATAAACTTCAGCCAACCAGTTTCTTGGTAGGGGGCGGGTGAATGTAAGTTTGGTTTAATTCCGAAAAAGTTTGCGCGTATTTTATGAAACTTTGTACAAATGTTTTGCGGGAATGAAAATAGGGTACGGTTAAATCTACGCCAACTATACCGGGCAACGCCGGGAACTCCGCTAGTAATATGATAAAAAGGGGATCTAACAGGGGTTTGAGAGAATTGGTTTGCAAAACTTAGGACAGACAACTTCTTGAATATGGTGGTTTAGTATGGGACCCACATTACAGGTATCAAATACAGGAGTTAAGAGAGTGTGCTTATCGGACAGCTAGATTAATGATTAATGAAGCAACTATGTTGAGTCATTCGAATATAAAAGATGGACGAGGAGAGTGCTGGTACCCACCTAAAATCGACTTTCGCGTCATCTGTAGACTTTTGTTTAGCTCTACAGTCCAATTTTTTTTTCTAAAACCTCACTTGAGATTTCCGTTGCACCCCTCCCCCTTGGTGAGATTTCGCGAGACCCCCCCACCCCTATTTCACCTCACGTAATTTATTGACGCCCCCTTAAGCTTATTTGGACTAACAGATCTGGATGGATACTGGCAGAAGAATTTGGAATAGTAAATGAAAATGAAGAGATGACAGAGTACAAACTGGCACTTGATTTTAGGAATAAGGCAGTGTGAGAATTTTCTCCTGCTGGTAACGGGTAAAGGAAATTAAATAACTCACGAAGAAAAAAATTCTTAAATGGAAAATCTATGTGGGTAATGATGCTACTCCCAAAGCATTTATGATTAAAAAGAAAAATAAGTACGTTGTCGAATTGTCACTGTCATAGACTTCATCACAAATTATCAGTGATACGTTTCACTTAACTCTACTGCTCCAGCCTAAGCAATAAATTTTTAGTGAGCGACAAGGGGAAGTTTCAATATTGTGTTCCCGTAGTAAGAGGCCTCTGTTCGAATCACAACCTCTGCTGGGATTTTCAATTACACTTGACTCGTCCTTTACTTTTGCAAAGCTTATTTAGCGAATGTGACGTACCCTAGAGAGCTTCCATCATTCAGACTCTATGTACAACTTAAGTGCCTGTTGTCTGATAGCAGGATCTCCAAATAATCGATACAATAACTTTTTCATAAAATATTTTCAATGTACGTACACAACCCCTTTACGATTTCGTAAAAGTATAGACAGATTAATGCTTGCTTCGCAGAATAACCATTTGCCAGAACTAAGAGAGGTTAAATTTAACTTTTAATACATTACTGTCACACGAAAACCAGCATTTAATTTACTGAAATCACCGCTTTTAGAAGCAAATTAAAACGTTTGACCGTTGGTTTTGCAAGAAATCTGGTGTAGGCTTATTGTGGGAAACACATTCCAGTGGGAAACACATTCCAGTGGGAAACACATTCCAGTGGGAAACACATTCCAGTGGGAAACACATTCCAGTGTATCACCTACGTCATGGTCTGAGGTCGAGTATTGATTTCTCCTCTCTCTGGGAAAAGTTAAAAGCCATGAAAGAGAATTAAGACGTACACTTAAAAGGTGTTTGGTTAATTTAAACCGTGTATGGTTTACGTATTGCTTGGCGTCTTGTACCGAGATCGTAAACAGGAATGGTACGCGTGTAGATGCATTTACCAGCGTCGGAAGTTTTTGAGGTAGTCGAGAGTTTTGGAGGTGTGGCGCCAAGAACATTATAATCCGATTAGCTCGAATCTGGCAGTCGGTTTTGCTTCCAGTCAGAGCAATCTGCCGCCCTTTCTAGCAGCCTCACGCAGTTTTGCTTGATCTATCAGTGATTAAGAACGACACCAACTGTTGGTTCAAACTGTTTCATCAGGAAGGATAAACGCCCTTCTTCGTCAGAGAATTTTTTAAAAAATCCACTTTTGTACATTTTTGTGGCTAATTTAAGACCAGACGTGATTACTATTATTATTTTCGACGTACCGACAAGTGGCTACGATGGTAGAACTGCTTGTTGCCCAGAAACGAAGCTGCCTGTCGTCTCATTTGTTCGAAAGGTGTGCAAGATGAAGAAGTGCACCAAAGTGCGGAACACCACATTCAAAATTTTCTTACAAAAAAAAGCGAAAGTGCCAGAAATTTTAGATTATACGATACACCTGAAACTATTTACATTCCTTGGCGTCTCAACATGCCGCCCATGAGTTAATGTGCTTCGTATTTAATGTTGTACGGCGTAATATGGTCCAGAGAGTGTTACAAGCCAAGTATAACCTCCGCTAAAAATGCTATATGAGCATTAAAAATTCTACCGCACGAAACCCTATAGAATTCAGAATGTAACGTCACGTAGAGGAACTGTATTGTAACTTCGTAAATAATCGAGATTTTTGAGACACTTTATGGCGTTGAGTAAACAGTCATAAATAAACGTGTATAAATGGAATAAAGGCTCCAAAGGTGGTCGAGTACGTGTCAAAACTGAACCGTAGTATCAACACTGACAGCAGAAAACAAATCTATAGGAATACGAAAGCTAGAAAAGTTATAGCGTCAATGCATTGTTAACCAGGAAAATGAATGTGCCATGAGTACTCGTTCGTAGTAGTTTATAGCAAACCTGGATGTGCATTGAACGTTGTTCTCCGCTGTTGCGTATCATGATTGGTCAAATCCCTGAAACTATGGTGCGGCGATTTAGAATCAAAACACAAGACCTAACATACTACAAGGTTTTTGCGGCGCACATACAGTGAATTTCTACTGTGTAAATGTTTGACACATATTGCACAGACTTTTGTGTTTTTCAGCAGACTTATGGCATGGGAGCTTCTAATGGAAGTACACAAACTACGGGACGAATTAAAACAATGTTATCAGTTAAGTCGCGATAAAAAAAAAAAAAAAACACTATCAAAATCTCTCAAAATTGGAACATAACAGTGGTCTTCAACTGGTGATTGCCTGTTTGTACTTTAAGTCGTGTGTTCGGGAGGTGAAAGTTTCCTACAATGAATGGCATCTTTGGTATGTTGGAATGCGATAGAGCATATTTCCTTACACTCATGCTTTCTTAAATTCGCCGAGTGCAATTTTACCATCCACCTACTTTTACGCTTTAAATATTTTAGCTTTAAATTCTTTCAGCGTTTCCCTTGGTAAATTCCCACTCCTTTATGGCTGAAATCAAGCGCCAGGTTTCCTTCCACGTACTACTTATTACCATAGACCGTTTGATTAACACAGGCGGATCTAGGTCAGCGTTCAGTTAGGAGTAGTGGTGGTAGTGATGACCTTGACCCGCCTGTTGAAGGTGAGGAGAGTATAAGAGTTACTTACTGATCGTGTTCTACGGTAATTTCCACAAACAACTCTAGCTCCTTCCATTGCAGCCTGTCCGATTCCTGTAACTGATGTTACGGCTTCAACACTACTAGATCACAGCACTTAGCTACATTATGAATTTCCGTTTTTATAGAGAGCCTTAGAAACCGAGCCTGTTAGTTGGTCGGAAACGCTCGGACATGGAATTCAAGAGGACGCATGTTTAAATCCCCGTACGAACTTCCCGATTTCGGTCTTCCATCGTTTACAGAGCTCACTTCAGGCGAATGGCTGGATCGTTCCTTCAAGAGGCGATGGCCTAATTCCATCCCGTTCCTTGAGCCACCATCCTCTCCCGCATGACCACGAACAGCCATAAATCCAGAAGGGAAAAGAAATAAAAGCTTCAGAACATTTATTTAAGATGCGAATAAGACTTCAATTTGAACTAATAAGACTAATAGCGGTACAAATAATTTGTGGAGTTTTAAAGTTGCCCTAGTTTGAGGCACTTGTGTACTCACTGCACTCTGCTTCGTCTGTGCCGTCGACGCAGTCTATGGTCATGTCGCAGCGGTGGTGTGGAGGGATGCAGTACGTCTTGTTCCACACGTACTGGCCACACGACAGCTGGCCCGGCTCGCAGTCGGGAGGCGCTGCAAAACACAAAATAGTCAGGTTAGACAAACTCATAAACCAAGTTTAAAACATTAGTAACTACGCAATGAGGCACCGCTCACTGGATCGGGGAGATACAACGGGACCGGTCACGAGTTCAGGTCACCGCGTACCCGCTGTCATAACTGCGGTTATTAGGTGGTTTCCCGTAATCATCTAGGTGAATACTGGGACGGTTCCTAATCTCCGCCTCAAAGTACACATTCCACAAACAAAAAATACACTTATCATACAGAACACAAAGTTACAGATTTCACAGACAATGGCAACAAGACTTTTCTCCAATAGATTACAGTAAGTACGCCGACCCTAATAGGTCCGGTTAGACTTTTGGCAGGAACCCTGTTTTTCCCCCCCCCCCCTCCCCTCCCATCCCATCCCTCATGAATCACAATCCAGCGTCCACGTGGTATTTGATGGCTGAATCGGACGAGAACCAAAAAGTAAACAATGTGGGCGAAATGTGCTTTAGATCATTACGGTAACCATGACGTGATGCTACTGACCAAAACACTCTTTACAAATCCGTTTGGCGCAAAATTATATCATAACGAACTTTTCGACACCTGAAAGACAGGAAAGATAGAAAAGTAAATTTGTCTGGTCGTAATGACGTGGTGATAAGTTTCCCTATAAGCTGCGCAATCCGCGGTAATCCTACCGGATATAAGGGACCTCTACTTTAACGTGGAATCAAATCCACGTAAGCGTTCTGCCGTACTTCACATTACACAGCAAGCTGTGTCAGAGGTGAAAAAAAATGAGGAGGGGGCGAGGTTAAGAGCCTGTGAAGCTACCCGTCGAGACTGGGATTAACACCGGGGCCTTTCAACCGCCTTAATCACTGAGCCACCAGGCTGTTCACAGCAAAGTTGTAAATAAAGGATTCCAAAATACAAGCAAGAGTCCATAACGATTTTTCAAGGAGGCAACATCAAGGACGCTGCCTCTGCTTGTAACACAGTAAAAACCAAGGCATCTGTATTTAAACGCGAGAAAACTGTCAAATGACCCCAACACAGAAAGGCTAGTGGAAGCTAAACGGCTCACGATTTGCTGACAACATAAACAGTTAATAGTACGGCAAATTGATAAGAAAACAGGACTTAAAAAAAAATCAGTATGCCGCATGCTGACAAATTACTCTGATATAAGTCAGGTTCTGAAGGTGCCGAAAGGATCGATGGCAGATCAGATGGCACTGACGAGGCAGGATGCATTTAAGTTGAACGATTTGTAACCAACAGAGACCTATGCCCACCACTTTACTCCAGTTCACAGCAACAACAATGTAATGGAAGCACGCATTCGTTCCGAAGGTAAAGTGATATGTTCTTTGTATTCTGAGGGTGTATTTTTACTAGATTTCCTGAAAAATTGTGAAACCATGATGGGACATAATAATACTATCCTTGTGAAGCAAGTGCCCGAAACTATTAAGGAAAAGTGAGGCGAAAACTTGTAAAAGGTTTCGTTTCATTGGGAAAGTGCTACCGAACGTGGTGGGTGAACGGTTAACGTTCTGGCCTCGCATTCGGGAGGACGCGGGTTCGAATCCCCGTCCGGGCATTTAGATTTGGGTTTTCCATGGTTTCCCCAAATCACTCCAGGCGAATGGCGGGATGTATCCTTCAAAAAGGTCATGGCCAAATTCCTTCCCCTTCCTTGTCCCCAGTCCCATCCCGCCTCTAATGACCTTAGCCGTCGACGAGGCGTAAAAAAAAATAAAAAAAACCGGAAAGTGCTTTCAGTCAGGAGTATCTCACTGTCATGGCTGCAATGAAAGAGTGTGGGTTTCAGTTGTAACGAACCATCCAGCTCTTCAGATTTTCAAACCTACCCGACAGGCGCCCATTTCAAGTCAGCTAGTCGACACATTTTATAATATTCAGAAATGCTTTTATGGGGATGACGAAAGAACATTTGAACGTTGTTGGAAGAAGCATCTGTAGGTCATAGAAGACTATATTTAAAAAATACAATTTTTCTTTCAATTCATGTGGCTCATTGCTAGGTCACGATGTTATTGAAGGACCGTTGTACGAAATACTTAGATGTTTGCAATTCGATATAGCAAGAACAAATCCAAGACCATTAAACAATAGCCTTCGTCTGAGTCAATACACCGAAAATCGGAATATAAAGGCATTACGTAGCAGAGTTCTGGGCTCTGATATCGAACAAAAAGGTGCCGTCTCATGTATACCTAAATTGCGCCGGAGTGCATCGAATTTGTTTAGTTCGGTACACCTATCATCATCTCTCAACTATCTTATAGCTTTATGTAGTATTCATAATCCTTCCAGGAAGCTCTCAATTCCATGGCCATCCTCTTTCAGCTAGCCTTCTTAGACGTCCATTACATTTTATCCGTATTTGTTCTATGCATCTATATCTTCCTATTTATCCATATCCTTCCAGTAAATGCAGTTTCCTAGTGTTGTTACTGGAACTTAGGGTAACAGCAATGAGAATAATTTCAGTGTTTGTGTGTGCTACATTCTACTGTAATTAATTTACACATAAAAAAAAAAAAAAAAAAAAAATCATCAGGCTGCTGGATCTGTTAAATCTTCTCCAGATAATACACGCTAGCTACCACAGAAGACTTAGAAATCACGATAACGATCAGACGTGAATAAGGAAGTATAATATGTAATGAAACAAAAAACGTAATTTTTCCCTTCGTAAATTACGTGGAAACTGTAGGAAAGCAATCTTTTCTCAACGTAGATTTCAATACCATATACAAGAAAATGTCTCTTGACTGCGGTGTTAAATGTTAGCTAATGAACAAAAACTAAACAACATAATTAGAGCACTTTTATGGGGTGTAAAGTGTACGCTTGTAATTTTTGGACTATTATTCAAGGTTCCCCTGGACACTGGTTGACCGCAGCAACATTAGCATGTAATTAACAGTCGCATAGATCTCCATGTATTTCATCTTGCATTTATCATTTCCTGGTTATAAGACTCTTTATAATCCACAGAAGTTCGCTGCAAATCGAACTTAAGGTACACAGTTTCGGCAAACACACTTTTGTAGGGAATTTTTATGCTTTGCAGTCGGCAATTAACATAATTTCGCTTTAAAATATAACCTTCCTTTATTTTAAAGGAATTAAAAGAGCGTTAATAGCTAATAAATTACGGGTTTAACTGGAAGTATTTGCCGCGTTTATTCCTTTTGCTCCCGAAACCATTGGCGGTGTGTGCTGGAATCGTGGGGCAGCATGGTAATCTGCTCTGACGTATATACTCTGACCAACGACATTACAGTCAAACTACAGACGAGCAATGCTTCTGTTGGTAGCACGCATTCTGGTGCTGGTGGTGGACCTGGATTATGGCAGCTGTTGGCGCTGATACATAACCCAGCGATATTAATTGTCGTCCTTATTGCAGGCTTTTAACTCGCTGGAATTAAGTGGCCGGTGCGGCGCGCGGCCATTACAAAACGCGAGAGTTTGCGCTCACTCGCGACATCCATTACCATTAACGTGATTGTCGCCTGGGTAATTATGACGCTGAAACGTCGTTAACAGCAAATTGCTCGGCAGCAGCTGGCTGGGGAGCCGCCACAGCACTTTATGAGTGGACCTCTCGGCTATAGTACGGCTTCTTTTAACGTCCTCAGAAACGGGGTGCATGCCGGGAAAAACAAATGGCTGCAATCTCCACGGAAGCCGTATCTTCCGTCAAGGTAAGAAACCCTTATTACGCACAAAACCAGCTTTTATAAAGGAATAATTTATTATTATCTAAGGAACTTCATATAATCAGAAACTGTTTTTTGCAAAAGGTGAATTTAGTAATGATTTAAAATTTCGATTTTCTAGATTTATGGTAGACGATACGGCTGTGGCACGCCATGGGCATGTGATCTACTCGACAATTCCTACTGTACTACCTTGATCAGGTAAGATTTTAGTACTTGCGCTTCCTTTAAAAGAAGTTTAGACTACTGTAAACCCGTGACAGTTTTTTGCGTATCGTCACAGATCTAGAATAATTCTAGTTTTTATGACAGGTTAACCTGATCTGACCAAATACGAACTTTATCTGTATTTCACCCTAAGGGAGAATAAAATCTATTGAGTTTGAAGAAATCAGGAGTGTTAATAGACATATTAAACGCGGACAGGGACAACCGCGCTATCTTATAATTGTTTCAAAGGTCGTAGTCTCGAAATTACTGAAATGCAAACTTGACTTGTATGTGTCCACTGAAGTTCACTCTGCAAAATTTGAAGAATTCCTGTTTGCTTCGAAAGAATCACGTCGGTTTTTTTATTGAGGCTGAGCATTCATAATGCAATCTTTGGTCATAGTCTCTGTAACGGCCAGAGAACTTAATACAGATTCCAGATTAATAAACAGCTGATCAACTCCGAAGATATGAATTGCCAGAATACTCGATTCGGTGACATATTCGGCCTGATGTCCACTTTAAACAACCTACTAACTCACGTACAGCGAATATGAACAAAGACCCGTTAACGAAGGTGGAAAGTAAAACTTGTAAAAAGCAAATAAATCGTAATGTATAAACTTCGGTCAAACAACAACAGTAAAAGTTTTAATTAAATTGAAATTTAGGCTCGGCTGGAATGACAATTGGCATTCGTGATTACTGCAGAGACCATTAGTAATTTAAGTTTTTTTATGTTGCTTTCATTAGCAACATGTTACTGAAAAACAGTTCCTTGTATTTTAAGCCGTAAAGTTTGTCGATATTTTTTTAAACTATGAAATGCTACGATAAGCAAACTTTATGAACGTATTATGGCAATTAATTTGGTAGCAGTTGCTTAGCTATTAAATTGTGGATATAGCATCGAATTTCTTCTAATGGTATCTTTGGTGGCTGTTAATTTGCAAGCGAAGGCTGACGCGTGACACCGTTCTCCAGCCAATAGTTATCGAGGTGAGTGAGTGAGCTTAGGAAATTATAGAGTAGATTCATTTTTTAGATCGTGTAATAGCTTCAAATGGGTTTAATAAACCCGTGAAAAAGATACGTCTCTGCCAGTGATCAGTAAACTGTTCGAAGCATAGGCTCCGAAAATACGCCGCAACTTCCCTGGTTTAAGAAATACATGGGAAAAAGTTGAACTCCACAGAAAAGAAAGAAAAAGGCAAAATAATATTTTACTGATCAGTACTGGTAATACAGTAAAAAATATTTAAAAAATCAAAATCTGAGTTGCTGTCCAAATTTTGCATTTTAAGGATTTGATAAAGCAATGGATAGATCTATGGTCACTTGCGTTAACGCTAAACTAGTGTGATTATTTAGCACTCTTAAATTCAAAAGGAAAAAAGGTCATTAGGAACACCGCTGCAAATAATTCTTCCCACTCTTATATTTCAAATATTTGCTCAATGCAAAACTAAAAATGTTTTACGTGGACGGTAACATTGAATCTTTTCCACGTTTCCTTCTTTATGGCTCATGGCTGTTCACTTGCTTTCTTCATTACTATTAACATCACTTTATTTTATTGGATATCTGCAGTCATATTCAGAAATATGAGCTGGACTGAGTTTTGAGACAGGCATGACGAATACGTTGGTATTATAATACGTAGAGTCTCAACGTCTTAAAACAGGACGTATTGTGTATGCCAGTTCCTCGATCATACTATAAACCAAAAGTACTCTATTTCGTTATTTTCGTTTTTATTATTTATTGTAAGGTTCTGGCTGACAGTTCATTAAGGACAATCTAACAGAGGAAACAATGTCCACATCTACTAAGCGTAATAGCTTTGTGCTAATTTATTATTAAGTTTGTCAAACTTTAATTTGAGAAGCGTCAAGCGTAGACACCACCAATACAAGACAAGAGTGACGGTACCTCAAAGGGCATCGTTTGTTCAGTCGTTGGATTCCTCTTTCTGTTGGAATTATTAGCAAATTTTACATATTTTTTTTGAATTGACTTCACAACGTACGCTTCTCGTATGGAGGAATCTTCTCCATCCTGGCAAATCCCTACTACACCGACAATCGTGGCAAGACTATTCGAAAAGCAGAAAAGCGGAACGTGTGGTGAGCCATTGTAGAACCGAAAGTTTTGTCCTCCTTAGAAATGGCTTCTGCTGATTTTTTCACCAGAGTTTCACTTGTTATTGGCGGAGCGCTTCCACTACTTGGCACCTTATTGGCGGGTGACGTTAGCCGTCACGTCAATTGGGAGCAATGTATCGGGCGTCGGGTCAAGTTCTAGGGCACCTGTAATTTGATTCCAATCACGAGAGATTTAACAAGTGAACTGATAACTTCCTGATTTTATCTGAAGGATATTCATATAATATATTTGCAGACGACGCCATTATTACATTGTCTTTAACTACTGTAGTACCTGGTCCACCGAACTTCGCTCGATTTTAGCGTTAGAAAACTTTTAGGGGATTCAATCTTAACCTAAGACCTTCTATCACGGTATTATCGAGAATGGCGTGTAATCTTCTATAGCAAAAGATATTTTATTGTACTTCACCTCTTGACATTAGAAAATGTCGCAACATGCATACCGTATATATATATATATATACACAAAAATTTTAATATCTTAAGTCCACTTCAACAAACTATAGTTTGTCCCTACACCATGTACACCATAATAGCAAATGAACCCACCATCTTTTGTTGAGTATGTGTACTATAAAGAAAAGCTCCCGTCTAGCTAAATTTCTAACAAAAATGTAGATGTCGCTTTTCCATTTTGAAAAAATAAAAACTTAATAAACATCTGGAAATCAATTTTCAAGAATATGAGACCCTCGGAGATTTATAGACCCAAAAAATTCTAACGCAATAGTTGGAAATAGCTCGGAAACATTGTGAACTTTATGCGTAATGAACGAACATCATTAAAATAAAATTCGAGAAGGCATGCAAGGGATATAAGTACTTATTATTTTCCATTAAAGAAGTACAATACCATGCAAAATATATAACGATAGTAAACTTTTAGACAGAATTCGCCTTCAACATACTGCTTTGAATGAGCAATCATAATGCATTGCTATAAATTATTATATCATCGTCTAAATTTCTGTTTTGTGAAATTCTTCCACCTCAAATAATAAAATTATAGGTGCTGTTTTAATTTACTGTTCTATGACCGTTTACTTCAAGGATTTAAGTTTTTATGGATATGAGTCTTGTGGAAGATGAGATCTGACAAATCGATTTCTTGACTCAAAAAGCCCCTAAATGGTGATCTTGATCAAAATCATTAGAACCGCATCCAGGAAAACCAGTACACACACAAAAGATTTGCTCGTTTAATAATATTATATAATAGGTAGTTATGAATGGCAATCGATGTCCAGCGACCTTATAAAAATATTTTTTAAATGTTAAAATATTCTTCATCCGGCAATGAAAGATAGTTTCTCCTGCTCACTATTTCATTTTGTTGTTACACTTTACAGTTAGAGACAACTGGTTCACAGCAACATATTTAGGTACTGACCGACCAAAAACAGTAAATGCGTATGGCATTGCTCAGTCGCTACGTGGCAGTTTCGATTTTCCTTTCGCCTCTGTCGTGGCTTTGCCTAATAATGCTTGGTAAAGAGTACCAACAGGTGTACGAGGAATCAGAGAGGGGGGAATGAGGTGAAAGTAGGCTAAGAGATCGTATCCTACTTCGAACCCATGACATCTCGATCCCATTCGTAACTACAGAGGTTGGAAAACATAATATGAACACCATGCGATAGAGATAGGTTGTTGCATGTTGGCACCACTACTTCCGTGTGAATACTGCGATGCGCATGTACGGCATAGTTGAAGTGGCAGGTCTTGGTAGGTTGTGTGTCAGTGTATTTACGCTTTGTTCTGTGATGGTTATAACAAGCGATCGGTGAAATGCGTGATCTCTCAGACTTCGAAAGAGGAAAAATTGTTGGAACTCTGTTAGCGGGAATGTCTGTGACAAAAACAACTGAACTGTTTAACGTCTCACGAGCGACAGTATCCACGGTAATGACAGCATCCACAAAACATGGTAAAACATCGTCGGCGAAAAGGAATAGAGGACGAAAACCAAAGTTAACCAACAAAGACCGACGAACATTAAAAAAGGATTGTGGCCAGACAACACAAAACTACCGCAGCAAAAGTGTCAGCAGAGCTCAACACACACTTGAGTAACACTGTTTCGACAAAAAACACTATGGCGGGAGCTCCACGAAGCAAACATTCATGGGTGGGCTGCAATTGCAAAACCCCTTATAACGGCTACCAACGCTAAGCTGCGAAACAAGCGGTGCCACGATCATAAGAACTGGACACTTGATGATTGGAAGAATGTGGTTTGGAAGGGGGGGGGGGGTTGTCCCTCCAAATTCCCGAAAAACATCTCACGTCATTAATGGATGTCCCCTATGTTCCGATGAATCATCGATCACATTGTTTCCTACTAACGGGCGAGTTTATGTTTAGAGAAGACCAAAAGAAGAAGCCTACAGTCAAGCTTGGGGGAGGTTCCGTTCTGATTTGGGTGGCTATATCGTGGTATTCAGCTGGTCCTCTCATTCACATCACTGGCCGGATGATTGCGATGAATATCTCGACATCCTCAGTGATGAAGTTCTTACTATGACTAGAATACTGCTGCCAAATACTGCCATCTTACAAGATCATAATGCGTACATACAGAAAGCCAAAAAGGTTCTTCCTGGTTCGAGGGGCATTAGAATATCATCAAACATCTTCCCTGGCCAGCACAATATCCAGCCCTCAATATAGTTGAACAGTTTTGGAGCAGATTTCCACCTCCAACATCACTGAAGCAATTGGCGAATGTTTTGGTACAAGAATGGAACAACATTCCGTTGGAACCATTCAGACACACTTCAAGTTTATTCCGCGAAGAATTGCAGCTGTTCAACAAGCAAAAGGTGGCCCAACACCATATTAATAAATCAATAGTATGTAAATGTTAGTTGTTGATATCATTTTGTCCAACCTCTGTATCTTTTTAAGCCACACCGTTCATCGAATGTTACCACGTGAGCAACGGGGCGTCCATACTCAACAGCCTTAATGTGTACAACGTCACGACTTGAAGCTGTTTCTCAGTCTCGTTTAATGGTTTCAGCGTTACATTTATTCTATTGTCTCTCGCTGTAACTCGGATGACTAGCATTTGGTTTTCATAATTATCAGATTTACCAGCTTTGATTCATAGTTAGCACCTGATTAAATTTTGCCATTTGCATGATTTGTAGTAGAGCGAAATTCATTGCCATGTATGCAGATGAATGTATATTACATTTTAACTACCGTTCAGAAATTAACAAGTGATTGGAGGAGTTGGATCGCAGCGATTTTCGAAACACGAAGCACAATTCCGTATCGTAGACAATAGATAACCAAAAGACATACCATCTATTTGAGGTAGTAGAAGTAACTTTATATTAAATCTGACCTCCATCGCTGCTTTTGAGTTTCTATGAGCTTACATCTAAATTTCCGGCAGTGGGATAACACTGAATGAGGAAATTTTTCGATGGCTGTATTTTATTGAAAAGCTAGTTTCTGACTTTGCTACCGGAAGCAGCACATGTAGAGACAAGTGACAGGCGCAGCCCGCAATCAATTAACGGCAGCGCGCCCTGTCTGCCTTCAGACAAAGATGAGGCAAAACTTCGAGGGAGGAAATGCGCAGCCCACGCCTGGTGATTTATAACGGACCAGATTCAATTTATTTTGTGTTCTCAGGAGCTGGAACAGGAAATTCAATTCGTTTTACCCTCGAATTGCGAAGAATGATACTAAATCACTTAATTGTGCCCACGGCTGGGATGGAAATGAATTAATTAATCTGTCAACGACAGGCTTTTAATGAGTTTCTTTTTGCCGTTGAATGCGACGGAGACGAATCGTATGTTCGATAATGGGTCTGCGTTTTGCACAATAAAGAAGGCGACGTGGAGTAGGTTCTCGAATGGCACTAGAAATCAATAGTCCGAGATAATGGACTGACAACTGTCAAGAGCAGGGATACATTTATAGAACTATTTTACCAACTAAGGTACTAACTTCTATCACAAATAAGAAGTGAATACCATTACTGAGGATCTGGGTAAAAGTGAATTACCTTCGCTTAATGCAAATTATTTTTCAGAATGAAGATAAAGATAAATAGACGTTCACTAAACAGTTCAGTAGCTGACAGAACCATTAATGGTTGGTTCTGTAGGGGAAGCATTTAATCGCCTGGTCTGGTATAGCGTTAACTTTCAGAGCTTCACAGCGTTCACCGCATATATGTGTTTATAAATGACTAATAATCAACAAAAAATAATCAGGATGATATAAAAATGCAAATACTGTGAAACCTCGGTGACTAACAGTCCACATTTACTTCTTTAAATGTAAACTAGCATTTGAGCGCTGCTTCACTCGCGAAGGCATAGGTATGAGAAGTAATGATTTTACAGCCTTTTTTTTCCAGTAACATTTTTTATCCCGGAGAAGAAAAAAGAAAACAAATTTCATATAAGAAGATTAGTTTCTTTTAACTAATTTCTCAGCTATCAGAAAGTTTTGATTACCGTCATCTATAAATTTACTAATCAAATTTTCATAAAGCTATGTAAAAATTAGGCATTTTAATACGAAGAAGTAAAATCCTACGCAAATATGATCCTAACCGAAGGAGAACATAATGTCGAAGAAAAATTATGAAATTATCTAATCAAATGTTTGTAAAGCTATGTAAAAAGTTAGCATTTTAATACGAAGAGTAAATATTCAGATAAATGCTATCAAGTTTTAGTATCGATATTAAGAAGAAACTTTGGTTTTGATTGTACCCTAGGTTTGTAATGTAGAATCGTTGTAACCTTTACCGTAAAGTAAATATCAAAATTTATTGGTGTGTTAATCTTTGACGTAGTGGTTTGATTTACGTTTTCCGTGTGTTCTAACTTACTGTATTTTAGAAAACTGAAGAAATAAATAACCAAAACAATATTAACACAATCAAAAAAGGAGTTTTATCTGTGATGTAGTGTTATCTTTGGCGGGTATCTTTTGAGTTTTAAAAAAAGTTGTGTGTTTCCTTAGATGCAGTGTGATCTGTGGCACCTATCTGGTCAGGTTACAAACAGATTATTATATTTTGCTCAGATACCCGGTAACGTATAGCGACACCGCTGTTTTTAGGCTATATCATAAGCTTTCAGACTATGAAACCCTCCTCCCTACGCAAATCGGCTCGATAGTTTTTCCATGATGCGGTAACAAAGGGATTATAGACACAGTCCGCTTACATATTTATATTTAGATAGAGAGAGGAGAATTTTGCATGCTGTTATCAAGTAAATACAACAGATAGTAAAATTATTAATGCAATATATACCCACCTCATTTACATGAATACCATAGGCTCCAGTTTTTTTATTGTCGGTACTAAAGGCTATGGATTTAAATAACTTCACATAAATTGCAATTTAAGGATGTGGAAAAGATTGAATAAAGTGACGCAGAGTAAATTCCGTATCAATTTGTAACAGTGTTTATATATACTACGGTAGGTTCGTGATAATGCTTTGATTTATTTAATTCCGAACTTTCATCAGCGTCTTTCAGATACACAGTACTGAAATTGTGTTCGTGAATTCCAAGCAGATTTATTTTAGAAATGTCTTGAAACAATGCTATTTACATACGTTACTTTATAAGTTATGCGATGAATGAAACCCTATAACCAGTTGCAGATAGTTAGCTGGTCATAACAGTGTCGAAATCTTGACATTGTGACTGTTTATGCGACTGAGGGATTGTATTTTATTGTGACTTCATCTGCCTCACTGAATGACGTCCGCTTTGCATGAATAGAATGGTCACCTTGTTTCCTTATTTTTTCGCAGGCTACTATAATGCAGCTCTGTGTTGAGCTTAGCGCTTTCTTGTTAACCAAAGCTAGATTTAAAATTAGAGTTACGTGCAATGCTGCGATATAAAATCTGTGTGGGCAACAGGTTTTAGAAGACTATTTCGATATTTCTCTCTTTTCCCTCATGAAGATGATTCTGTTATTTGACAGCACATAAAGGCAGTTTCTTTAAACAATAAACTTTTTTTCTCCGTTAACATTCAATCTATATGTATTGGTGGCTTCGTAGACCTATCAAAGGTTTTGTAAAAATTTTGTATACGTTAATGCTCATTAGGTTACTATCGGCCAGTGTGTTCACTGCCATCGCGTATTTGTTCCGAGATTCTTGTGCTAAACCAGCCTTTCCCATTTCATTTGAGGGCTCGACTCACATTGTGACCAGAGTTCGCGTGTTCTCACGCCTCCAATTATTTTTTCGTAATTAATTTTATTTTTATTTTGTCCGGGAATCCCTTAGGACAGGTCCGCGAACCCCAGGTTGGGAAACACCGTGTTAAAAGATGTTCCCCACTATTTGCCCATAAGAGGAGACTGTCAGTCGACATAGGGAAGACTGTCAGTCGACATAGGGAAGACTGTCAGTCGACATAGGGAAGACTGTCAGTCGACATAGGGAAGACTGTCAGTCGACATAGGGAAGACTGTCAGTCGACATAGGGAAGACTGTCAGTCGACATAGGGAAGACTGTCAGTCGACATAGGGAAGACTGTCAGTCGACATAGGGAAGACTGTCAGTCGACATAGGGAAGACTGTCAGTCGACATAGGGAAGACTGTCAGTCGACATAGGGAAGACTGTCAGTCGACATAGGGAAGACTGTCAGTCGACATAGGGAAGACTGTCAGTCGACATAGGGAAGACTGTCAGTCGACATAGGGAAGACTGTCAGTCGTTAAAGGGGCCATCGACCCCAGTCAACAACGGGAAGGCCGACCCCAGTCCACAACGGGAAGGCCGACCCCAGTCCACAACGGGAACGCCGACCCCAGTCCACAACGGGAACGCCGACCCCAGTCCACAACGGGAACGCCGACTAGTCAACAGGGGGAACGTCGACTAGTCAACAGGGGGAACGTCGACTAGTCAACAGGGGGAACGTCGACTAGTCAACAGGGGGAACGTCGACTAGTCAACAGGGGGAACGTCGACTAGTCAACAGTGGGAACGTCGACTAGTCAACAGTGGGAACGTCGACTAGTCAACACTGGGAACGTCGAAAAGTAAGGAAAAAATATCGATAGACTGCAAGAACAAAATCCGTACTGCAAAGAGGGGGGGGGGTGACAGACGGAACAGTAGGCGAGAACTTCATACCTCTACAGTCATTGTGTCATTACTCACCGAACGTGGTGGTGTAACGGATAGCGTTCTGGCCTCGCATTCGGGAGGACGTGGGTTCGAATCGATTTGGGTTTTCCATGGTTCCCAAATCACTCCAGGCAAAAGCCGGGATGCTTCCTTAAAAAGGCCATGGCCGAATTCCTTCCCATTCCTTGCCCCCCATCCTTTCCCGTCTCTAAAGACCTCGCTGTTGAGAGACGTAAAACAGTTTAAAAAAAAGAAGACTATTACTCTCTGAAGCAAACAGTGTGGAAAGAAACTAAGAATGCTGCAAATTGTTTTTTGATTGCAAATTATGGTTAGGTGACACTGCCGTTCATGGCAGACCGCACAGCTCAGACAGCCGAGCGATAGATTACAATATAGACAAGATTTAATACAAATGAAATCAAGGATTTTTCCATCGATGCCGAGCGTTCGGAACGGCTCCCCAGGCCGATTCGTGATTCTGTCAAATGATTACCGTTGAGGGGATTCTCACCCAAGACTGTTAAACCAAAAGCAGTATCCACTACTCACGCCCAGCTGTTCGAAGAAAACTTTAAATTTTATCTCTACTCGTCCAGGTTAATGATCCGAATGCTTGTACACAGATTACCACTTTTTCCATTTCACTCCGCGCTTTGTCAAAAGCAGACATTTACTGCGATGAAGTATTCAAGAAAGAATCCCTCAGAAAACTTATGGAGTAGTTTCTTCCAACGGTGGTTGAAGGAAGTTGTGATATAGGGATATGAGGAGCCGGGGAACCATAATGAATAGTTTGGGCATTAGGGTTGCAACAATTTTAGAATATTCTGGGTTTGAGCTTCAATTCCATACCGTGAAGATTCAACTTCGTGAAGATTCAACTTCGTGAAGAAGTGCTCATAATTTAACGTCCAAAGTGGTCTATCACAAGAAGAAAGAGCTAGTTACGAGTAGCGAGAAGGCAAGTTAAATGGTTCCAGTAGTGTTTCAGACATCCACGAGATTATAAATACCTAAAAAGTTAGAAAAAAATTTGGACCTGGCATCTGGGAAGATTGCGGGCTTGATCCCCAGAGCAGACATCCAGATTTCGGTTCTCCATGACGGGATGGTTCCATAACTGATTTACTTTTCTCCAAGCTCTTATTACCAAGTAGAAAGCCTTAAAGCACCAATACACATACAACAAACTTACTACTCATAGATACTTTAATTTCTTTGAAGATTTCAACAAAAGACTGTGCTTTATTTAGTATCAAAATATCTGTGAGCGGACTACTGATGTGATACTGTCACTGGAGTTATTTTTTGCAGGGATAGAAAGGATCAGGATTAAAAAAAAAGCCCCCTTTAAGCGCATCTTGGTAGTAAGATTTCCCTTGTGTGGGAAGCGGGGCTTATTGTAACAAGGAAAGCCGCGTATTTCAGAGACGCGACAGCGCTGTCGTTTATCTGGCTACGGGCGATATACGACCGGCCTACCTGGCTTACCACAACCTGCGATACATCACGGCAGCCATCAATTACAGAAGACACTTGTCGCTCGATACGTCCGGCTGTTGGCTTCCACCTCGCTGCGCCTGCTTACCACAACAGTCGGTCGCAGGTGCCAGAAAGTCAAACACACATTTATTTCATAACAAGTTATGGAAGTTAAACTCGTACTTCAAAATCACAGCTCGTAATGTGTGTAAGAACGAAGCACACTACTGTAATTACAAAAATGAATATGGGGGAAAAGGGTGATTAAGCAAATTAAAAATCTGTTGACATCAGAATAGGCAATCCGACGGGAAAGGGTTTAGCTCTGACCTTTCTAGTTACATACAAAATAAACCACCGGTATTAGAAACAATTAATTACAAAAGAATACCATGAAGTTGTCAATTAATTTGTATAATGTTCTCGGCCTTGTAAACTGGTGTCTACACACGATATTTCGGCGACCAAAACTTTCATATTCTTTCATATTTTTTTCCGTTTTGATTCAAGCTACTCAGTTCGTATATACAGATATCATTAGAGTCGGGAGAGTATGGCGGCAAAGAATGGGAAGTAATGAAAGAGCCATCTCGGCATTCGGATGCACTGATTTTGGGAAAATGGAAAACCGCAATCAGTATGTTTGGACGGAGATTTGAACAAGCGACCTACGGACCTACTGCTTACCCACCAAGCTCTGTAATTGTTTTATAGTAAGTCGATAAAATGAATTTAATTGAAATCTGACTTGCTGGAATGAGAACCGAAGCCAGGTCCTAACCAATGCCAGATCATTGATTGCTATAAAATAATTGTTTAAAAAAACATAAAAACCGCCTTCAAAAAAAGCACTAAAAATTTTAAAATAACTTTATACTAGTGTTGCCCAAAATCGGTCTTGGTCTTGCAGTCTTGGTCTTGGTCTTGCAAAAATGCAAGACCAAGACCAAGACCAAGACCGCTTAATTTTAGCAAGACTAAGAGCAAGACTGACTGTGCAAGATTTAAGCAAGAACAAGACCAAGCCTGCAAGACTCTTGCGTCTTGCAGTTAGGACTTTTTTTTTATACTTTCTATACAAAATAAGTTTTTGGGTGCTTAGAATGGACACGAATACATTATGCTGATGTGTTCTGTGTGGTTTTAAAACACAAAGTGCTTAAATATGTCGTCACCCATTTAATAAATATTGTAGACACTTTTAATACACTTCAAACGTGAAAATTTTTTCTATAATAGTAATCGAATAATATAAAAAGCATGCAATAAAATTTATGTACTGCTTAGGAGCCCGAATATAATAACATATTAGAGAACTATTTAAATAAATAAACTGATATATTGACTGTTGCATCACAATATATTTTTGCAAATATTCATTTACATGTAAAGAATATATAGTATTTGCACAATTTTAACTCGAGGAGTAAACTCCAGAGTCAGTGGACCGGACAGGCTTAATTTAAATTATATACTTATCCTATATAATACAAGAAATTGACACATAGAAAACAAACGAAACTTAAAGTACTAGTACATAGAATTTTGAAGAAGAAAATAGGCAGAAAATATGTAGGAAGACGTAAAGTACTGATATAACATAAATGACTATCAGTATGTTTTCGTTGATGAAGGAATTGACGGTCTGAATAAGTAAATAAAAAATAATACATTAAATTTAGTAAGTATGACACTTAATTGAAGTATCGAAAATCGAAATAATAAAAACTAAAAATAATCTATATAGAATATGCGTAGTCAAATTATATGTAGTATGTTACCGAGAAGATGTTTATTTTCTTAATATTTAAAAAGTTACAGTTTCAAAAGTTAAAGTTACAAACTAATTTAAAATCTAGCTTTTAATAATAATCAATAAGGTTATCTACCTTATTAATAGGGAACATGCAATATTTTTATTTTTGCTTTCATTTTAAGTAACTTCATGCAGAATACACCACAAATAAATTAAAAAAATTAAAACGGTAATATGTCTCGCAAAACGGCGGTCTGAAACTGACAGTTTAAATTTGCGCGCCAAAACTGACTTCCAGAGCCGATGACGTCACTCCTGTCAAGTCCTTTCTGACCTGTCAGTTGCTGTGGAAGTAAACTTATCGTTTTGTGGTGGAAAAAAACATGTTAATCATATCAGCGGTCATTGTCTTTGATAATATTTCAAGGAGAATTTGTGAAGAGTTCAACTTTCCAATCAAGATTGAACACACTTTATGGATGTTTACAGTTTGTAAATCTTCTCCAAAATAATGAAGAAGTCTCGCTTCACAATCCTTTTCTTTTACTGCATTTATATATTCACTCAGAATATCCACCTAAAAATATGAGGTTATTATTGTAGCATATAACACATATTTATTAATTTCATTGATACTATTTATTTAACAGCATTTATGCACGCTTTAGAGATTCTTATAAACCTGTATAGAGAAAGATTCACCACAAGTTGGATTCCGCCACGGCTTGTGAGAATCTTGGTGGCTCTGGGGTATAGAGCATTGCCCTTGTTAGGCAAAGGCTGCAGGTTCGAATCCATCTTGTGGTGAGTTCCATCTTTTCTTTCTATAAAGATTTATAGTTTCATCAAATAAACAGGTATACTGAACTGCTTACTTGAGAGAAACTGTTAGTGACAGGAATGTGACCTATTTCTTTGGCTTTTATAAAAGATTTTTCAGAAGCACATTTAGATAAATTTGATTTCTTCCAGTAACATGTTATAGATGTAAGCGCAGGCTACTCAGATCTTCTGTGTAACCATAGCAAGAGTGCAGCAGCATGCTTACACCCACCTGGAATAAGAGTTTAGTGATAATAATGTGCTAAATTAGGGGTGTGGTGAGAGCACAGAACAACTGAACTCTCTGGCGAGACGATGAGAGTTTTCTGCTCCCCATTTGTCCGCATGACATTTTATAGGCCATAAATAACATACAAACTTTACCTTCAGAAGTGGCACAATCTTCGCATTGGCAGGACTGGACTAAACCTTCCCTTTCATTTATAATGGCTGTAACATGATAACCTTCTTTGCGAACTTTATGCTCCGTTGTAACTCTACTTTTTACTATACACAATTCGCCATCTCTTTTAATTTGGACATAGCCGATTGCATTATCGCCATAAGATTCCCTTGTTGAGCTGAAATAAGAGCTATGTATAGAAGCTGCTAAAGGAAATAGGAAAATTCAATGCGATTTATACGTACCATAGTAGTTTAGACCCTTTCATTTCTACACTTGAATACTCAGCACTTTCGACAAAAAAAATTACGACCATATCTACACTGACTTTCGGTAAATTCCTGGAGTCCGCTTTTATAAATCTGACTTCCATTTTTTATTGAAAAATACAAATAATTTTCTCAATAAAACAATGTTCTCTTTGACAACAATAAGCTGTCATAACAGTAGTGACGTCACTAGACGTTGATTGGTGTTTTAAAATACGTTCCGTTTCAAGTAACTTGAAATCGAAATTATTGTAAAAAATTAATATTAACCAAAATTAAAATGTTGCTGTAGTCTTTGTTTTATATTTTTTTTAAACATTTTAATGACAAAATACCCATAATTCTTAGAACTGCATGTTCCCTATTATTATGGAAGCTACATAGGAGCGAAATGCAGGACACTACAAATAATGAAGAAGACTCGCTTCACAATCCTTTTCTTTTACTGCATTTATATATTCACAAAAAAAATAATATAAAGTAACAGTAATGTCAGCTATTGTGTACTGTTCTGTAATTTCATTTGTGTTGTATTTTTATTGAAATAAATGGTAAATTCAGTAAATTGTATAATTATTTTATTCCATTTCATGTAAGGTGAGGGTCTATCAATCTCTTTCTAGACAGATAATGTTCTTTAAAATACAGTCAAGTTAATGTCATTAATTTGTTTTCTATATGTTTAAACCATGTTTTAGTACATTGAAGATTATTAAATGTAAACGTTTATTAAGAAACAGACTGACTCCCGCGGGACACAGTTGATAGCTCAGTTGGTTAGTTAGATCATCGCCACTGATCGCTTAGGTCGTGGGTTCAAACCCC
Organism: Vandiemenella viatica; assembly: GCA_031002005.1. Lineage (NCBI taxonomy): Eukaryota > Metazoa > Arthropoda > Insecta > Orthoptera > Morabidae > Vandiemenella > Vandiemenella viatica. The sequence continues at coordinate 236,579,364 of CM061920.1, read as the reverse complement.
AACTGGTGTCAGTTGATTTTTTGAATTTCTCATGAAATGTTTAGACATTTATTAATTTGGTTGGTCTTTACCATGGCTATGTTAATTCAATATCTAAAGTAACGTTTAATAAATAGCGACAGGCTATTAGGTAATTGCAAGACTTGCGAGACTCTTGCTGCAAGACCAAGACCAAGACCAAGACCGGGAGTGCAATACCAAGACCAAGACCAAGACCAGGTGTATTGATGCAAGACCAAGACCAAGACTTGCCAAGTCTTGTCTTGTTCTTGCATTTGGGCAACAGTGCTTTATACCTTGCTTAGGAAAAAGTAAATCTAAATAGACAACATTTTACATTACTTTCATTGAAATTTTGACATTAATTAGTTATTTTTGGAGTCGGTGCCAGCTGTCACATCGCGAAGAATTAATTACTGAACTTCTTTTTTGGCGTTAGAGGCGAAACGGGTAGTACGAACAAAAATTCCCAATATTTTACAGCATGTTGTGAGGCAGATTGTGTTACTGTGGGAGACATCTTAGGGAAACAAATTAATAGTATTTTAATCTGTGGCTTGCCCTTATTGGTCATCCAGGAATATCTCTGGCGCTACAGTGTCAGTTGGTAGGTTGCATCATGAAGTAAACGATTTACAGAGTATAATATCGGCGTATCATCTGTATGTTTCAGTTTTGTTGAAACATGTTTCTAGCATTAATTGTAGGTAAGCAGTAACATGATTTTTTAAGTATTATTGTTATTCCTTATTGTTTTTATCTTTTTGTTTTTCTTGCTTTCGCTGGCACCGACTCCAAAAATAACTAATGAATGTCAAAATTTCAATGAAAGTAATGTAAAATGTTGTCTATTTAGATTTACTTTTTCCTAAGCAAGGTATAAAGTTATTTTAAAATTTTTAGTGCTTTTTTTGAAGGCGGTTTTTATGTTTTTTTAAACAATTATTTTATTTTTAAATTTTTAGTGGTATTATACTTCGTTTAGTATTTTAAATATGCCGCAGCAGTTCCCATTTTGCGAACTTCCTGGTAGCTCAGAGATCAAAGCACTTGCTTTCAAAGAAGAATTATGTCTTTATATACCACAACCACTTCCAGAACGGGGTGAATTGGGCGTTCTGTTAAGGAATGTCAGGCTATGTTTCGATCTTATCATAACATCTGTTAAAGCTGCTGCTCGATAACCGAAACATGTAACATCTGGGCATTAATACATACCACATACAGAAATCTCTCTGGAATATATCTACTTGCTCCGGCATCACTCAAAAAATATAGATTTTTAATTGGTGAAAGTTTGGGATCAAAGTTGAAATCTGAAGTACATGTTGAGACATTACGACATTATTTTATAAATATTAAGCCATGACTTAAAAATAGCTTAATTGATTTTGACGGAATTTAAAACTGTGGATATTTTGTAAAGAACATTGGAAATTAAAAGGGGTGATGGTAAAGGGGAAGAGGGACTGAGCTTTTGTATACCAAATGTATACTGCCTTTTCTGATTGATTTAAAGTATACGTGTGTAAATTTCTATTGATATCAGATAAATCTGTAGGTATGTATAAAAAAAAAATTAAGCAACCTAATTTAAACAAAATTGTTCTGTTTGTTTAAAGTATATGTGTGCAAATTTCCTTCAGAATCGGAAAGAAACTGTTGATTAAATGATGGAAAGGAAGGAGCGGTGTTTTGGACTCTCGAAACCAAATGTAGACAGTATATTTCTGTTTGTTTTGCAGTATACATGTGCATACTTCCTTCAAAATCAGAAAGAAACGGTAGTTTGTATAAAGAACAGTAATTAATGGGGTAGAAAGGGGGATAGGGTTTGCATTTTTGTGAAAGTTATGTGGACAGTATTTTTCTTTTTCTATTTGTTTTAAAGTATACACATGCGATGTTCCACCGATTCGAATCAAAATGTGGGTTTTATATAAATATTAAGGGATGGGGAGCTAGGGTAGTTTTTTTTATTTTTGGTCAGAGATCTTATCCATAAAAAAATTACATATATATGTGCCAACTTTAATAAAGATCGGTCAAATGGTGTCGACTGTAGCTTTCTAAAAGAAATTGACAAAAATCGAGGGGGTGGAAAAGGGGAGAGGGGTTCACTTTTTGCAAACCAAGAGTTGGCATCATTTTTCTCTTTGTTTTATAGTAAAAATTTGCTAAGTTCTGTCTAAACTGGATAAAAACTGAGGTTGTGTATAAAAATTAAACAGTTTAATGGGGAGAGGGGGTGGTTTTTAGACCTTTTGGTCAGACACCTTCTTCGTAAAAAAAATACATATAAGCATCAACTTTCATGGTAATCGGTCAAACGATTGCGACTGTAGCTTTTTATAAAGAACATTGACAAAAGTTAATGGGGTTGAAGGAGGAAAGGTTTTGAGCATTGGCAAACCAAATATTGACAAGATTTTTCTCTTTGTTTTAAAGTTTACATGGGCAAAGTTCAATAAAAATCAGATAAGAAATGTAGATTTCCATAAAATTAAGGGGTGTAAAGGGAGACATGGGGTGGTTTATTTATTTATTTAATTTTTTTTTTGGTCAGAAACCTTCTCCATGAAAAATTACATGTATATGCCAACCTTAATGGAGACCAGTTAAATGTGTCGACTAGCATTGTATAAAGAACATTGGTAAAAATTTAGGGGGTGGATGGGGGGAGAGGGCTTCAGTTTTTTCAAACCAAAACTTGACAGTATTTTTCTCTTTATTTTTTACTATACATGTCCAAAGTTTCATCGAAATCTGATAAAAAATGTGGGTTTGTATAAAAATTAAGGGGTGTAAAGGGGAGAGGGGTGGTTTTTTAATTTCTTTTTTCGTCAGTTACTCCATGAAAAATTACATGTATATGCCAACTTTTATGATAATCGGTCAAACGGTGTTGAGTGTAGCTTTTTATGAAGAACATTGACAATAATTAAAGGGGTGGAGGAAGGGGGGGGGGTTGCACTTTGGGAGACTAAATGTTGACAGGATTTTTCTCTTTGTTTTAAAGTATACATGGGCAAAGTTCAGTAAAAATCAGATAAGAAATGTAGGTTTCTATAAAATTAAGGGGTGTAAATGGGAGAGGGTGGTTTTTTTATTTTGATTTTTTTGGTCAGAATCCTTCTCCATGAAAAACTACATGTAATTGCCAACTTTAATGGTGATCAGTTAAATGGTGTCGACTGTAGCTTTGAATAAAGAAAATTGGCAAAAATTAAGGGGGTGGATAGGGGGAGAGGGGTTCAATTTTTTTAAACCAAAAGTTGAAAGTATTTTTCTCTTTATTTTTGGCTATATATGTCCACAGTTTCATCGAGATCGAATAAAAAATGTGGATTTGTATAAAAATTAGGGGGCGGAGGGGGGTAGAAGGGGTGGTTTCTCAATGAAATTCATATGAGACCACTTTGGAGTATACCCTACATTTAATTGCCAACTTTAATGGGGATCAGTTAAATGGTGTCGACTGTAGCTTTGAATAAAGAAAATTGGCAAAAATTAAGGGGGTGGATAGGGGGAGAGGGGTTCAATTTTCTTAAACCAAAAGTTGACAGTATTTTTCTCTTTATTTTTGGCTATATATGTCCAAAGTTTCATCGAGATCGAATAAAAAATGTGGATTTGTATAAAAATTAGGGGGCGGAGGGGGGTAGAAGGGGTGATTTGTCAATGAAATTCATATGGGACCACTCTGGAGGTATACCCTATCCACTAAAAAAATTTCATTTAAATCGGTTCAAAATTGTCGAAGATATGGCTGAACATACATACAAAAAAAAAAAAAATACAGACGAATTGAGAACCTCCTCCTTTTTTTGAAGTCGGTTAAAAATAAATAAAATTAAGAAAACTCAGTAGAGTTATCAATTGAGAATGATAAATAAAATAAAATATGAAGAAAATAGCTATTCTTACTAGTCTAGGCGATACCATCACGACATAATATTGGGCGACTAGTGAGTTCCTCTATAATTACATATTCTTGGAGGACTCTAGGTAATAAACGCTCATAACTGAGAAACTGTACATCGAGCGATTTAGCCGCGATACATGGGAAGTGGTCACTTGTTGTAGGTCCCATGTTTAAATTCCGACTGTTCTTTAGTATCAGTAACGCGAATACTGCAAAACCTCACTACGAAGACAGATTTTGTTAACATTTTTTCAGACAGTGGATACTTTCCTGTTACAAACACAACAAATGACATTTATACAAATAATAATAACACGGAGCTAGTTGAATTTTTTAAATTTATTATTTTTATTTTTTTAATATTTTTTCATCCTACTCTAGTGATAAGAAACTCAGATTCAATGCCAATCTGTTTGGTTGGTTGAACGCATATCGTACAAAAAGTACACGACGGATTTTGTGTGTGGGAGAGGGGAGGGGTAGGGTTCAGCAATTATGTAGCCGAGAGCTCCAGAAGCAAGGTATTTTTCGTCTTGATGGAACGTCAGGAATATGAGAAGAAAAAAGTGTATGAATAGTTAACTGTTATAGATTCTCAATTTGATGTTTGTTGACTGAAACTAAAAGTAAATGTCGAGATGGTTCATTTAAAAATGCCACGTCCAAACTCTTTCCCACTCCTTATACCCTCAGGTTAGTTCGGCTGAAAAGAGTCCTTGTGACCCTTTAGCAGACCGCCTCCTACCCTTCACCTGAGAGGAATAAAACTTTTTTTCTTAAAAAAAAAGACACAAACATGGATCCTTGCTTCACTAGGTCATCTGTTCACATCTTAATTCAGATGCAACTTCAGCAGCAAGAGTCAATACAGCAACATAAGCTGAGACACTGCGTTCTTCACGGCGTGTTCAGCAGAACCGTAACTCGGCGTCTTAAAGCAGATCTACAGAAAAAGGCTTGAGCGAGAAAGTGGAGGATTCAAAACCCAGTTCATCAAGCACACTGAAGGATACGGGAAATGGAGCCAGGTACAACCGGTTCCAGAGTTGCAAGTTCATGAAGAGAGCATCCCACGTTTGGCTTCAGTACTAGTGTGATGATAGTGTGATCCTAGGAAGGAAGTCATCTTGGCAAGCTCACATCGGGAATGTCCAGAAGAGGACCAGTACAATCTATATACAGCGCTAAACAAGGACGCCTTCCTCGGGTGTGAGAATTTACTGCTTAACGGTCAAGCCTTTCATGAAATATGCCTGTCTGGTATGGAGCAACGCGGCCGACGTACACCTGCGCCATCTTCAGGTAATTCAGAATAGAGCGTTCAAGCGGGCCCTCCATTCAATCAGCCGTTCCCCAACAGCGGCGCTGCATAAAGCAATGACAGAAGCAACATCCCAAACAACTGTACTTCTCCTGCTATCAACAAAATCAGAGGACATAGTACCTGACGGTCAACACGGCCTGACTATGTGACAGCTAAAGTGACCGAAATAAAAAACCCTAATAATAGGAGCACGTTATACAGAATAAATACCAAATGCGAAGCTGTGCAAAATCGATTAGAACGTTGGAGTAAAGAAAAAAGCTCCTACACACTCTCGAAGACTGAGGCAGTAAATGGCGAAGGTGATTAAAAACTTCCGGGGTAACTTGGGAACCGCCAAAACATGCTATCACGTAATTACTAGAGTTCAAATCACTGTTGGGTTACGATCTTGGAGTAAGTTCGTAAACTGGTTTGTCCCCCAAGTAAAAACAAGACTGTAAACAGTGTTTGCTATATTTTACTCTCCACTCAGACAAAATAAAATATAAACTGTAATTGATTTACTGTTTTTCTTTTTTCTTCTTTATTTCTTGTACGTAGTTCTGTACTTTCGCCAAACGTTGAAGAATCGGTCCCCATCCGAAACATCTGTTTAAAAGAGCGGTTTATTAATTAAAATCCCCGATGATTCAAGTTTTGGATACTAAATTCATGTAAACAAAATGATTGTTTTGCAGCACCTAGAAATGTAAATGCTGTCTGGAATTTTTATTCATTAACTTTATCTAGTACCATCGTAAGGGTAAATGCTGAAAACACCTGTCGCAAAAAAACTAGAATACTATAGAAACAGCTTTAAATTGTTTCTTAAAATTATACGGACCAGACAGTAACATGAAACAGAAATCTCAGTCCAACTTTTCTTTGGCTACATATATCATGTGAGAGTCGCAGAAATCATAAAAAACGTGTAATCTATCGAAGCAGCAAAGAGCAGTTAAATAATACAGCAACAGAGTTGCCCACAAAACGCTGTTTCAGAATGCAACACGTGAGCTGAATACGTCTGTGCCCGAAAACATTTTCATCTGATTACACACTCTATTACAATGCAGCGCTGCACAAGTACTAGTTATCGTAGAGGATGCGGTTTATTTCTTTTATTTTACTGCAGTAGTGTTCTGTCGCAGACATTACGTTTAGGGAAATAACGAACAAATCGCCGAAATTACAAAACAGAAAATTCAGTAGTGACGTTATAATACACAATACATTAATTAACCGCGAACATAATGAAGCCTTATTCTTGGCACCCACAGTATCGCAGTTGAATAATATGTCTAGAACACCATGTGAATAAAAGGAGCCATACTTTAAACGCGAGCTCACGCTACAAATTTTATTTTGGATACATTCATGCATACATACAATGGGACCCTGAAATTAAACATGATTATCTATTACATGGGTTTTTCTTCACTACTAAAGTAACAAGTTCGCTTTAAATCCCTGACACATTATCCACAAATCTGCTGACATTCTGGTTGTGGTTGGGAAAAGTACCAAATGCAAGAACGTGACAAAGGACAGTCTGTAAATATAATGCAGTTCTCCAAATTTTTTTAAATTGGTTTCAGCGGTAGAAAAAAAGGCTTGAGTAGATAAGCCAAGAAAATTAATTTAGAAATAATCACGATAAATTTCGAGATTTAGTTCTGTTTGCGCTGTTAACCAATATATGCTCCCGTAATTCGTTTATATGGAGTTAAAAATAATTTTCACGAGTTGTTATAGTATTTACTTTCCTATATTCAAGGAATTTTTTTATGAAACTACGCCACGATTTAAATAACAGGACTGATATATCGGGACGAATTATTATATTGACTGTGTAAAAGTATTTGAGAAGAAAGGAAGGTATGCAACTCAACTCTAAGCAAAGACGATAGTTATCTATAACATTTACACAGAAGCCGTTAAAAATGTATATCTATACATACTTGACTCACCTAAGTACAATTCAGCTGTATAGCCCCCAATTAACTGAATTAACTGCCGAAGTCTCCTTATTAAGGCTGGTTGCCGCCATGTTTAGTGCAAACTGTGAAAATAAGATCGCGCATAAATAGAAAGCAACTGATGTATTTACAGTCCCTTTCATGTTCTTCAAAGCACCGACACGGACTGCGTAAAGTGCAAGTAACTTCGGCTGAAAGAGGCTCCATCAGCTGGGCAAGCATCTTCCACTCGAAGCTTCTCTCAGATTGCAGACGCGGCAGGCGGCGTTTACATTGGACGAAACTTGGCTCGACCGCAACATATGGCCGGCGGCAGTTTGCGATCGATGGCCATGAAATATTCTGCGGCGTTGAGTTCCCGGCAATCAGACCCTCTGGCCGGCTGGCGGCTGGCGCCCGGCCCTAATCACGGCATAGCCGGCGGCAACAGGCGCAAACATACTGCCAGCCAAACACGGCGGTCGGCCCCTACAGCAAATATTAGCCGCACTCTACTTCGATGAACATCATAATTTGGAAGTGACTAGAAGAATCTCGACAAATAATGTACGGTTTCATCTAACCACAAAGATATTCAAAAGCACAACTATTAATTTTAATACCTTTTAGTTTAATAAACCACACTTACTGCGCATTAACTTTCAATGAACCGAGTCACGATAAAGAACATCTTAATTCATCTTATAGTTAGTAGTTGATTACTAAAACAAAGTAGCGCATAATAAAATATTATAGTGACGATTATGGCACCACACCGTTGCACAAACTATAACAAGTGCGACGAAAGAGTATCTTTCGAGATGGCAGACCTATGATGGTTGTTAACACAAAGTGCACGTAAATCAGTGAAGATTGTGCCACCAAACGATATGACAAAACTTTAGCAGAGCTGTCAGAACACCGTTCCATACACAACAACTTCATAGTTCACTAAATACGTCCCATTATTACACAACGGTAATAACCGTCACACATCTGTTGTGATATTCACTTCACAGGGTTACAACTATAGACAAATTTACACTCTCTAAGTTCGATTTTTTGTGGTGCCTATTGTTATCTACATCGCGGAGAATCGCAGCTTTGTGATTATGCGCCACAATGGAGCAACAATGTAACAACGATCGGATTCATTTCAGCTAGAAACTGTTCCTTGGCAGGGGCTTTATGTTAGATTACACCTGGGATGCACATGTACCTGTAATAAAAAAGAACGTAAAATAGACTTTTTGATCAGAGATTCAAGCACTAGTTAACAGCTTTACACTTGAAAGCAACTAATTGACGCGGAGCATAAATTACTTTCCATATACAGCAGACATTGAATACATATGTCAGAGATTTATAGAAGCCAATACCGTTTGACTGATAACATTAAAAGTTGGAACAAACATGTATTTTTGAATGGAGAAGGTTTCTGACAAAAAAAAAAAAAAATCCCCCTAAACACCACTTAATTTTTATATAAATCCACAATCTTTATCAGATTTCGATGGATCTTTTCTCACATATACTTTAAGACAAGCAGAATAATACTGCCCACGTTTGTTTTACAAAAACCCAATCCCTCTCACCCTTCTCACCCTCTTAATTATTGTCAATGTTCTTTATACAAAGCTACAGTTTCTATCCGATTTTGAAGGAAATTTCGACACGTATAATTTAAAACAATCAGAAAAACACCGTCTACATTTTGTTAGAAAAGACAAACCCTTTACTCCCATCCCTTTTAATTTCCACTGTTCTTTATACAGAACCCACAGTTTTAAATCCGGTCGAAATCAAGTTCAACTGTTAACTTTTGCCTGAACATTCATAAAATAAATGTCCTAATGTTTCAATACGTACGTCATATTTTAACTTGGTTCCCATGCTTTCACATTGTGAAAACCCACTGAAAATCTGTAGTTTCTGCGTGATGCCGGAACAAACAGATATATTCCAGATTTATGTATGTAGTGTATATTTATGCTCGGATGGTACATATTTCGATTATCGAGCAGCAAATTAAATATATGTTGTGATTAGGTTGAAATGCAACCTGGACCAAAACTGAAATTCCGTCTAATTCACTCCGTTCTGGGAATTGTTCGGGTATATCAACATTTAGTTTACTTCTGCAAATGGCTGGTGCCATACTAATTAAACTTTATACACATAATTCACATCGGAAATATAAAAATAGTGTATGGTTAAAACAATCCTTTTAGACCGGACAATGTCGAGTACTCGTCTAGTACTATTATAAATATGTGAGCGGGACATGTCTGACTGTTCCTTTGTTCTGTCATCGCGCAAAATCTAACGAACCGATTTTGATGAAGATTTCAAAGTTCGAAAACTTATAGTCTAAATATTAAAGCTGCGGTTATGTCTCCTATGACTCTACGTACCCGAAGAACAGAGCAAGAAATGATAATACAAAGATCACATTGTATTTCAGATGAATATTTCCTTACGAAATATCCAAACAAACACTCGACCATATTTTGGATTCCGTCAATATAATTTTTTGACTATGTAGCTTTGGTTATTTATTTCTTCAACAATATAAAATATAGTACATTAGAAGACATGGAAAACTTTAATCCACTACATCAAAGGTTAACAATCTAATAAACGTAACGAAATTGTGGAATATAATGGACGGTAAACTTTACAAGGAAACTACATTACAAACTTTTTTGTATTGCTACTAGAAGAAAAACGACAGGAAAACTGAATAATATAAAACCTCATACCTTTCGCAGACGTAGGTTTGGAAAATTGCACTTTTTCGAGTTTGGCGCTGCGTGTTTCTTGGAGGTGGTGCGAACGTTTCGGTTCCAGCCTGGAGCCATCATCAGCATTGGCATCAGAAGCAACAAACACGCACCGCTAAACCCGGAAGAAAAGTGAGTGTAATTTTCCAAAAGACAAACTCGTTACTACAAACCCACCAAGGTCTGCGCGGGCAATACAGCGGGAATATGTTAGCGTATAATAAACATATTTGGAACGAAATACCTAACCAGTGTCCCATGTTCGATCCGTTACTGTGGAAATCAGCACGGAGCCAGCGTTACGTTTAGTTTATTGAGTTAAGTACTTACGGCATGCTTGGAACTCGTCCTCGCCGTGGTCACAGTCCTTCTGGTAGTTGCAGACCCAGAGGGAGGGGATGCAGCGGCCTTCCGGACAACGAAACGTGCCCGGCGCACATTGGCCCTGGCCCGAGGCCCCATCTGAAACAAACAACACAGCCGGTCAGAGGAAACACAGCTTCACCTTCAACATCAGCTCACAGCTGCACCACATAGGTCTCACCATTAACATTCCCATCCTCACAAAAAAGTTTTGTTATTTGGTAGACCACCTTGGAAGAGAAACTTTGTTTTGTGCTTTGTGGATCGTCGACATCAAAGTCATTAGAGCCAGGAGAAGATGGAGAAAGGGAGGGGGCAACCATGGGTGTAAAGGAATTAAGCCAAGCAGTCATCATCGAGTTCGCCTATGTGTGGTTGCAAGCATATACCTATCCTTAATTCTCATGATATCAGTCATTAAGTATTAACGAAGTAAACATACATTGTAAATTATATGGAGTTCCACAGATCATATAATCTGCGAGTGATGTTATAAGCGATCCATGGTTATTATAGAAGAGACTCTTTAGATGAGACACATACGAATGATGATGATACGAATGTAGTTATGTTAAGTTTGAAATTGTGGTGTAGATTGCAGGCTTAGTGCTGGGCAGAAGATTACTTTGATGAAAAATACCCATTAATACCACCACACACCTAGATCTCGGAAAACCGAAATATGGGCGGGAATTTGATCCCGCATCCTGACGAATGAAACTTCTTTTGACTGACTGCTGCCCATCACTTTTTTTTTTCTTTGCCCCGATGAATGAAGAGTGAGTTTGACTTAAAATGGATACACTGAAAAAGGTTTATTTTATCATTCAAATATAATAGTTTGGATCTTAAACATTACGACTGCCGATCTAGACCGAGCGTTTTAGGTCAGTGGTAACACTCTGGCCTTGCATTTAGGAGGACGTTGTTTCGAATACTCGTCCAGATCTGGGTTTACCGTGGTTTCCCTAAACTAATCCAGGTGAACGCTGGGATGGTTTTTTCCCAAAAGGCCTTGGCCGAATTCCTTCCTTTCTTTGCTCCCATTCCTTTCCCACCTCTGATCACATAGACGAAGCGAAAAATAACAAAACAAAAAAATCGACAAGTTTTTGTAGAGTGTCGAAGTTTAATTCACTAATGATGCCGACGGCAACACCAAGATTAAACTACACCTTATTTTCTCTATATTGCGTAGGCTGTTATTTTATTTGTATTTAAGTTTATCTCCTCTTTTCCATATTTTCTTTCACTCATTCTTCTGTGTCATCACCACTCGTCACTTAAAAATTATCTTTGTGTTTTAAGGAGACATTCTATGCCTGTAGACGAAAATCGGTTAGATTCCACATTACACCGAAAAAGTGAAGGCATTATTCGTCTGCGTTTCACATAAGGATTTCAAGAAAGTTTCACTCAAGAAAGATACTCAAGTTATCGGGTTAGATAGATGGTTGAGCCCTCGCATCACACGCATCCAAATCTTTTTTATGTAAGGTCATGGTGGAAGAATATAGTGAAGTGAATCTTTGATGCAAGAACTCAGCCGGTCAGTATATATTTGTTCATCACCGAACAATTCAAATAACTAAAAATATATGTTCGGGAAAACGTCAGTAATAAATTTTCTTTAAATGTAACATCAATAAAACACACATTATAATTTAATTTAAATTTTACGCACGCTGAAAATATTTTATGGCTCTAAAATTTTTGACACGAATAAAAATTCGATAATTTAATTATAATTACTTTTTCGTTGGTGGACCAGACGTATTAGTTTTTTCGGTCGTACCATTCATTATGGATGTACAGTCCAATATTAAATTAACTGATATCACGATTAAAATAATTAAATACGAAGCATCACATTTTGAAGTACGTCACAGATGCGTGGCACCACACATACTAGTAAAACATCTTTGATCGCTGGGTGAAGTCATCACATCCACTGCATACGTATGTCACCCATTTCATGACGCTTTCAAGTCAATGCTTAAAGAAATTTGACACAAAAAAAACTTGTATGACGGGAACTTAAACTTTACTTCACGTTTGTACGTTACACTGTTTCCCGAAATCACTCCACGCTTATTGCGGGATAATTCATTCTCAAAGACCTTGGTCACTTTTATTCCCTTTCCTTGACCATCAGAAGCTGCTCGCCCGAGACAGAATGCGACTACGGAAGAACGGACAATCGTGTTTCAAACTGCTAACAACTTCGTTGCGTTGCCACACGCCATAGGTATTGAGCAGTCCGTAAGAGATGTGTGTGTAAAGTTGGAGTCTAACCTTTTGTTTATAACCTTTTTGCATGACGATTCGGCGTACCGAGGCATATACTCAAACTGCGCTGGACTGAGACTCCCTAGCACTTTCATGCACTGCTGTAATGGAACTCTGGTGTCATCTGCGAGACTCAAACCCTGCACCACAGAGTTCATTTGGGTGGCCGAGTGGTTATTGATTGATTGTCCATCGAGCGCTGCGTTTGCTGACCTGCCCGATATTGACTTCTTGATAATTCTTCTTTATCGGGATGACGATCTTCTGTCGTGAACACCATATATCCTTTAAATAGTGCAGTATTACCAAACAGCGTAGACGATTTGAGGATTAAGTTTTTCCCGGCGTATGGTTGACAAGAATTCTTCACGTGTTTTCTGCCGGATAATTCCTTCTTTCCACAACGTTTCGGCAGCAACCTCCACTGCCTTCATCAGGTGAGCTGTCATATCGAAGCTACCACTGCGACGACACAGCACCGACTGTGAATTCGAGGCATTCGAGACGATTAGCTGCTGAAGGCAACCAAAGATGTTATATATTGGAAAGAGGCTGCGTTGAGTTCTTCGTGACCTGAGTGTTGTTGGTCTAATGCGGATTGGAAGGTTTTGCGTAGTCAAAACAGTTGCTACTAGTGTAGTTCTGGTTTATTGCGGGCACATAACACAGAGCGTAGCTTCAATTCCACGCAACATTGTTAGATATTACGCCCGATATCTTGAATTTAGAGAAAACACTGTCGAAATGTGGTATAAAGTGGTAAGACTGGTAGCAAATCGTGAATTACGTCCACATTCCGTATCTTACGCAAGACCGTTAGCGAATGCCTCTACGAGCCGCCAGAGCAGGGGCACTTGGGAACTGCTGACTTGTTATCACGCCATAGTCCCAGGTTCTCTCTCTGAACGTCGTCTCGCTGCGTCTTATAGCGAGTTAAATTCACTGGTATTACTACAAAATATTACACGGATTTCTGGTCCCCTTGCCCCGTCAGCCATGCTAGTGAGGTTCAGCGTAATTTCCTCTTTGTTACTACGAAATGTGCATTCGACAGCGGAACCTCAAGTGTCGTTATGTGTCTAAACAGAGTGAGCCGTGCTCTACAGAAGTTAATTCGAGCATTGTGTAATTTCTCAAGGGGAAATGGGGCCTTGTTCCAGCATTCAAATTGACGATTGCTGGAAACAGTCTAGAAGCCTTTAATGAGTACGGCAGTACGACGGGCCTGAAGTTATATCTCGCCCTGTGTGTATTCTAATGGTGATTAATTGAAAGACTCAAGTCACACATTTATCGACAGACCTGCAACAGATAGTAGACTGACAAAGTTCTAATTTTATTGCATGCGTAGTTATTTAACAAGGGGAAAACTACTGGAGGTTAGGTTTAACAAACTTTAAACCAATTCCTCTAAAACGGAGAGAAACGTTAGGATTTAGGATGTTTATGAAAAAATTAATTGAAAATCCCCGTTCAAAAATGAAAGATTGAAATGTGTTTCTGACATTAGTGGAAAATCGTAGTATTTGTTTAGCGAGTTACGCGACATTATATAGGTTTTTGAACTTTTTAACACGTTTCGGGCAATTATTACAAACATTCCGAAGCAATAGTAGTTTAGTGAGCACGCGTGTTTGCGAAGTATTGGTTGAGTTGGCAGCGCTGCTTTATCTGAGTTCTGTGAATGCCGCGAGCAGTTTCCAATCAGTCGACCACCCATCGATAACCTTAAAAGAAGATTTAACGTTTTAATCAATTTCTGCCGCTTCACTTTTAAAAAGCGCTGCTCTTACTCGCTAAAACCTTCAGTCAGCAATCGTAAAACTTGAGAGAGCGACGAGTGTCAATAAAAGGGTAGTAGCTCCTGGAGCTCATTAATAGTAGCCAACAGCTGCGACTCCAAACCGAAATCTGTTCAAGTCTGAATCAGAACGTTGCTATACACACGATTGTTTAGTGTACAATCAGCTATAATTAGCGTTACTTATAAGCAGTAAATAAAGCATAATGCTCGGAGAAATTTTATCAGCTCTTGTATTTTGCATAAACTTCCCCTATATCGATAGGATTATTCACTACAGGCTTGGCCAAGTACAATGCACTCAACATCAGCGACTGTTTTTTTTTACGAGCATTCGTAACTGAATATAAAATAAATTATTTATGATCTAGTAACAGAAGAATAAACGTTTCTCCACACAGCAGTACTTTTTACTAGTTTAAAAAAGTATTCCTATTTTCCAGATTATATCTATCGGCAGTATCTGTAATAACTTCAGTTTTAATTTACTGACTAAAAATATATATATATGGATTTCGCCAACCAATCAAGCAATTCATCCGCACGATTTTTTTTTATGGGTTTACGCCTCATCGACGACGTGATCATTAGAAGCGGGAAAGAAGTGTGTGCAAGGAACGGGAAGGAATTCGGCCATGAACTGGTGAAGAAACCATCCCGAAATTCACCTGGAGTGGTGTGGAGAAACCACGGAAAATCCAAATCTGAATAGCCGGACGGGGATTCGAACCCACGTCCTCCCGAATGCGAGATCCGAACGATTCAAACATCCGACCGAGGCTCCAGGAAGGGTGCACTGAATTATGTTGTTGATGAGATTCGTTACAATTCTAGTATTAGCTGCTAGATTAAATTTAGTAAAAATAATCTTAAAAAAGTTCTCCCCCCCCCCCCCCCCCCATACACACACTGGAAAATTATTAATAAATCCCTACTTCTAAATACCAACAACGATATCTCAGTGGAAACTCACTAAGTATGTGATGTCGTAATAAAGGAGGCGGTGAAGGAGATAGTACTTGCGACGGTGTAGAACAACGGTGATGTCCATACAGGCGGCGAATTTAACCCAACCTCCTCCACCCCACGACTTGTCTTCGCGCCCGCCCGCAAGTTTGGGAACCTCTACATTAGACGAAAATACCGGTAGTAAAAGCACAATAACATAATATTTTGTCAATTTTTTAACATCAGCTACTACTAGTCAAGTTCTACAATCTGACCAGGAATTTCAGTCTTAGTAAGTTCAATGCTACTCTTCTGCAGAACCACAGATTCTTTATTGACTTCCAAGGACAGCGTAGCCGTTGGAGGTCACAGAAGAATGGTCTACCCCAAGGAAATGTGCTAGCCCCCTTATTGTTTAACATAAATACCAACGATCAGCCTATATCATCCAAATGCAGGAGTTTCATGTATGCTGATGATCTCACAGAGCAAAGACTTTGAATCAGTGGAGAGCACCCTTAGCAACGCTCTGTAAGATTTGTCAAGGTATTACAGCACGAACCAGCTTAAAAAAAATCCTACGAAGACACAAGTATGTGCTTTTCATTTAAGGAATAAAGAAGCAACTCGCAGGTTAAAGGTAACATGGTCGGGGGTCGAACTAGAACACTGTGACACTCCAAAATATCTAGGAGTGACCCTTGACAGATCACTTACATTCAGGAAACATTGCGTGAACTCCAAGCTGAAAGTTTCCAGTAGGAACAATCTCATAAGAAAACTGGCTGGATCGCAGTGGGGCAGCCAACCTGAAACAATTCGAACTTCTGCTTTAGCACTATGTTATTCGGCTGCAGAGTACGCCTGTCCCGTATGGCACAGTTCAACCCATGCCAAACAACTAGACATTGCACTTAATGACGCGTGCATAATCATAACAGGCTGCTTAAAATCAACTCCAGTCGAATGGCTCCACCATCTCGCAGGAATAGCACCACCTTCTGTTCGAAGGAAAATAGCAGTGAACAAGGAAAGGAGGAAAGTGAACCATGAAAAATCTCATCCACTATATGGGCATATCCCTCACAGGCAAAGACTGAAGTCCAGGAAAAGTTTCCTAAGAATATCTCAGGAACTTACAACGACAACTGAAGAAGCCAGGTTACAACTATGGGAAGCTAAGGCTCCCTTTCCGCATGGCTGGGGAAGAGTGTCTGAATCTTTGCACCTGGTTATGACACGGGATGGTTGACGTGGAAGTCTTTGAACAGGCTGAGATCAGGAGTGGGCAGATGTAAAGTGAACTTGGCAAGATGGGGCTATGCTGAGATCAGTGATATCAAATGCGACTGCGGTGAGGACCAGACTGTCCAGCACATGCTCCAGTGTCGACTGTGTCCAGCATCCTGCTCGGCAGCTAACCTGTATGAGGCCTCAGAAAATGCACTGGAAGTGGCCAAGTTCTGGTCCAGTTCAATTTGATGATTGTGTAACTTTATGTTTCTGTACGAAATAATAATAATAATAATTTTTTAAATTGTTCAAAAGGCTGTGTCTTAAAAGTGTTAATACCGACCATCTTCAGGAAGTTGTGTGTTACTTTTTATATAAAGAAAATGAAGTAAATGCAGTGTATGTACCCAACATACTGTCGTCTTGTACGAAGACGCTCACTGAACTATGCGAGATCCCAATTCACCACTGGGAATATTAATGTACATTAGTTTGTAAATAATATATGTATTAGTGTTTAAAGAAGGTCTCACAGTGTAGAGGTATGTGTAGAACCTGGGGAAATTTTAAGCGTCTTTTGCTATATTTCATTTGTTGAAGTTTGTAAGACTGTATAAGCTGAGAATCCGACTAAAATTAAATAAAAAAGAATGAAAATGGCTAAGAGAGTGAATATAGTGGCACATAGTAGAAGAGTTGGAATGTTTGTAGAGATCGGCAGTATTGTATATCTACTTTTATGAATGTGAAAAACAATATATTGATTGAGCTGTATGTTAATAAATCTTAATTGTTTTAGAAAAATCCAGATACTTTGAATTACATAGTGAAGCGAGGCGGTAGCGCAAAACTTTGCGAGACGATATTTTTGGGCCTATCGTCCTCAGCGGGCTACCATTGTTCAATTAGGAGTGTCTCGCAACTTACATCAGAGAAGCTGAACTAGTGGTCAATAAGGAGTTTGCGATTTCGTTCGTGAAGGTGATACTTGTCGATAATTAATGTGGGTACGTCTAAATGTAGAGGCTGTGTGTGTGAAGCGGATAATCCCTCCGCCCTTAGCCCTCTACTCTGTATGTACTACGACACAAAGTACAGTTTATGGCGAGTTCAGCTGCTCGATTGTCGCTAGCAAACCGCAGACAACCTCAGTAACTCCAAACAAAGTTCCTACCAGCAGAGAAACTCCTCCAACCTATCAACCGCCAATACGGAAGATTATACAAGAGCGACAGCAACCAATGAAATTGTAATTATGCAAGATGCATGCCGCTTCTACTTGAAACATTTCCTAAGACACTGAACAGTGCTTGTATTTCGAATTAGGAACTCAACACCCCGGCAAACAAGTGTCTCCAAACCATCACCCTGCACTTATCTTGTGCGCATGTTCGACAAGATCCAAGGAGCAAGACTTAGAGAAAGAAGTAGCGTACCTTTTATCGCACAAAAAAAGGTTTTCTTATTTTTTATTACTTAGGCTTTACGCCTCTTCGACGTCGAGGTCATTCGAGGCGGGATGGGACTAGGGACAAGGAATTCTGCCATGTTCTTTTGAAGGAAGCATCCCGGCATTCGCCTGGAGTGATTTGGGGAAACCATCGAAAACCCAAATCTGGATGCCTGGACGGGGATTCGAAAAAAAATATGTAATCACAGAATGTGCAAAGCCAAGGAAAGTCTGTGTTAGTGATTACTACATCCGAGAAGACGACGACGTTTACCTTAGCAGTTACGAATTCGCTTTTGTTTATTACATTCTTTCTACTGCCGACATGTTCAAGGCTCGTTGGTTTACGTCACTGATACAACGTGGAGTTGACTGGTTCGAGCGCACGTGACAGAGGAAATTTTAATCATATGGGAAGACAACAGGAAACTACCCCAATTACATGTTCCCTGAAGGCTGCTACGAAGAACATCTTCCCTAGTAACAGCTTACCCCCAGATATGGCACAGTCAAAATTTCTACTGACATACTTCCGCATATGCTCCAGCACGCTCTAGTTTATTAATTTATTAATTAGGCTCTGCTTGTAACATCTACATCTACATATATACTCTGCAATTCACAAAATTGTGGGTGGCAGAGGGTGCTCAGCACCAAAGCTAATCTCTTTCTTGTGCATTCCAATCCCTAATGGTACGAGGGAAAAAAGAATTCATATAAGAATCATTGCGGCACCTTATTTCTCTAATCTTATCTATCCTGTCATTCCGGCTCAAATAGGTTGGTGGACGAAGTATTTCACTACACTCGTCAGTGAAAGTGGGAGTACGCATGTTTACCAATAAGTTTAAACGAAACGTGCGTCGTCTATCTACCAGAGACTCCCAGCCTAGTCTACTAATCAGTTCTGTGACGCGGTACCTCACGTGGTGTGGAAGCAGCTTAGTAACCGCAGCCGCTTGATCGCTCTTCAAAGGGAAGCTCCGAGCCAATGCCGGCACTGCAAGAAGGCGAGACGCTACGTTAGAGCACCAGGAGATTCGCCTAGCACTTCAAGGCGTCTCCATACTGTATAAGATATAACTAGAAGACTGAGGTTCAAGCTGTGCTGAGAAATTCTTCTCTAAGATGAACATTCGAATTGGCATTCCACTCATGTCGCGAGCTTCAAAATCAGTACCAATAAAGTGGATATGATTCTGGTCGTAAAACACTCCGAACACTTGTGCGAAATAGCTGACGCCGTTAGTTTTAGAAGGAATGCCGAACCAACACCTCTCTCTGGGCTTTAATGGGAACGATTTGTTCACTCATAGTGCGAATGAGGAGACATTACTGGCGAGCATTCAAATTCTGTACAAATTTCGATTTTCAGGAAGTTTTAGGTAATTGCCTAGCGGACTGCACCGTCAGTTCCCTATTCCAATAACGCATTACCAAGCAAAACACAAAAAGATTACACGAATCACAGACAGAAGGCAGTTGGCATCAATTTGTCCTCATCTCTTGCTGCATGTCTCGCCCAGAACACCAGCACACTACATTGACAGCAAAACGATCTCTTTCACATTGGAGAGGCAAGTGGAAACGACACCCAACCTCTGTAAGCATGGGAATCAGCAACAGGCTTCCTGAAGAGACATACAATTATAGTCAACATCTGAAAAGTATGAGGACGCTCTATACTCGATGATACGACAGCCCACAAATATTAATTCTAACCAAACACAAAGCTCGATACTCTCCAGACTCTACCACTCTAACTTTAGAAGTATACAAACGGTATTAGTTCCAAGATTTCTTTTTCAAAAAGGAGTTGAAGGAAGCACAAATAGAGACGAAACAGCTGATATATACGAAGCCAGGCAACCTTGAAATTGGTACCACGACGCCAACACTGTAGGCCCTTCTCCCCTTCCTTTTTAACAAAACATTATTATACATTATTTCGATTGACTTTTGGAAGAATGAAACAGATTCAGAATAAATTGCTTTGTAAGTCATGTTATACACGACCGCAGTCACATTAGTAGCAGTAACATTCAAGTAACTTCTTTCATTTTTTTCCGAAGTGACATTAACTAACCAAAAACATCACTTTTTTCCAAATATTTAGTATCCCGCAATTTTGCTATCACGAGTTTAAAGGAAGCACAAAGCAATATGCTGCTCTTAATTCAAATATTTTGCGCTAAACTGAGATATATTCAAATCAGCTAGACGAGTATTGCTATTTGTATGTTACCAGTAGCTTAAGTTATTGGTCACTCCGATATACATTTGTCTGCTGCGAATGCGAAAAGGTACGCGCCTTCTAAGTCCTGTCATAAACGAAGAATAAAACTTGAATTTCAACAACGAGTACAAAATTAGCTGACAAATTCGTTTCCGATATCGTTTTGTGCTCTAACAAAATTATCACCTGTAAAATGGAAATGCAAGTCAGTGGTTCAGCGAGGATAAGTTTCTAATAACAGGGCCCTAAGCGCCACAGTTTCGTGAACTCAGAAATAACATAATGAACACTGCAATAGAACAGCTGAAAACAGTGGTAGCTGAATTAGTGGGGAAGAAAAGCATCTGCAGACATGTCAAGAGGAAAGTGTTGAGACTGCAGTGTGCGCGGCAGCACAACCGGTAACGGGGCAGATTGAATCCTTTTACAACGAGCTGCTACTCTTGGATGAAAACACTTGCCAAACAAAACGAGTAAGACAGCCAGACTACGTTCGATAGCGGACGAAGGTTCGGCGAAAAAGGAATTCTTCCGACGAAAGCGTCTGCAGAAGCAGTTGTTCATTCAACTCCTCTCGGGAAATGCCATTCCAGTATTTTCACCACTGTACTGTACACATAATTCTTATCTCCAATTTCCAGCATTCGTGAAAAATTTTACTCGTTTAAAACGCAATGTTCGTATAAGAAGATAACAATAATACTGTTGTACAGTATTTACGTTCCTCGTGTATTAGTCCAAATTCGTTTTCCAATAATATTCTTCGTGCCACTCTATAATTTTTGGACATGTTCAGTCTTACCAGCTTAAATACAATATTACTGACAAATCGCTGCATAGGCTTACTGATATTTCTTCTTGGGCCTTATAAAATGTCACTTCCATGATCATTTCTTTTAATTAAAAGTTGAATAGAAAGGGTATAATTTTTTTGCACTACTGTTGGGGAAACTGCAACCCTGTATGAATGTTCTGAATAACTACAAAATCTGAAGATGTGTAGAAAAGTGTAACAATAATACGCGACCATAAAGGTCAGTTTTACGCCACGCATAGTGGTGCAAACGATGTGGAAACGTGCCGGTACGTAATGTCGACGTCAATGGGTGCGATATCCAAATGAATTACTGCTTCTCTTGTATTATGGATTTTCTTAAACCCAAATAAATCTTTCAATTTCGTTTTTCGTATTTTTATTTGAGTCATCTCAATAATTCTGAAACACGCGGTCAAACAGGTGGTACAATTATCAGTTTGGGCTTTATGGGGAGAGTTGTTTCGTTTTTCCATAATAATTTCGATGTTCCTGCACGCTGCATCCCTTAGTTATGTATTCCCTACTTTTTTTTTTGTAAAACGTTGGTATTTGATCATAACGGTTGCGTGGTAACTTTTCTGATAGATAAGTTTGATCATTTGAATTCAGATTCTCATTAGAAATGCTAATGAGTATCCTTCATGAAACCCCTAGTCGCATGTTGTTCTCTTAAAATGCCGTAGTTTTTAATAATTGTGTACAGTTATTTTTGTGAAGTTACGAAACAACTTTTTCTACGATGTAGTGCCGAACTCGAGGGAACCACGAAAATCATTTTAGCAACACTTTTAGAACGAACAGCTTTGCTATTTCAGTTGCCAGCAGAAATACTATTCGCCGAGAAAATTTCTGCGGAAATTTTAATGTGATAACGGTGTTCTGCGTCGCTTACACTACTTTCCTCTTCCAGCAATGTTCGACGCCAAGAGGGGAAGGCAGCGTGCGATAGGAGAAAAAAAAGGCGCACTGCGAGAGGGAAACACATATCGGGGCGGAAAACAGAACGTGGAGCAAATGTAGAGAGCAAGCCAAGGAAAGGTAAATACGCTAACAGTCCAAGTCAAGTGGCGGAGATGATAAATAAATGAAAAAAAAGAAAAGGTATGAGATTGTTGGGACGGGGTTGCGAGGCAGCGAGATGCGGCAGAAGAAAATTAAATGTCGGCTGGCGGAAAAGCGAAAATGTTTAGCGACTGGTGCGACTCCAGCGGGATATTCCGGAACTTTTCTCCCGAGGTGACTCTCGAACTGTGGGAACCGACGTAAACATTAAAAATTATCCTCCATTTAATCGATAAAAACGCTGGAATGACATTTCTTACATAGCTGTGTTTGCCAATAAAGTAATTTTCAAGCAGAAACATTTTTTAGTCGTTGGATTGGAACGAAATGTTTATAACGCTGTGGTAACTATTTAACAATAGGTTTATTCCAGTATCCTTGAAATACGTAATTGGAATATCACTTAAACACGGAACTTCCGCCTTCTTAAGCAAGAACTAGCCTAAATTTTTAATAATGGTTGCAGTGGCTCTCTGGCTAATGCTATCTTACGCAAATCGAAAAACTTTAAAGCCACATTAACTTCAGAATTCTGCTGAATCTTAACAATCTTTCATTTAAAATATTTAAAACACGTAACTCTTATATAACGTAACGGCTGTACGTACAGTGATTTTTTAAATACTATCATAATCAATGAATTTCCCCTATGAAGCAGCACACCCAACAAGAGACCACTATCCCACTTTCATTTATTTTATTTAGTGAATGCGGGAATACGACCCGACTCTGGGCAAGCAGGCACGACCCAGAAGCTGGGAAGGGACGACCCGAGGCACGACCCGGCACGGGCAAACACGACCCGAAACTAGGCAAAGTGGACCCGAAACTAGGCAAAGTGGACCCGAAACTAGCCAAAGAGGACAAGAAACTAGGCAAACATGACCCCGAACTAGGCAAACACGACCTAGAACTAGACAAACACGACCTAGAACTAGACAAACACGACCCAGAACTAGACAAACACGACCCAGAACTAGACAAACACGACCCAGAACTAGACAAACACGACCCAGAACTAGACCAACACGACCCAGAACTAGACAAACACGACCCAGAACTAGACAAACACGACCCAGAACTAGACAAACACGACCCAGAACTAGACAAACACGACCCAGAACTAGAACTAGAAAAATACGACCCAGAACTAGAACTAGAAAAATACGACCCAGAACTAGACAAATACGACCCAGAACTAGACAAATACGACCCAGAACTAGACAAATACGACCCAGAACTAGACAAATACGACCCAGAACTAGACAAATACGACCCAGAACTAGACAAATACGACCCAGAACTAGACAAATACGACCCAGAACTAGACAAATACAGTATTAGGCAAAAAACTGTAGAGTTTCGTAACTTCACAGTATTGTAACACTAGGTAAATAAATCTAGAGTATTACAATATTTATTAAAATCCAACACATCCAAAAACGCCTACTCCTAGGTCGGACCATTGTAATGGGTGGATGGTATGCTAAACCATATGCTACTGAGTTGATCATAATAGTTTCAGAGGATCATGTCAAACTTTCACGGCATGGATCACAAATCCCAACGTTGATAGCCAACCGTCGAAAAAGAAGCATCGCCAAAGTATTGTGTTTACTTATTATCAAAAAGAAATATAGGTTTCTTATAATATTCTATAAATTTACTTACGTTTAAAAACGTAATTATGAATAAATTATATTTTCTTACTATTTGATATGCATGTAATAATTGAGTCCTGCAACTGTTTTTAATATTTACCACTCCGTTTGGGAGCAGTACATACTCCGCATTCCGCTGTGGTTGCCACGAGATGTTCTGGAGACCACGTATAAACAGCGGTACGGTTCTGCCAGTGTTTGTTGAGCGGTTAGTGTAAACAGCGGCCGTCTGTTCCGAAACAAAATCCGCACCAGCAGGGGGATCGGTTTACCTGGACCGCCCGCCACAGAAGTCGGAGCTTCAAACACAGGCCTGTGGAGAGTTAACCACATGGGCCCCCAACCGCAAACAACGTCGTCTTTTCTCCAAGCAGCAGGTGCGACTGTGCAGAACACCCGAGCACGTGCTGCGGGACAGTCGAAAAACAGATCTGCCAGAAACTTGAGATGCAAATGTCGAGGATTTTCTACTAGAGACTTTGGAACTGCAGAAATATGCTAATTAAATGAAAATCAGAAATATCTGAGGCGGAAACAGATAACGATACACACTCCGATTCGCTGGACCTACCTCTGGAATTGTCGCGTCTCCGTGCTGAGAAATTTACTGCCGTCCACCGGGTGTTCTGGGAGGGCAACCTAGTGATGTGTTTGAGGGATCACAAGCCACGCTCGATTTCGAAAGGGAGGGAGCGAGAGAGATACGACCGTAAACCTAATCCAGCAGGGCTAGAAACATGTAAAACCTCTTAAAATTCAACAGGAACCGAATTAGAATTTTATCTTCCCAGTTGTAGCCTATCACTGGATAAAATATAATAAAAAGAAATTTCCTTATGATTCTTTAACGTCATACAGTATCACCTATTGATGAGGAATAACTACACATGATAAGCGAAGAGAACCCTCCAAATACCTTGTCTTCAGTAGACAATGGCGGTCATTTCATTACAGATAACTTTATTGGTGGTAATACTAACATTTCAGCTGAGGGCATGTCTGACTACTATGCCATATTCAGATAAACTTCGAAAGGTCTAAAGTTCTGAAATCTGGGTAAATAGAATGGTAAATTAAGACAGCTGAACCGTTAGATCAGTAACCAGTACCTTCAAAAGCGCTTTGTAAGACTAAATGCAACAGGTTCCCTGGTTCAACGTAGGCTATAAAGGAAATAACATTCGTACCAACGTAGCAGCTGTTCCGGAAAACTCAATACGAAAATCTGAAAAAATATTGTTTTCATTATTTCGAAACTTTAACAACCAGAACATGGCGGAGCAAACGCGTTCTTCTAGAGAGTAATTTAAAAGTTGCATATTTGTTGTGTATGGTACAGGTTCGTGAGTGTCCACCTACATCAATAGGAATTAGGTACCACGCCTTGTATTTCTGAAGAATAAACAAAGAGAACAGCCGCTGGAAACATATCAGTGGGTACTCAAGTAGCAACAAACAGCATGAAAGGATGAGTATCTGAACAGCAAATCCAGCAGCACATTCATGAAGCAGTTAGGTGGTAGTGGCCTAAGATAAACGTACGATCGAGTTGACAGATCATCACTATTGCATTGCTCGGGTGTTACCGACAAAATTTTCTACTCATTCTTTGGTAATTAGAATTCGATATGGCCATATGAACTTTGTAATACAGCTTCTGTAGATCACGCAGCCCGCCTCTGTCTTGATCGTCTAAATTTAACCACCAAATACTACAAAGTGAAAGTCCGAAACGTGAAAGCGTCGTGGCATTCTTCGAAAAGTAGGTATTTCCCAGTGTTGACAGCTTAAGGGTATTTGAAAGACACAGCCGACTATTGAAATTGAACTGAGACTCATACGAGCAGCAGCTACACATCTTCTGAGCCACTCGCTTTTTCTTGTTTGCTGAGAATGCAGTTTGCATTACTTGGCGCAGATGTGAGGCTCTCATTTAGGCTCCTCGGGGATTGGTCGGAAGCGCCGTTGGCTATCGAGATGTCTAGCAGCCACGCCTCGTAACTCGATTTAAAAGCCATCAGCCAGCCAGCGGCCCGGGCGAACAATCTTTGGCGTCGCCCGCTGAAACTCAATTCACACGTCTACTGTCGTAGGTGCAGGGCCGCGACTGTTTCGGCAGGAAACTTGGTCGTCCATCTCTGACTATCACTGCCTTTCTCTCAGGCTTCGTATCGCCCAGTGATTTCAGGCAGGGGTTATATCTTTAGATTCGCATTCAGGCGAAATAGGTTTCCATTTGCGCTGCCATCAAACTATGTTCATTGGTATTCCCAACCAATCTGTGCTCCTTATACGAACAGTTCTTGCTGTGGAAAAGTCTTATCTCCTACTTTCTCCATCCAGTCTTCCTTCTATGTGTGAACTGTCTTCAACATAAATCTCACACAATGCTTTCAGAACGAATGTTTTCTCACAGTACGGAGTATCTATTAGCGACGAGCACACCTAAAAAGAAAACAACAAAAAATGGTGTGTCGTGGACACACGATAGAGGTGAGAAGATGTCTTTTTTTGTTTAGGGATACTCCGATTGTGTCAGAAAGTAACTTTTTAAGATTTATTTACCAAAAACACGTTCTGGTGATAACGTCTCTGGTAATGCCATTTTCTCTAGTGTAATGCTTAGTTGTTAACTTACAAAACACCAGCGTAAAAATAACAAGAACGTGATTCATAGGAACAAATACCTATATGTACAAGAACCGACCTATAGTAGACTGCACACTTAACAAAATATGTAAAATAAGTTTTTGGAGTAATTTTTTTTCCATTTTCAGGAAATGCCAAGGTCTAATTATATTTTGTTTCAGAAACATCTGACGCTATCGTAAAGATGTCTAACCGTTTTTACGTATAATTATACGGTAATTTGTCTTAAAAATCGAAAAACGTGTGTAGAATACCAACGTAGCAACAGAGATCGAGATGAAAAAATAGCGTCATTGACCCGGCTGTGCATGTGCCATTGCGTGTTGCCTCACCACGACGCAGCGATCTTTCACCACAGCGAGTTTACACCTCAATCCAGGTGCCGGTGTTTTGAAGTTATCACTTCAAAACACCAGGAGACAGCAGGGAAATTTCAATGCCTATTTTACACCTGAATGAAAGAAGACTCAGGATAATGAAGTCATTTGTTTATCATTGCTTGAAACATTATGAAGCATCTTTACTGAAAAATATTAAGATCAATCAAAATTAATGACTTTTGATTACTCTTATAATGTTTCTGATAACTAATAAAATATTAAACTAGTTACTTTGTCACGTCCAGTTAAATTTTTGGACTTCAGTTTGCCACCGACATTCTAAACTGCGTTAAAACAAAAAATACATTTTTTGTAGTTTACAGTTAAAACATTTTACTAGTTAGCATGAAAAATAGAGCAATGTACCTTTAAGAATTAATTTAAAGACAGTTTTATGAGTGCGTTATAAGTACAGGTCTAAAGTAAGCATAGCACGTTCCGTGAACAATTCTTAGGGTACACAAAAAATTAGGTTCAGGTAATTTTGTGGCCCATAGAATTACTTCTGCTAGTCGTCGGGATGAAAAAGCCTGAGAAATGCTTCTACAATGATTTGTCTGTAGCGTCTAATATTTTATTTGAAGCACCATGCGAAAAAGTTTTTAGAGTTCACTGTGAACGTAATTACCTTTTATAATCGTTTATATGCTTTTCTGTCATAGTTTTTCTGTTACTTGTGCGACTGTAACAAGAAGCTCAAATCTCGTAACTGTTATCCGAGGGTATTAGTAGTATTAACCGCTATCAAACGCAGCAGCACTAGCGATTGCTCTGTTTTTAGTCACCACTTTCCACCGCACCCACCACGACTTAGAAGGTGTCACACAGCGCGGAGACCCGCGTACAGCTGAGCTCTGCCTCTGCAGACTTTCTCAACTCGCTTAATAATGCACCAGACGTGATTACCACCGCTCCTCCGGGCTCCACCTGCTACTAGCGTGTCCTTTATTTGTTCGCCAAAGCAACAACAGTTTGGAAGTAGTGCGGGAATTTATGCTCATCATCTTTCAAAGTTTTGTGCTTGGCAACATTTAGCTTTCGGGAGCACTTACAGGTAGTGGCCAAAGTAGTAACTTAGTTTCTCAGGAGTTACCAGAAGAAAAAAATATTTTCTTCTTCCTACAACAGCAATATAAAGAAGTAATATGCTGTTTTGAAATAGGAGATGCAGAGACCAATCAGGGCCGGCATTAGGGGAGGGGGGAGGAGGGGGTAAGTGACGGGTCAAATGCACCCCGGGCCCGATGACCTACTAGAGGGTCTCGCGGCCCAAGAGTGCGCCCGGGCAGTGGTAGAGCTAAAATAAAAATAAAAAAGTCGCCATCTGCCCTGAGGGAGGGCCCCATTCGATGAATTTGCCACGGGCCCCAAACGAACGCTTACCCGGGGTCCGAGAATCCTAGCGCCGGCCCCTGCAGACCAACACTAGTCGGGTAGAACTCTTTACGATAGACTCCTGCCACCATATCCGTCTGTGTATTCGATGTGTAAATATTTTTTTTCTTATTGCTTTACGCCTCGTCGATGGCTAAGGTCATCAGAGTCGGGATGGGACTGATGACAAGGAACGGGAAGGAATTCTGCCATGGACTTTTTGAAGGAAACATCCCGGCATTCGCCTGGAGTGATTTGGGGAAACCATGGAAAACCCAAATCTGGATGCCCGGACGGAAATCCCCCGAATGCGTGGGCAGAACGTTAACCGTTCACCCACCACGCTCGGTGTGTAAACATTGTGATGTTATACCAGGCCAAGGATTCTACACCCAACGATCGCTGCAGAAAAATCAAAACTTGAAGCAGACATCGATTTTTCAATGGTAGTGAATAAACGTCTAGATGAGGACACTTCAGTATGGTTACAAAGATTAAATCTCTCCAGATGGCAATGGAGAATCAATCGGATTCGAAGCAGCTACTTGTTACACAAAGAGGGCTGGGAAGATTCTCCAAATTTTTTCTGTGGAGCCACCTTACAGACAAGCGGGCGTCCATAAATAACGTGAGGTGAAATAGGGGGGGGGTCCGGCGAAATCTCAAAGGGGGAGGGGGGAGCCTCAACGGAAATCTCACGTGAGGTTTTAGAAATTTTTGTTGGACTGTAGAGCTAAAAAAAAAATCTAATGACACGAATGTCAATTTTAGGGCGATATTTCGTCGAAAAGTAGGGGTGTAAGCGGTTTTGGAAGGGTGAGGAGACATTTAAAAAAAGTTCTCAAAAAGTTGCAGGGGCGATTTCTGGGGGTATCCGGACCAAGATCTCACTTGAGGGGGGGGGGGGCGGAAATCCGTAAAAACACCTCAAGTAATTTATGGATGTCCCCCAACCCAAAACATCGTTTCTTACCGTCCTCTTCGAGCATAGCAGAAATACACGATGCGTCGATCAGTGCAGTTGAATGGATAAACACATTAGATCAAGAGATATGAAATTGTACAAGCTTGTGATATGCACATCAGTCCTCACCTTATGTATATCTTGTAAAATATCATACGATAAATAAACAAATAACTGCAGAAAAATAGCACACGTGATGTTGATTACAGTAAAGGAAAAGCCGACGGTGACTAAGTAAGCAATAACAGTGCACTTTAAAGGAGGTCCTGTTCCGAAGCACAGGCATCTTGGCCCCTGCTTCAGCTTAACGTCGCTGGGAGGGCGGCTAACAGAGTTGGACGTTGTTGAGATACTTCTGCAGCCCTGCGAGTCCCCCACAAGCGGGACTAATCGCCACCGCAAAGTGCGTAACGCAGTTTGCGGAAAGCTCTCTGCGGCCATTAGGGCCCTTACCGGGCTGTCCCACACGTGGATTCGATTCCAGCGGCACGGCGCGGGACTTGAGGGTGCAGGCTGCGAACTAGCTCGAGTGATTTGCACTGCTCTGAATCTGTAATATACACGTTATCTCTGTGAATGACACAGACGTGCAGATGCAAATATAACTGACACACGATTATCGCATTTTGTAGGATTTTCAGGCAGAAGGTGGTATCAATACACACTGGTGGTGTAAATCAGCAAAGCCCAATAAATTTTCACTGCATACGGTGCTGTATTCAACTTTCACCCTTACTGATGAGTATTATCAGGCAGGAAATAGTAATCAAAAGTATAGATTTAATATTCGCAGAAATTATTTGTCTTTTTTTAGTATCCAAAGAACAATAATTTCTAAATATTAGGTTGCATTACTTCACTACACAAATCTATCACCTGTGGGTCAACATGGGCGCTTTTCGACTGGTGCAAGACCTTTGGCAGACATCTCAACAGCTGAAAATCTAAATGCAGTTTAGATAACTGATCTTCGTTCCATAAATAACAACCGACAATTTAACTGGTTTTATAATTGACTTCTTGTAACGGCTTATGTCATGTTTCAGTTGCTGATTTTTTAAATTCCTGTACACAAGTTTTATACAATAGGTGTATCGACACAGTTTGAAAATAAAGCAAATTGGTGTGGTGTGGTGACAGTCTCGATCTGCCGCGCTTTCCGCTTATGTCGTGGCTGAGCTACAGTTTAACCACGGAATATCCTGGCGTAGCTCATATGGTCTAGCAGAAGTCTTAGACATTCCTGGTCCCAGTGGGATTTTAGCGCCTTAACCACTGAGTTGCCAGAAAGATTGCTAGCCATATTTGTGAAGATTAATAACTATAGTTACGTGTTACTAAGCTCTTCATTTATATTAATTCTTTCCAAAATAGACTAAAATACTCATTAATATTCAGATATTTGTTAAACCAGTTACTTTTTATATAAAACAGAAATTAATAAGTACTATGTGGCCCGAAAACTTCACGAATGATATGCGATGAATAGCGCGGTTGGCGATTTGTAGTAATTGTTTGTCAACTGAAACAGGTACTTAGCTTACAACCTGTTTACGAAACAATTAGAAATGATGAAAGGATCTACGAACAGGAACAAAAATATCCGGAAAGCTCCCTACTCTAGAAAAAACACATTTTATAAATATCTCTGCTGGTGCTGCTATCTGGCGGCAATACAATCACTCCTTACCGACGCCTAGTAGCTTGACTCTGTACTATTACATACTCGTGACCTTGACTGTGCATAATTTTTCCATTTAAGTTCTGAATTTCGAAAAACTTCTTTCTTAATTAATTACATTACAAAAGTAGAGAGATTAATCTTTAAAATGATACTTCATTTTACAATTTTGGATAATGATGAAGGGAGAAAGACTGCTCATCACTAAAAAAACACAGTTAAGAAACAATATTATTACAAACCGCAGTTGAGACGAAGCGAGAGTATAGCCGCGTCCAGGTCGTTTTGAGGTCACCTTCGGCAAAACTTTGTTTAAACCGGTGCTGGACAGGCAGATTTCAGGTTTTAAACACACGAATTAGTGGCTGGGCAGAGAATAAGGCGACATTGCAGGTGCTAATCCGTGCGTGTGATAGTGTTGGAGGCGGAGCGGCCGCTGTTGACGATTGATTTTCCCATCTGGACTGCGGGAGGTGGCGGTGATGGATCCGGTCGTTAGTCCGCGCAGCCCTAATGACTCGAGGACCCACACAGATTGCGGCCCTTATGACAATTCGGCCAGCCGCACGGAGAAATTTCTCCAGTCTCATTTCACTCGCGTATTCTGTCCTCTCTTAGAGAACGCAGCATTAAACATGCGGTAGATTTCGCGACACTGGAGTACCTCGTATTCACGGATAGGATTTATTATTAACATAAGGGGACATCCACAAATTACGTGAGGTGTTTTTTCCGGATTTCTGGACCCCCCCCTCCCCCCTGGTGAGATTTCGTGAGATCTGACCGGACCCCCCCCCCCCCTCTGGTGAGATCTGGTCCGTGAGAACCCCCCCTAGAAATCGCCCTTGAAACTTTTGTAGACCTTTTTTTGACGAAATACCCTCCTAAAATCGACTTTGCCACAAATTGTAGACCTTCTTTTTTTTTTTTTTTTTTTTTGCTGTACTGTCCCCAAATTTTTTGCAAAATCTCACGTGAGATTTCCGTAGACCCCCCCCCTCCCCCTTGGTGAGATCCGGTGAGATTCGGGCGGACCCCCCCCCCTCCCCTATTTCACCTCACGTAATTTATGGATGCCCCCTAACGAAAGAAAGCTGAGAACTTTACTATAGTACTGCGGACCTGTGAAACAGTAGCTGCCTTATGATTCGAACGTTTACTACACTGGGAATATTTCACTTGTTTGGGTTTATTCTACAACGTGTGTAGTACGAAAATTCTTTTTCCATTTTTCAACAAACTCTCCAGTCACTAGAAATAACGTCGAAATGTCCTAAGAAGTTATTCTACTGATAAGGGAGTGTGCACAAACTACGTGGCTCGGTCAAGGGAGGGGGGGGGGGGCGGTTTGGCCTGAAAGCTACGTTGGGCTACCGTTGGAGGAGGAAAGGGGGGGGGGGTCCGAGCAAGGCCACGTAGCTTTTCGTTCATATTATTTGTCACAATTAAAATGAGATGCAGATCACACAACAGCTTGTGACTATTTATATCCCTCATTTAATTATCCCTGTATGTAATTTACGATTGTCTGAAAAGTGAAAAGAGTAAAAATGTCTTCTGGAATCAATAGGGAAAATGGCTACGTGCTACGTGAGAGAGGGGGGGAGGGGGATTAGAGACAAATGAAACGTTGGGCTACGTGGGAGGGAGGGGGGTTCAAAGGAGGCCAAAATAGAGCTACATAGTTTATGGACGCTCCCTAACTACCCTATAAGTTGAGGTAAAAAAATAACTTTCTACATAGTAAAATCCCTATCTGCCCTTTTGTTTTTCACTACTTCTTCCACAAAGGGCAATGGAAGGTAAACAGAACAGACAATGATTAAAACAGATTCGCAGTGAGAAAATGAAAATCTCATCCCCACCTCCCATTAAAACTTTTTTTTTTCTCTGTTCTCCGTTTTTGTACTATTCTTGCAATTACTTCAACGAAGCCCGTCAAAAATGGCAGAAGTTTTTATTGTTACGAAAACGTTTCTGAGGAAAGAATAATTCCAAAAATGAATAGTAGTTATTTGTTTAATATATTTCGTGGTTTCTTAAGTTTCGTAAAATTTTCTCCGAGTGTTTAATAACATCTCTGTTTCTTATCATCTGTCAAAAAATTCTTAGACTATACTGTGATCTGGATTCAGTAACTAGTACAGCGATTTAATCGTAACGTCAGTTACTCTTTTCCTTACACGAATTTATAAATTTAGCTGTCGTAAAGAAACAAATAGCAATATGTAAATTTAAAAGAACTTCATATCTCTCTCTCTCTGCCTCACATATTTTTTTTTTTTTTTTTTTTTTTTTTTTTTTTTTTTTTTTTTTGCCCTTCGTTATTGTGTGTAGTTACTTCCTGAAACCACAGTTTCATTTTATATGGCACTGCAGATACATTTTTAATAATTTAAGTACAAATAAAATCAAATGAAGTTATTTATTTGAAATTTCCTAGTTAGCCAAGCAGCGCCTTGGTGGCCGCCAATGTAACTAACACTTCGGGGATTACCGATACTCGCTGAAGGTTACCGAGCTATCAGTTCACGTTCAGTCTCCAGGTTTATCGCGCTTTATTAAATTGGGCACATAACGACTTTTTTTTAAGAAAAAAGAAGGAAAAGACAAAATGTGGCATTATTCATGGCAAAGTTATTAAAAGTTGAAACATTTGCAGCTATTACGTCTCCTTCATTCAGCATGTCGCTAATTTCTTCATTTAAAAATATTAGGTTGGCAGCACTTCGAGGGCCACAGAGTATTGCCAGTCATTCTACGAGGAATTACTATGCAGCGCTCGCATGAAGGGAAGTTCTCTATTTGGTCGAAGTTGAAATGACAGGCAAGACACTACTACAAAAATCCAACTCAATGCAATAAAGAAGATATCTATTTTCTCCTAGTTAATATCAGAGAGTTGTTAATGCTAGGGTCTATCTCTCTTTGAAGAAACGACAAACC
Source organism: Vandiemenella viatica (assembly GCA_031002005.1). Taxonomy (NCBI): domain Eukaryota; kingdom Metazoa; phylum Arthropoda; class Insecta; order Orthoptera; family Morabidae; genus Vandiemenella; species Vandiemenella viatica. Next base: position 236,545,538 of record CM061920.1, on the reverse strand, counting down.
TGCAATTACTGAGTATTGTGGTCGAGGAGGACACAATGGGAACAGCAGCTGCGGGGGGGAAACGTGAGCTCGTTACAGCTGTCCACCTCACTTTTTGTTCGTGTTCAGAAGTTGTCGCCGCAGGAGACGTTTCTCGCCTCATCCCACTGCACTCCCGGCAGCTTTTAGACTCGCCCCACAACTTGCCCACTGGCTCGTGACACGACCTTGCCAACTCGCTCTGCTGCTGTTCTTTGTTTCACGTACACGCCAGTGCACAGGAAGTATGCTAACCCAGCAACATATTAGGTTTTTGTTTCAAACCGATGCAACTAACTTTTCTTTTATGGGACGTCCATTAATTACGTTGGGTCAGAATAGGAGGGGAGGTCCGGCCAAATCTCAGCTAGGGGTAGGGGGTAGATAAATCTCATGTATTTTTTTTATTTCAGATTGCCCCACATCAAATAACAGTAGAGCTAAAATTACGAGGTAATCTCACGTAAGAAGGGGGTATGGGGAGAGGGGAGGGATGTAGAGAGGGGGGGGGAGTCCAACCAAATCTTACCAAGGGGGAGGGGGCTAAATGTCAGGAAAAAGAAAAAGCTCACGTAATCAATGGACGCCCCCTTACTAGACGGTAAAGGGAGCCCCATTTCCTGGAGATTTCCTTTATAACTTATTCGTTTGCCAATTGTATAAGAATCATAGTATTCCTTCACTCCAATTTTTCTAAACGTGTGTGACATAAGGAGACGAAAATCATTAATTTGAGTGAAACTTCTTTTGGCGCAGTAGAAATTTGTTAGCGTTACAAGTTACGCGCTACACCCCAAGTGCGCATGCGTCGCAACGTTCTGAGCATACAGACTTAAAACGTTGCTTTAATACTCACTCAAAATCAAGTGACGTCAGGCAGTATATTTAAAGAGATGAGACTTTCGACAGCCCCATCAGCTTAGAGGCTAACGCGCCAGTCTCCCACGCTGCAGGTCGCCCGTGTTCGGCCTTGGACATGAAAGATTTTTAATTAAGTCAACAGTATATTTCTACCCAGAGGATTCGCCATTACACAGCGAGACATGCACCAGTATTTTTAGTTGTTTTTTATTTATATTCATTCGATGTAGATGGTTTCCTTTATCCTCTGATCGCTATTATAGCAAGAAAAGAGATACTGAATCACGTTTCTATCGCGATACAGTAAATTAATACGCGTTCGATGAAAGCTTTCCTCTTCACAGCAAAGAAGATTAAGCTTTTAAAAATTATTTAAGTTATGAGCCAGAAATCTACGTTCAGCCAGTCATTTTTAACGGGCCTAGAAGTCAGTTATTAACGAAAATTGATTGTAAGAACGGTTATCAGATACAATATCTCCTCCGATATAAAAGCTCTATACACAAAATAGAGACTAATGCTAGAGGCAGTACTCTATTATGTATAGAAGTGTGTTTTAAATTTTGGATAATTTTAATTTGTTTACGAGAATAAATTTGACAATGGGATCCAGTATCATTCGTCCACTCGAGTGAGAACCTAACATCGAAAATATACAAAAAAATACACCGAAAAAAAAAAACAAGAAAATTACGCAGAAAAATACGTAGAATTTCATTTCTTGCGCGAGTACACACTGAAACAATCACAATTTTTTTTATCACAATCCACACAACTAACGGTTTAACTCCGTAACTTTCTTTTTTGCAAGAATTTTTTGCGTTCGAAACTTACTGTTGACTTAATTGAAATCTTCCAAGTCCAAGGCCGAACACGGGTGACCTGCAGCGTGGTAGAATGGCGTTAGCCTGTAAGCTGATGGGGCTGGCGGAAATCTCAAGTCTTTAAATATGAGCTTGTAGGGAGGCACTCGAATATACTGTAATTCAACATATGTAAGTGTACCAGATGTGGGGTAGAATTCTCATAAAACGAGAAGGATTACTATCCTACTTATTACGTTATGGTTGTAACCGAAGCTACAAGTCTCAGTTTAATTCCATCGAGAATGGCAGAAAGCAGGACATCTATGGAGAAAAAAAGCAATATCGCGAGTTGGTGCGTTGATTAAATGCGCGCTAACGTAAAAATGTCAAGAGTGAAAAATGTCCCCCGGAGCGGAGCCCTCCATCCACGTCGCCGGCAGAGCACGTCCTCATACGTCACAGGGACCGCACGATTTACTTCACCGACAGCTTTATGCTATCACCACAAAGTTATTCGCACCCGCTAATTCATACGAGAAGGCCTCGCATACAACGCATGTTAATTTCGATACTATTTTTTTTAACTGTAACGAGCAAGCTACGAACGTTATAGCAAGTAAATGTTCGCTGGGGTACTCAGGTCTGATTCGAAAGACTTAACACTCCAGCAATCGGTAATGGATTTCGCATCAAAGTAAACAGCATACCTTGCGAGACTGCAACATGATTAATTTTTTTCTCCGATTCGGCCAACAAGGACCAAGTGGACACTGGCCACGTGCTTACACAGGCAGTCAGTGTGAATCATTAGAGGGCGTTGATTTGAGTTTCTGCCCGAAGTATAACCAGGCCTCTTACATCCGGCATATTTACTCTATTGGAGGTAAGTATTTGTTGCCATCTATCAGCGAAACGTGAAACTTTGTGTGTTCTGTATGGTAAGTATATTTTTGTTTGTGAAATGTGTGCAGATTGGGGGCCATCAAGGTAATTATATATCCACCTCAGTAAAGAAAAAAAAAATACTGCACAGCTACCACATAATAGATACGTTTGACAAGCGTGGAAGGTAGGTACCTAACGATCTACTTTATTCAAGAGAAAAAGTTACTCGGGATAATCCGTTTTTCAGATTAAGAAAAAAATGTAATTATACCAGTTAATATCTTTGTTAGGTCTCTCACTCTCTCCTGACCACAAGGTAACGAGACACACACAACGTTGCGTGTGAACATGTGATAGCCAAGCCTATGTTGGAGAGGTGAGGGAGGTAATATGCAGCGACCTTGAACTGAAAATAAATAAGCTAATAGAAAGACCACTAAGGAATAAGAATAAATTTCAAAGTAATACACGTGAGGCGAAATCCCCCAGGAACATTAGCAAGCCGAATGTCGCGTGTTGTATTTAAGTCTCTTACCATCATTATATCGACGTAAGACGATAAGAATTATGTCAGCAGGGCGCGTAACCCAGAAGAAAATATTAGAAGATGCTCTTTGAGGGGACATACACTGAAGAGCTAAAGAAGCTGGTATAGGCATGCGTATACAAACACAGAAATACGTAAACATTCAGAGTATGGCACTGCAGTCAGCAACGCCAATGTCTGGCGCCGACGCTAGATCGGTTACTGCTGCTACAATGGCAAGTTATCACAATTTAAGTGAGTTTGAACGTGGTGTTATAGTCGGCGCACGAGAGATGGGACAACATCTTCGAAGTAGCGATGAGGTGGTGATTTTACCGTACGACCATTTCACGAGTTCACCGTGAATATCGGGAATCCGGTAAAACATCAAATCTCAGACATCGCTGCGGCCGGAAAAAAGTCCTGCAAGAACGGGACCAAAACGACTGAAGAGAATCGTTCAACGTGACAGAAGTGCAACCCTTCCGCAAATTGTTGCGGATTTCAACGCTGAGCAATCAAGTGTCAGAGTGCGAACCATTCAACGAAACATCATTGATTCGGCCTTTCGTAGCGGAAGACCCACTCGTTTACCATTGCTGAGTGTACGATAAAGTTTTACGCCTTGCCTGGGCCCGTCAACACCGACATTGGGCTGATGATTGGAAACATGTTGCTTGGTCTAACAATTCCGATTGTATCGAGCGGATGAACGTGTACGGGTATGGAGACAACCTCATGAATTCATGGACCCTTCATGTCAGCAGGGGACTGTTCAAGCTGGTGGAGGCTCTGTAATGGCGTGGGGCGTGTGCAGTTGGAGTGACATGGGACCCCTAATACGTCTCGATACGACTCTAACAGGTGACACGTACGTACGCATCCTGGCTGATCACCTGCATCCATTCATATCCATTGTGCATTCCGACGGACTTGGGCTATTCCAGCAGGACAATGCGACACCCCGCACGTCCATAATTTCTACAGAGTGGCTCCAGGAACACTCTTCTGAGTTTAAACACCTCCACTGCCCACCAAACTTCCCAGACATGAATATTATTGAGCATATCTGGGATGTTTTGCAACATGCCGTTCAGAAGAGATCTCCACTCCCTCGTACTCTCACGAATTTATGGGCAGCCCTGCAGGATGCATGGTGTCAGTTCCCTCCAGCACTACTTCAGACATTAGTCGAGTCCATGCCACGCCGTGTTGCGGCACTTCTACCTGCTCGCAGGGGCCCATACACGATATTAGGCAGTTTCTTTGGCTCTTCAGTGTATGTCAATCAAAAGTAGATGAAATTGCGTTTTCCCGTGGATGACTGGTTGGCGCAACAGAATAAGTTCTCTACTAAAGACAGAGTGCATGCGCGAGTGTGTGGGAGAAGTTGGTGAGTTGGTGTGTGTGTGTGTGTGTGTGTGTGTGTGTGTGTGTGAGTGTGTGTGTGTGTGTGTTTGGGGGGGGGGCGGGGTGTAGGGAGTATGGAGGGTTCAGTGCTTGTGCAGCTAATGACAAAGCCATCAGATAATCTTTGAGGTTTGGTTTCCCTATTGTCATTCCCCAATAATTTAGTGCAGATTCTTACGGCCAGTACAAAGCGTTTTTAGTGGGCAGTACTGCCAGAATAAGTTCTTTCGAACAGCTGACGAAGAAGTGATGTCAATGTTGCTTGCACCGATCATACCTCCAATGTGTTCCATGAGGTAAGTAACATAGTTAAGAATACAGAAGCCTTAACACTCCAGCTTCCAAACAGGTAATTGCAGTAATTGTTCTCAACCTGATGCAACAAATATCAGGAAAAAAGGCTCTTGTTGTAACGACGTGGTGACAAGGTTTTTATGGGTTGCACATCCCGTCTCTATGGTAGCAGTTCTAATCTAACCCGGTAATCCTGCCGGGTAGGGACCTACAGTTTAAAGTGATTCCAAACCAAGGAAGCGTTCTGGAGTACTTCACACAACATAGCAAGCTGTGCGACGGATGTAAATCGGGTGAAGGGCCTTTGAAGATCTCAACTCAGACGGGGATTCGAACCGGGGACCTTTCGTTCTCCAGTGGACGCCTTGATTCACCATGGCGCTAGTAACATTACTGCTGAATTTACACTTGTTCACGAGTAGAGGCAACCTGATACGACCATATCTCAGAGGAGGAGAAGGGCCAATGTATTTTGGCACTTGTTCAGTTGTGAATAGATCCGACTGGCCGAGCTTAGATTGTATGAGTTTGTTTAGCCAATAAGCGTGATTAGATACTAATAATAACCTAGAGATGAAGTCTAGGCTGAAAGGAGTTTTGATGACGCCGTAAGTTTGTATCTTATCTATATCTATAAAACGAAAACCGGACATATTGGTCGTATAAAAACTCGGAAACTACGGGGCAGAGTTCGATGGAGTTTTCACCGTTTTAAAGCTTAGAATCTTAATTCACTTGTCTGGCGTGTCTTATGTTTCAACGTTAAATACTGTAGCAGTATTAAATGAAATTCTGAACGTATGGTGAGAAATTCCACAGGAGGAATCACTAGACGCCGCATACTCCGCACTAAACACACAACACAATTTCTCTGACCACAGCCTTTAATTAAAGCAATAAGATAACTTATAGTAATAACTATATTGCACACTAAACAAAGCTTTAAGTATTATTTCTTTTAATTCGATATATTCAATTTTTAAAAGCCACAGCTTGAAGTATTCTTTCCTTCAATTCGGGATATCAATTTTTAAACGACACAGATAGCCGTAAAAACAACAGAGATTTTCTTTAAGCACGATCTCTGGACAATATCTCTGGCCTTCAGCATTAGTCTTCTGTTTACGATAATATTATTCCGGATTCACTTTTGATATTTTATCTGCAGAGTTAAAGGATCTGGCGTTTCGAGCCACAAGTATATCCATTCACTTCGCAATTGAATCAAACGTGAGTTTTTAACATAATCTAGGGTTGTTCAGTAATGTAGTAATGAAATTTCTTAACCAAAATATCGAAGCTTGATATACATGAATCTTTTCGGACGAATGAAAATAGTATACGTGCAAATAAACTTCAGCCAACCAGTTTCTTGGTAAGGGGCGGGTGAATGTAAGTTTGCTTTAATTCCGAAAAAGTTTGCGCGTATTTTATTAAACTTTGTACAAATGTTTGGCGGGAATAAAAATAGGGTACGGTTAAAACTACGCCAACTATACCGGGCAACGCCGGGAACTCCGCTAGTTTTCTATAAACATAAAGAAATAGTTTAATTTACCACTCAATCGTTAAACATATGTTATCGAAAGGTGGGAAGTGTATAAAGAAGAGAAGAGAACTAAGACACTGCTTGCGTGCAGACTACATTGGACTGACGAAAATAAATCACCTGTGGCTACTGATTTTTACGACTTCCAAAAACGTAGTGACCCATCAAATCTTGTTGGAGAGAATGAAAACGCCGGTTTAACTTTTTGAAGCAACGTTTCAGAGGGAGCTTGTTGTTTAGCCGGAGTTAGGGAAATGGAGTCACGTTCGATCGTATCTGAAGAACCAGGAGTAGCGTAAGGGAGCCAGACAGTGTGGACGACATTTCGTTTGTGTGGAGTAACACAACACCCTACAGACCTCCATCCATCAGGCCGGGCAGGCGGAGAGGCTGATGTCGGATAGCTTGGCACACAAAAGCGAGAGCCAGAGGTCGATGTCAGTATCGACGCTCGCGTATGTCAGAGCAACGTCCGCGCCCTGGAGACTTCCACAGAGTGAAGAACTCGTATCACCGACATCGTCGTCTTTTGAGACTCTAAACGCATTGATGTGTATCACCGAATGTACGTCACCGCAAGTCACCGTTCCCACGTTTTTAAGGAAAAGTGCCGTCAGCTCCTCAGCGGTACGATGCTGATTTCCTCTCTAGTTCGGATGCAAAGAGGAAGAAGAGAACTGAGATATTGCTTCTTACAACACTTTTATTTTATTTCTAAAAGGCATTTTCTTTGTGACGAGCTATCTTTCTTAATTTTCAACCAAAATCGATAAATGTGGTATGATTTTAAAGACTAAGTTATCCGCTTTGATAACATCATTAATTACGTAAATAGAAAAATTAGTAACAATTAAGGTCACGGGTATAGTTTAGTTGAGAATCGTGCCGCTAGGCTTCACTGGATTCGATAAGCAGTGATCGCATTACCTTGACATAGCAGCACACATCACAGAGTAATGGAAAAAGTGTGTGTTTTCTGGAGTAAGGAGCTTTTTTGATATTTTTGATTCTGTTAGGTAAACATTTAATCGTTTATAATTGTTTTGTAAGCCGCTGTGTTTGTTACGTACCTGTTTCAATTGATAAATAAACAATTGCTACACATGAGAATGTTTCTTTCCCCGCCCCAACGACTACAGACTACCATATCTTTATTAAATAAACGGTATTTTATTTGCGAAATTTTCGCATTGGCCATGAACAAAAACATATTTCCGTGAACAAACTGAATTCAGATACCGCGATTCCAGTGGTACTCTTTTTTTTAAAAAAAATTAAGGGTTTGGATAGGAGAAGAGGGGTTCAGTTTTTTTTAAACCACAAGTTGACAGTATTTTTCTCTTTATTTTTGGCTATATATGTCCAAAGTTTCATCGAGATCGAATAAAAAATGTGGATTTGTATAAAAATTAAGGGGTGGAAAGGGGTAGAAGGGGTGGTTTCTCAATGAAATTCATATGGGACCACTTTGGAGGTATACCCTATCCACTAAAAAAAATTTCGTTTAAATCGGTTCAAAATTGGCTAAGATATCGCTGAACATAGTTTTATTTTGATAATTTTTTTTTAATAAAACAGATAAATTTCCCTAAGTATGTGGACAGTGATACTTCTTCAAATTATAATCATCAACGACTAGGGATCAACATTCGTCCGTTATCGAGCGCGGATCTAGTCTATGCAGGTTATTTATTAATGCTTGATGATTCTTAACCTGGAGAACTGATAGATCCTGCCGGAGTTCTATCACGATTCGAATATAAGGGCAGCAAGTTGCAATTAATAAATGAATGAATAGAATTAATTTAATTGAAAATATGCTCAGTTAAGTGTTCAAATGCTCAAAAAGGTAATAACGCTTCATAAGCAATTACACGTATTCACATTTGATTTTCAGAATGAATTCATGTAAGGGTAGCTTAGGATGTTGCCAACAGTGAAACTCACGGCTCTATGTTGTTAATCCTAACCTTAATGATATAATAAATATACAATTAGGATGAATAGGTGTTTGGACATTTTTTACTCGTTCATGATCAATAGATTTGAATAAAATCTGGTGTGGTTAGAATAACTCCAGAGAAGGAAATTAAAAGCTGCTCTTAACCTTAATATTTTTTTGATTCTATATTTCTTTTCTTTTGTCAAGTTTCAATGAGACGCCTTTAGCTGCGGATATGGGAATAGAATGAACCCCAGATCTCTCACTCTAATTGCAGGAGTGGTTGCAACACTCGTTTAGGAGAGTAGAATGTTTTGTCAAGTGCCCTAGCGCACTGCAATACGTATCATGTAATATGTCCAGTACGACGGAGAATCTTGTCCGAGAATTACAGCCTTGTCCGAGCGCAGAGCCAAGCCGTTTGTACGGGCCTCACGCTTTTAATAAGTGGCCACGGCGAAATTTATGGCCGCATGCCCGTGCCTCGTGCCGACCAATCGAATCCTGGGCTGACCAGTCCTACCGTCAAGTTATCCACGGATCGCGGCCACATTTTTTAAAAAAGCAGTCATCATGACACCACTCCATCATCCATTCCCGGACAGATCAAAGTTAACTCGGAGAGGAATGGAGGTCAGATATCGAAATACCTCCAAAATAACAAAATAACATTATCATCACTGCCTCTACACTCAACTAATAGTCTGCTTCTCGCTACAGTCTGTTCCTCTACCCTTATCAACTATTAACACCTGCTTTTCACTATCCGCTTCCATCCCTCCGTCTATTAAAAAGAAAGGTAGCAAGGACCCTGTATATCTGTAATGTCTCTATTTGTCCGGTGGCTGTGGTAGGTATGCTGTACTTTGCTTAAACTCGTGTTCTTAATGTTTTCCTACGACTTGCAAAGCATCTCATCGTAACTCGTTCTTCTGCTAACTAACACCTACATTTGAGCTGCGTAGGATCGGAGAATTATACGGGATTTCGTATTGCTCTAGTCTAATGAAATAATGAAGCCACTACTAGTCCATGTTTATTGCAATATACTTAATGGTTCAGCTACACATGAAATTACATCTGCGGACTCCACGCGACGTAATGTGAGCAAAACCTTGGTTTCTGCGATATCATTCTAAGACAGATAGTTGAACAAGAATCGGCGGGTACTAGCGGCGATCGATAGACGATCCGAGGCAGTGCTTGCCGCTTCCGTAGATCAGATACAAGTGAGAAAGATTCCTAGTTGTTCGCTACAAGGTGAACTCAGCCGCGTGTGCAATTTCAGCCATACGTCGGCATAAGATGCTGAGTTAACGGATGGTAGTTTCCGTTCAGTCTTACCAGCATTTTATTGCGAGTACGCCACTGAGGGTAAGACTTTGTGGAAGCTAAATAAATAATCTGAAATAATTAAAATATATCCTCTACATATACAGGGTGTTACAAAAAGGTACGGCCAAACTTTCAGGAAACATTCCTCACACACAAACAAAGAAAATATGTTATGTGGACATGTGTCCGGAAACGCTTACTTTCCATGTTAGAGCTCATTTTATTACTTCTCTTCAAATTACAATAAATATGGAATGGAAACACACACCAACAGAACGTACCAGCGTGACTTCAAACACTTTGTTACAGGAAATGTTCAAAATGTCCTCCGTTAGCGAGGATACATGCATCCACCCTCCGTCGCATGGAATCCCTGATGCGCTGATGAAGCCCTGGAGAATGGCGTATTGTATCACAGCCGTCCACAATATGAGCACAAAGAGTCTCTACATTTGGTACCGGGGTCAACACAATCACCGACGTCAACATTACCTTCCTGCAATTGGGCCAACTGGCGGTGAATCGAGGAAGTACAGTACATACTAACGAAACTAAAATGAGCTCTAACATGGAAAGTAAGCGTTTCCGGACACATGTCCACATAACATATTTTCTTTGTTTGTGTGTGAGGAATGTTTCCTGAAAGTTTGGCCGTACCTTTTTGTAACACCCTGTATATTTATCATTACAGAAGCTTCCAAAAAATACAAGCTACTTCACGTGGTGTGATTGTAATATACCACGTGGTTAATAGCAATTAAAACTTCATTTAGTAGTCATATTGTATTAATGATTCTAACGGATATAGCAAAACGTAAAAATTCTGACAGTTAACACTATTCTTATTATTTTTTCATCATAAAGGCCATACACAAACTGCATCCTCCTCCTCTTCAGACATTCTATCGTTTTAAGATTCAGATCCATCTGATATTTTTTCAGCCATTTCCAGTGAGCAAGTTTCACATTCAACACGTATTCTTCAAGCCTTTCAAATTGCTGCATTGTGTCAACAGTAGTTTCTTTTAGCCTTGTTAGTTGGTTTTACAATTATCTTGACTGGATTAGCTGCTGTTGATTTTGTTGCTGGAAATAACGTATTCCACCCAGTTCCAAACCAACATTTCACTATTCTTTCAATCTAGCACAAAATACGCTTATAATGATTTCCCCCTTACAATGAGTTATAAATAGTCTCTTTTCATCTAAAAGCAAAAAAAAAAAAAAAGATACAAATATACGCCTTAATGTGGTAATGTAGTAATGTAGTAATCTATTGTAAAATCCCCCTCATCCCTGCAACTAAATGTGGCTTGGTGGAAGCGGAGAGAATAAAACCTCATTAGAATGTACTGAATCCTCCGGGTGGTTGTTAACAACTGAATATTTGTCAGAATAACAGGCTGATACCCATACTTATTCCTTTCGGCCGTAAGGAACTATTCGAGACATCTCGTAGGTTTCGAGGCTGACGCATATCGGAATTTCTGCCAATAAAAGAATAACTGCCTTCCAGAACATGGAATTCTCTCAAACAGCTCTGGCTCCGAGCACTAACGTCAGTCAGTGGCCAGAGGTGTTAAAGAAAGTGATGCATTCTACAGAGAGAGACGGAGATGCCTTATCCGGAAGATAGCAACCAAATCGATCAGGGCATCCTGGCTAGCAGGCTGCACGCCGCGCTAGGCAGTAGTGTTGGTTGCCTGTGCGCCTGGACGAGTTGGTACGAATGGGCGAGGGGGAACTATGCGGTGTCAATTTATAAAGTTGCAGCCACGTTAGGATTAGTAAAAAGGTACTTAAATATGTTTCAAGATGTTTTAATAAATTCTGAAATTTTATTTATTTTTAGGGTTGTTAAGAATTGTTTTCGAACGGTTCGTTAGGGACTCCGTCCAGTTCATCTTTTTGTTCTGCTTTACCATTGGCTTTACATCTCGTCTTCTCCGTGGTCATCAGAGACGGTAAAGGACAGGGACAGGAACAGGAACAGGAAGGATTTCGACTATGGCCTATAACCATCCATGCATTCACGTGGACAGATTTCGGGAAAACATGGAAACCCGAAATTTGGATCTCCGAACGGGGATTCGAACCGGCGTCGTCCTAAATGCGAGGTAAAAGCTTAACTATCACCCACCACGCTCAATATCAAGCTAAAATTTTTCAACTATTTTAAACCATTTTCTTCCTGCTTATGGAAGGTGACAAACAAAACTCAAGCCGCTGTAACTGAAAATAAAAAGGTTCTTAACAGAGGACGACGCTAAGCCACGAAGTGAATTTCCCATAATAGCTCTGAAAACTATGTTTTTTTTATGGCTTATGCCTCATCGATGTTGAGGTAATTAGCCGGGAAAGAAATGGGAAGGAACAGGGCTATCATTTTTTTTTTAAGGAACAATCTTTGCATTCGCCTACAGTGATTTTGGGAAACCACGGAAAACCCAAATCTGGATTGCCGGACGGGGATACAAACCCGCGTCTTCCAGAATTCGAGGCCAGAGCATTTCCACTCGCCTACAATGCTTAGTAAAACGATATGTAATTAAGTCTGTTTCACACGGAACAAAGACCGCTAAACTAAGAACTGAACTAATCAAACGATGGCATTGGTTGGATGTTCCCAAGGGATGTGCACTGAGCAATTCCATCAAGATAGGTAGCTGTCAACTACTTCATCAGATACTGACGTTTCTACGGCTCCTCTAGCCCAAGATAAAAGGATTTATAGTATTTACAGACGATGGTGTAATAGCTGTAAGTGTGTTTCAGTATCGTCCACTTTTCTTGTTTGTTGATAATGTCGGCAGCGGAGATTTATAAAATTATAATCACCAACAATGTCTATGAATCAGCATTGTTCGCCAAACGGCTTTAAGGCGTCTGACTGGAGATCGAAAGGTCCTCTGTTCGAATCCTTGTCTCTGCGTCGATTTTCAAAGGCCCTTACCCAATCTTTCCTTCTGTCACAGCTTGCTGTCTAATGTGGAGTACACCACAACGCTTCCATGATTCGAATTCCAAGTTGAACTGTAAGTCCTCTGTACCCGGTATGGTTGTCGGGCAATACTAAAGCGGCTACGATAGGGACCGATTGCGCAGCCGATAAACACTTATCACGGCCACACGAATTTACATTTTTAGATTCCTCCGGTCTCCAGCACGGTTCTGTTCTTTACAGGTTGGCGCAGAGAGTGAGTTGGCACTCACACAGGCACTACAGCTTAATATCCATTGCGCTTGACTTCATGATAGTGTTACTGTAACGTTTCATATCCCCAAAGTCATTAGTATTGCGTCACTTAACATCGTCTTTTTAACTGCTCTCCACCAGTCTTCCAACTTCCTTATTATACTTTTATTGCAACTTCTCTACAGCTTATGTCATCCATTACAATGCTTGTTAAACGCTCCTGGACGTTCCCTCGCTCCAATAGTTTCGGTGTCTTTGATCCTTTAAGACTCGGTTCCAAGTCAACTTTACCCCGTTATTTTAATGATTCGTTTCATGTTAACACCTTTCCGCTTGTCCAAACTTTTTGCTTTAATGAGGATCGGCACTTTGCCAGGGTTGAGCAAGTTTGGGGCGCCATGTTTGACAGCCAGCTGGGCTTATTGAGCGGCTGCGGAGGGCAGCAGACAGGAGATATTGCGGCGAGCCAAGACGGGCCAACTTTATGAGGTTGCTCTGGCGAGGGAGAACAGGCAAGGAACGGGGAGCGCGCATAATCCGTGCTGCATACTGCCCGCACCGCCACAGGAGGAACCGCGAGGTTCCTCAAGGGACAGTGGACCATGTGATGTCACAAGACATTTGAAACCATAATTATGAACTTTAAGAAGTAGTATTTAATTAGAATAAGGTTAGGATTAAGTAATTTCAATTAGGTAGCGAGAGTGAGGCGCGAGTATTTCTTAGTCTAAGATTTTCAAGTGGCTACAGATACTGTCATGGCGGCTAAGCCATGTGGGAGAAGTTCGGACACCTTGCTTCCGCCCAGAGTTTGGCGGGGATAGGATAGTATTGTAGCCACCCACAAACACAAAAGCTACCTCTCCGGTGGGGTAACATCGGTGGAACCCTGTGTTCCCTCCCATTTGGCAGAGGTGGTTCTCCCACCAACGGGGAAATAACAACCAATGTTGGCAGTACTCCCCCCAGAAGAAGATCAGCCCACCGAATCCCGTTAGGTGCGTATTATATAAGGCACCATAATGCGACCTCTGTCTTGGGTCAGTTCTGCTAGATGTGTTGTTCAGTCTGTGCTCAGTTGAGAATGTGATCGAAGTGACTGTCTGCGCCGCCGGCCTGCCAATATGATGTAAGACAAATTTTCTCTCTCTCTGTGTACTGAAGGCTCACTCTCGCTACAAGTTATGGTGTAAGAAACATAGAACTTTTAAGGGAAAGTGTTTGATTTCCATGTGTTAAAAATCAGGAGAACTATAGGGACTGGCCTAATCGTGTTCCTATTTCAATTATAGACCTATGTATGAATGTGAATGATCAGAATACAAATTTACTTTTGTGAGATTCATAATTATCTACATACTTGATTTCTTTGTGACTGTCTCCCCCCGACCCTGTCACCAAGTGATAATGATGAAATTAATGCAAGCCAATCTTCGGCTAAGAGGTCCGATACTAAATAATTAATGAAATAGCCGGAAATTAATTAGCAGGACGGGTGGAAACGTTACAACCGGAAACATGATCTTTGAATTTCCTCCTCAAGGTTTCAATTCATTTGGCTTCTCGTTTTACCCATGTGAAACATTACAAAATCGTCCCAGTATTCAGCTTTAACGGTTCGAGACTGTTGTGGATAGTCATACCGTTGTTAACGACCAGATTATTAAAGGCGGAAAAGACCCAAGGAACTGGCATGATCTGAAAGAACGATTGAAATGAAGCAAGAGCTAGAAAGATGGATTTAGCGTATAGGCTAACAAAAAACAGATACAACAAGAAAACGATCTTCCTATACAGCAAAGACTAGACACTATACGACTTTTGTCAGGACAATCGTAATGTTCAGATCAAAATTATGAAGATCTAGAAGTTACGACAGTTTTTTTTTCCTTATGGCTTTACGCCTCGTCGACGTCGAGGTCATTAGAGGCGGGATGGGACTGGAGACAAGGAACGGGAAGGATTTCGGCCATGGCCTTTTGAAGGAAGCATCCCGACATTCGCCTGGAGTTATTCGGCGAAACCATGGAAGACCCAAATCCAGATGCCCCGACGGGGATTCGAACCGGCGTCTCCCGAATGCGAGGCCAGAGGGTTAACCGCTCACCCACCACGCTCGGTTGCGTTCTAGTAAAGGGGAAAGATGGTACCTGGGGGAAGAGTAAAAATGAAGATATATATAGGCATGCAGAGGAACTTACATATAGAATGTACAAGAGAAGACTGAAATTTTACGAGAATAAGGCCAACAGTAAAAATTTTCAACTACATCAGTAAATTAAACGTGATAACAAAATGGGTTGAAGAGACGAGAAGAGATAAGGAAAACATTGGTGTCCATCCAAATAAGATAGAAAATCAAAGTGTGTTTCGAACCAAAATTGATAAATTCAACGAGTTCCAGGAACAACGTACAAAGGCCAAAACCGCGAGGTCTGAAGAAATATGAAGAACCTCAATGTATGAAAAAAATTCTGAGAGAAGAAGAAAAGTAAACAATTCTTTTTCTGTGGTCAAAAGAAGGAATGATCGACGACTTCGTCCGGAGTGGTTTCCAGAAAACCAATATCTGGGCTGATAGACTGAATGCTCGGCGTCTATTCGTTGCTCTTACAATTTCCTTACATTGGTTATACGACTGATTGCTATTCCCGGGTTACTCAAACTCTCCCTTTTTCCTTGCTCCTGTTTAGACAGTAAGTCTAACGGTAGTGCCCATTCTGAACCCCTTGCTGCTGACATTGCAAATGTAAACATCTCAATCCTGCCTCAGTAATAATCAGTGAGAATCTGTGGCTTCGTCAGCCTTTGAGACACAAGAAATCTCGCCATCATGGATCAAGAATTTTACGCTCCTGTACTAAGTGACTACTAGATATACCACCAGTATGCTTCCTCTCATGAAACTGCATAGTTCTAGAGCAATGATTCTTTCTGTGAATTCTGAGAGTTTCCAGCTTCTCTCCCAAATCTATCCACTATGACAGTCATTATGTAACTGTTGTAGGATGTGTTAATAACGTTGACGAACGAGGTTTATGTACTTATTGAGTAATACTAAAGATCAGGTAAAGGATTGAAGCAAAATATTTATAATGTCGATGTTATACAGAACCAAATTTCACAGTCTTGTGAAATCTGAAAGAAGTATACGCTTTAACGTTGATGGAGGGATGCGGCCCGGTAAACACAACTGTTTCGGTTGTGATATCAGAAGCGACAGCCTTGAGTGATGGCGACCGCAACGGGACTGACGACCGGGGCGAAATCTGCCGGCCAGCCGCTGAATTACGAGCGGCCCTCGCCGATTGGCCGGCGAGCCGCTCTTAAATCTCCATTCGTCTTCATTCAGCGCTCTGCCCTTCGCGGCAGGCTCCTTAATTAACGCTCTCGCCCCTGCTGCTTGCTGGTGTGGCGGAGTACACAAGGAAAACGTGTTTATATCTCTGGTTTATGAGCTATACAGCTCGTTCAGACATCCCATACACGAGTCATCAAAACAAACAAAACGTGCGGAAGATGATAGTTACCAGCAAAACAAATAAGGGAGCGTCCATAAACTACATAGCACGGACAAGGGAGGAAAGGGGGGGGGGACTGGGTAGAAAGCTACGCTGGGGTACGTTGGAAATTGATATCTGAAATTTCCGGATCCCTCTCTCCAAACAGGCTCTTCTTAGATACTGAGCCACTTCAACGAAAATAATCGCAGTTCCTTTGTAAAATAACTGTTTATATTGAGTGTGTCTTACGGTACATTCTTCCTTATAAGGTTGCCCTTATTATACAGGGTGTTACAAAAAGGTACGGCCAAACTTTCAGGAAACATTCCTCTCACACAAACAAATAAAATATGTTATGTGGACATGTGTCCGGAAACGCTTACTTTCCATGTTAGAGCTCATTTTAGTGATACAATACGCCATTCTCCAGGGCTACATCAGCGCATCAGGGATTCCATGCGACGGAGGGTGGATGCATGTATCCTCGCTAACGGAGGACATTTTGAACATTTCCTGTAACAAAGTGTTTGAAGTCACGCTGGTACGTTCTGTTGTGTGTTTCCATTCCATGTTTAATGTGATTTGAAGAGAAGTAATAAAATGAGCTCTAACATGGAAAGTAAGCGTTTCCGGACACATGTCCACATAACATATTTTCTTTGTTTGTGTGTGAGGAATGTTTCCTGAAAGTTTGGCCGTACCTTTTTGTAACATCCTGTAAATACACGACTCTTGAGTAAATTTCGCGAATATAAAGTTTATATAGCAATTGTATAGAAAAAAACCAGTGCGAAAATTTCGCGAATAAAATACAATAAATAACGAGGTTAGCGTTTTGTAGTAGACTTAAAAGAAGAACCGGCTAATTTGTAGCATTATCTTTCCGATTTACCGTGATGTAAACCTTCCCGGAAGCCGAAGTGTAACAGACCTCACCGAAATACAACTAAGTTGAACAGACCACACACAGTATATCATACCCCTGTGACATGTGGTGCTGCAGCTATCTAGCGGTGATGCGTATCGACGCCAGTGAAGCCTAGCGGCATGGCTCTGAACTGTCTCATATGCGTGACCTTGATAGTTAATACCTTTGCCATTTAAAAGTCGAAATTCCGAAACTTACTTTCTTAAAATACGATCTTACCGAGTCGGAAATCTTAATCTTTCAAATGATACCTCATTTATCGATTTCTGTTAGATATAAAGGGAGATAAATGGTTGATTACGAAAAAGTACAAAAATAGTGATCTAATTCGTTTCTTAAAATACGACGTTACCATAGCTCAAACCTTAACCTTTAAAATAATACCTCCTTATTGATTTTGCCTAGGTATCAAGAGAGATAAATGGCTCGTTAGAAGGTAAAAAAAATTTTTCGGAAATAATGATACTTTTGCCCTGTAAGGGAAAAATTCCGAAAAATTCCTTTTTTCAAATAGGATGTTACCAAAGAGAGGACCTTAATGATTAAAATGATACCTCAATTACCGCTAAGGAAGAAAGGAGGTTGTAAAATTACTATTATTATTTTAAACTTTCATTTCTTTTATTGAATTACTGTCGTCGTTCCACGGGTTTTTCCCCGCGATGCCAGTTGTTGAATCATCATCACCATCCAATTCGGTAACTGCCCGCTCCTCAACTAATTCCGAATCTTTTCCATCCATTGTTATTTACAAAATTTTCATCACTTCACAAAAATCATACACAGAGAGAGAAAAAAAAAAAAAATCCGGTGTGGATTTCGAAAAACGAGAAATATCAATTAACGCAGATTTTTCTGACTTACAACGCCGTATTATCAACCAAACACCAACAGCACACACATTATCTGTACATAAATCTTTAAAACTATCTTTAAGAACCTGTATGCGTAATTAAATCTCATATTTTAACATTATACTTTTAATCAATTTCTCTCTTTTAAATTTATCTTGCAAGTCTTTACTCAAAATTAATAACTTTGTCTTCCATTCACAATATCTAAAACTGGTTTTTTCTTCTCCTACCTTTCCGAAGATTGCAGACTTCTTTTATTACGAGCTAAATAATTAGCTCTGTGTCGCGGTCACAGTCGCCACATGTAAAATTACTATTATTTTTATATATATCATCTTTCATTTTTTATTGTTATTTTTGCTTCTTTACATTAACCAATACAATTATACTTTCATCCAAACTTCGCCGTTGTACATACCATCTCTGCTTCCTTCTCCGCTATTTACGACAAAGATCTTCCTCCTCCTGTACTGTCCAGAGATTTTAATGTACTTTTCATCTGGTAATAACGATGCTTGAAATTCTTTGATGCAATACTTAAGACATAATAATAACACGATATAAAACACTTTTAGCAACACACACATATTAATTATTAATTATTTTTAATAAAAAAACTAAGAGTCTGTGTATTCTTACAAGGTAAATGGCTCGTGACAAAAAAAGGATCTTTTAGATATACGAATAATTTTGTATTTTATTAATGGTCTAGTGACAGAGATTATCACATATTGCATTATCCGCCTTTGTCCTAGTCGCCTAATCAAATCCGGTAATCCTACCGGGTAAAGTGGACCTGCAGTTATAGTAGAGTTCGAATCACGGAGCATCCTAGCATTGACTATGCCTATGATAGATAGGGAAGCTGCAAGGCGCGTGCAATAAGGTCTGAGAGACAAGAAGTTTAAATTCGTAAGAAAAGCCGAGCCCAGAGCGAGCGACCGGTTAAGGGAAAAGCAAAAGCCCATCAGTGGCCGAAGACAATGGCCGCCGCAGGGAGGACACGAAGCAATGGCTAATTATTCGGGCAGCCGTCCGCGTCTTTTGGAGGGAGATGCGCCACCGCTAGATTAGTCCCATCAAGCGTTTCTTTCTTTGCTTTCTATCCCCAAGTGGCCGACTTTGTCCTCTAGTGGAGTTGGCGAGAGGGGTATTAATTTCGCCCTTTGTCGCCGGCCAAGTTGTAATGAGGTCCAACTCCAGTTAACGGGAAGCACTATAAAGACTTTGAGCTCCACAGAACGCATTGTCCACGCTTCACTTCGAGACAAAGCCCGCAAATCGTACAGGCTGCATCTAGCAGCAACAGCACCTGCTGCAATAAACATAGGACATTAACTGTTCTTAGCAGACACATCCAACCAAGACGTCGAACTCCAGTACATCCCACAAGTGTAGCATACATGTCTCTACTATTTCTCCCTGGTACAACAGAATACTGTCAATAAAAGAAACTGAGCTTTTCTGTGATCTTGTATTGCTATTTCTGAGTCCTGCGCGCACATTCGGCAATTACTGGCATGGACCAATGACATTAGATGGAAAAATGCGGCCACTATACATTTTTTATGCAAGATCTTTCTTTTAAGGATACTGAGCATGCGCTCATAGGTTCTGAGAGCTCCCAGAGTAAATGAGAAGAGAGTCTAAGTCTACATCTACATATATATATACTCTGCAACTCACAAAATTGTGGGTGGCAGAGGGTGCTCAGCACCAAAGCTAATCTCTTTGTTGTGCATTCCAGTCCCTAATGGTACGAGGGAAAAAAGAATTCATATAAGAATCATTGCTGCACCTTATTTCTCTAATCTTATCTTTCCTGTCATTCCGGCTCAAATAGGTTGGTGGACGAAGTATTTCACTACACACTTAAGTGAAAGTGGGAGTACGCATGTTTACCAATAAGTTTAAACGAAACTTGCGTCGTATATCTACCAGAGACTCCCACCCTAGTTCTGTGACGCTTTCATAAGGACTGTAGCAAGCGGTCGCGAATCGAGCGGCTCTTCTCTGTACTTTCTCTATACTTTCGATCAACCCCTTACGAAACGGATCCCAAATGGCACAACAATAATCCAAATGTGGACGCACAAGAGATTTGTATGCTATCTCCTTTGTTTGTTCATTACAATTTTTCAAGATTCGGCTTATGAATCGCAGCCTAGAATTAGCGCAACCTACTAACGAAAGTGACAAAGAAATCATCCGGAAGCTCACTGCAGTATGTTATTGTACCATCTCCTCATAGTCGACCAAAAAAGTTCGATACCAGAGTCGAGATAGACGGAATGAATGATTATAATCCCAAGGTTACGAGCTAAAGTTTCTTTCTAAGTCAGTTTTCTGTTGTTTGCTTCAATCATCACGTACCAAACTTTGTTCTTTGTGTACCTGCGTAATGATCGAAATAAGGGACGCAAGAGGGAAATGTTAGTGTCTACAGTGCGTGTAAAGCCTGTCCAGGTTGTCGAAAGGGAACAAGTTTCTTGAGAAAATAAAAGACTGGTATTTGACCATTTGCCATAGTCAATTTTATTCAATTTTATTTATGTTTCTTCTAATGTATTCATATCCTGCCATAATCATCATTGTTAGCTAGTTTCTACTATGGACAACTTAAGACAAACGCAAAATTCAGTTAAAACCATCCATTCGGAAAAACTGACTCTAACCGGAGACGCTTGCAACTTGAGGACCGGGGGAGTAATTAAATGAAAGACACCAAAAGAACGACCAGCATCTGCGAGAACACTGAGAATTACGGAAAAGTTTTAGGATGAAGAAAAACAAGATTTTAAATTTGATGTGTTCCCTTGAACAGAAGTGTTTAAACAAATAGCGGGCAGAAATATCTGCAGGCAGTTCAGTTTCGCAATGACGCCATCAAACGCCACACTGTCTAGGTTTACCTTGTGATTTTAATCTACTTTTGTGTTGTTCTCAGCGTGAAATATAAATAATTACACAGGGATAAGTTCTTTACTAATAAAATTATATGTACACTGGAAAAGTTGAATTAATTTGAATCAATGCTAAAGCCCAATGCTTTTTTATTTTTGTAAAACAAAAATGTGACTGGCAATACAAATAAAGCCGTTTATGCTGAGTGGAAAACACAGGCTGCAGTTACAGTAGCACAGTTAACGGCTTGATGACCACACACAGCAAATACACAAAACCGCTGTGTGTATTCTACAGTATCCTACCTACCTCCTTCCACTAACCGGCTGCCTCTGTTTAAATTAACAGGTTTGCGCAAGAGCGACAAATCAAGCAACAAGTGTTTGACACAGCAAAAATCTTCTGTCGTCCCGTATATGGTTCGTGAGATCTCTTATCGACTTGCAATGGCAAAGAAACCACTTTTTATTAGTATCTTACCAGCTACCACCGACAGGTTGGGGGCTAACTCGCCGGTTTCTCACTGTACAGATTGTTAGTTCTTGTACAGATTGTTTTTTAAATTACATTTCCTATCTTTAAATAGCCTACCACCTTGTTACATACAGCAGGCCATTGTTTTCTGCAATTTATTCATTTCACGCACCTGTTTCTATAATAAATAGATCTGTTTATTTTTATGGTACTTTGAAATACGAAAGTATTCTCTCGTTTCTCCCAATTAAAAAAAAAACCTATCTACAACTAACGACTCCCCATCAAAATATTGAAATGTTATTCATGTAGCTTCCTGCTTTAAAACAAATCAACTATGTATATAAGATTGCTGTACGTTTCATTTTTCACCATTGAACAAGCCAGTTTTCTGCACCAATTACGCTGGAACAAATATCGCCTTTATGATAACTGAATATTTTGATAGCTTACACAGCAAATAAAAAGTGCTGCTCTCTGAGATCAAGTTGCTTCAAGCTCTGCCAGTGATAAAAAAATCTGTATAGGTCTATCAACCCATAACAGCTAACCGCACTTAATCACATATAGATTAACCATCTGCAACAAAATCACTACCGGATATCATCACTGAAGCGATACGTACAAGCGTTTTTCTTCCAGCTTTATGTGACCCTTTTATGTGGCCCAACGTTATTTAAGGCCTCGGGTTTCCAGGATTATTCACCGTCTAGAAATTTGACAATTTTGTCACGAGGTTCCATTTCTGGGTAGCTATCTTGCCAAACACTACGTTTTATAGACAGTCATTTACAATTTCGTTGTGACCGTTCCGCCTTCTATGCACAATCTGAAGAAATTTAACTGGCCATAAAACATCCGTAGACAAATATTAAAAAAGTTTTTTGGAGAACCTTCAACCAAAAAAAAGGATAAATAACTTTTTTCCTGGTATTCAATCGACTATGATATAGTTTAACTTATAAAAAGATTCCTTCAATTTTGTTTTGGAACTTTGCATATAGCCGTCCATTTCGCGAAATATGAGGATACGAAGTCGTTAAAATAGTGTTCCCCCTTTCTAATTCTTTAATCATATGACTGAAAAATACAAAAATCGTCAAGAAAATGCCACCAACAAAGAGCTTCAAGGGAAGTTGTTTTGCATGAGTCACACTGGCAAGTTTTTACAGAGTTTTCACAATTCTTTTACCAACAAACTTATTTTTTCGTTGGCCTCTAGAGTAAGCTACAAAATTTATTTACTTTAATGAGCTGTTCGGTAGCTCTGTCGTTAGTACACCCTATAGGGTGCTCGGTTCGAATGCCGGTCAGTCACGGAATATTTACGGGCCATTAACCCAGGATTAGCATCAGGGTGGGGCAAAAACAATGAAACTTATTCAAAAAATACTTGTTGAAAATGGCTTTAATTGAAGAAAAGTTAATTAAACACTCATCTAACTTATTTAACCACTAGTCTGCAAGGGTTCTGGATAAGTTTTGACAAAATTAATTTTTAGTATTAAAAGTAGGAATTTTATATTTACATATTATTTTTCACCCCACTAACCCACCCTGGTTAAGCCCATGTCATAAACAGACCTTAACCTCTGGTAAAGTTTTGTTTGGTACTCCAGATTACACATTAAATTTTATAACCAGTCACGACGAAAGCGGAATGCACGGCCAGATGAAACTTTATCGCTAGGTTGTAACGCCATTATTTAAATAATTTATCCTAACGAAACACACCTTAAATTTTTATTAAATTTTATAACCCACAATATGAGTGCCCGAAACGAATTCGGAAATTTTAAATAATTTTCCTTTTGTTATGTTTTCTCTCCATTAAATTCTGTAGATGTATCGTTTAATTTAGGTATATTTGGTAGGTCATCAATATTTTTGGGTTTGCTCTTAAAAATGTATTGCCAGGCCGATTCGGGCAAGCTAAGTAAACAAGCGCGGTTCACACAGGCCTTTTGTACGTTAGAGCTCTGTTAAAACTGGTCTCTGCCGCGGGCAGCAGAATTGAGTAACATGTAATTGACCTGTTGATGCGGTACACTATCAATCAATTAAGGCCGACGTTTACGTTCTCGATACTGATAAAAGATTCATGCATTAGTTAATTGCTTAATATACTCCTGCTCGACTTCCTGCCCTCTACAGTGCACTAATTAATAACAACGAAACACACGCGTACAACGCTCTTTGACAGCGGAGCCAACTGCATATGCGTGTTGGGTTAGGCATACTTTGTTCATATACAGTATCGAGGCAGGAACAGTTCTAATAAATTCTTGCTTTTAGTATCTAAAACTGTACTAACTGTTGAACTAAGATTTGTAATGGCTTTTTTTATATTGAGTGAAAAACTGAACCCTTACAGATTCGCTCATTTGTTCGTCTCTACGTTCGACTGTCTGTTACAATTTCTGGAAGTTGTAACCTAGAATTTTGCAATTATGCTCCGCTTTACTTCTTACTAACTGTGTAACACGACTGTAACATTAAATTTCAAAAAATCATTGGGAGTGATAATGGTTACACGGTGTTTAGTGGGACGCTGAAGAAAACATTTATTTTAAATAATCTACATAGCTAGGTCTATTAAACGAAAATTAGGAAACCATGGCCTCACAAAATTCTTTTATCCCCCAATTTGTGGAAGCTTTTCCGAAAAAAAAAAAAAACACCATTAAAACTACAATATACTTTCCGAAACTATTTCAACCTTACTTAACCATCTTTATAGAGTCCCTCAAAATAACAAAATGAATGATTTAATTAAATTTTATACTTCCTCAGAATTATTTTAGACAAAAAATTCATGTGTATCATGAATCGAGTAATAAATATGTCGTGAAAATACTTTTCCGCGTATTTTCTAGATCCACAACTAAACTTTATTTCATGTTAGATTTATGTAACACGTCTTTAAGAATTTTGCGATGCTTATAATGAACTATATTCAAAAATAACTTTAAAAACACAGATTTTACTGACGAAATAAATTTGATGCACAGTTAGCGTATAGTTTCCCTTATGTTTTAAGGTCTGATCAACGTCGAGATCTTTAAAGGCGAGAGATGTTCGGGTGCTAGGTACGAGGGAAAACCGAATCCGGATGGTCGGATGGGCGTTCTAATCCGCGTCCTCCCGAATGCGAGACCAGAGCGTTACCGCTCACCCGACACGCTCGGTCGTGATTTCGTAGGTGATTCTCCTCGGTTTCGTAAAAGTTTTCAAAAAACATGTCCTACGAATGAGTATCTGTTATTTGCTCCCATTGCAGTTGCAGAATGCGTAGCTCCGTCTAGTCAAAGAAAATGACAAAAATGACAGACGAAAAGAATAATCTGTTTTGTTCCAGTTATTGCAAAGTGCAAAGGATTCCGTACACACACTGAGTATTAAATTGAATTCATTACAAAAGAAATTAAAGACAGTTTATTTCCTGTAGTCTTTCAAACAATAAATACAAACCAACCGGAAAAAATCACTTTAAGAAACAATGGTGCATTTAGAATAATCTAGAAAATTTTCATATAAAGTATTTTCACCTCATTTTTACTACCAGAAGCATGAAATTTTTCTTTCGAATAACACGATTTTTTGTCTAAAGAAAAATTCGGCAAGTTTCAAATTTGTTAAAATTACTTATTTAGTTGATTTGCAGCAGTCAAAAATTCCAGAAAGATCGATATACTTTTTCTGTAAAGTTTAGCAGGCTACACATCACTGAAAATTTTGGGATCAGTAGTTTCAAATATAAAGGGGATTTGGGTTTTTTTAGTTTTTTCGCCAAAAGCTTTTACAAGTCGTGGAATTTAAAGAAAATCAGAACACTTTGAAAGCTTTCATTAGATACAAATAGAGATCGGGAGAAAATTCCTTCGGCTCCGCCCCCACCCCCTTTCCACTAAGACTCCCTACAATAATTTTCACTCCTCCCCCGAATAATTAATTTTTAATATTTTAAGTTTTAATTCCGTTAAGGTTGTAGTGCGAAATTACTAATTTCTAAGTTAAAAGGTTCAAAAGTTAGGAGGAAGTGGCAAACGGACGAAACAGTAACTCCATCAGGGTTCCATCTTTCATTCAGAATGTAAAGAACTGTAAACTACATTTCGTAGCGTCTAGAACTAGATGTGGCCGCTGGGGGGTCGAGTCGGAGGTAATTTTAATGCACGACGCCGCTACTACAGCAGTCATGAGATTTTAATATATACGCTCCGCTGGTTTCCCAAACCATCCCTAAATCTTTTTACACCGAGGAACATTTAATTAAAACTGAGTACCAAATTTAAGACCGGGCTTACCAAAACACTGAACGAATATTTTTATTCTTTTAATAGGTATACAGAGCTGGATCCCTCGAGCCCAGGGTGGAAAGGGGATTACAAGTAAATCCCCCACAGACCCGAGTACGCCCGCGTACGAAAGCTGTAGACGCATTTAACAAGTTGCTTGCTGTTATATTCTAAAGATGAAAAGATTTGCAATTTCTGTTCGAACCAGCGCCGACTTTTCGTTCCGAATAAGCCCACCAAGATCTACTTTGTTGAGGATTAACCAAATGAAGTCTTATAAATTCAAGGAAAATGGTTTAACAAGAAGGGTGATTAATCTTACTTCTTTGTTAAAATTTTGTGATTAATAAGAACTGCGCATGAAAGGTTAATCACGTTTCTTACCATTGGTATACTATCTGCGCATCACTTCGACGAACTGTGTGACCTATGAGATGGCTGAAGTGTGTTCTGAATTAAAGATTATTATTCCATCGAATGCCAATATTTATAAAAATTAAAACAGAGTAAGGCTGGCAATGGCAGCTGCGCACAAAACAACAAAATTTATTCACTGTAAAATGCAATGCCGAACAGAATGAGAGTGCAGGAAGACCACTAAGGTTTTCAGAGAAATTTACTAACACGCAAGTCTGTACTTACATTTCTTACCGAGCGGGGCGGTGTAACGGTTAGCGTTCTCGCCTCGCATTCGGGAGGACGGCGGTTCGAATCCCCGTCCGGGCATCCAGATTTGGGTTTTCCATGGTTTCCCCAAATCACTCCAAGCAAATGCCGGGATGCTTCCTTCAAAAAGGCCATGGCCGAATTCCTTCCCATTCCTTGCCCCGATCCTTGCCCCCCATCCTTTCCCGTCTCTAAAGACCTCGATGTTAAAAAAGAGACGTAAAGCAGTTACAAAAAAAAAAACTTACATTTCTTGTAGGTATAGGGGGAAAAAAGCTGGTATAAATACTAAATGACGACTACAGAAGAGTTTCTGTACGGGATATAATGTTTATCCCACTTCATGGCACGAGTTTGGAAAAGTAGTGCGGGAGGTTTCATATTATCTTAAGTCTGAGGCCTGTTATATTTTCTGTTTCGATCAGGTTTTAAAAGACTAGGTACAGGTCCTGACCATATTTTGGATACATTCAGGAGAGTATAAGGTTCACTTAAACTAAAAATGGATTGTACAGTCTAAAAACAATAAAGAATTATTTTTAGAGCAAAAAAATAGACGTTTTAGGATTACAAGTCACGTACTTGACCCCAAGTATTCGCTCTGCAAAATTTGAAGAATTTCTGTTGAGTCTGGAGTGTTTTAGAGGGAAGGAGACTATTTCAATCTATAGTAGAAGATTGTACGGTATGACTAACATAAAAAACCGCTATACGTTTTGAGCAATTCGGAAATTCAAATAGCGGATTTTGAGGAAATTTATGATTGTGAATTTGACAAAAAGCAATTTTTTCTAGCCAGTTATACAACACTCTGAACAAAATGACAGGATATCTAATAGATGCGGAGAGCTTCCCCAGCGTGCGTGTTGGGTGAGCGGTACAGCTCTGGTCTCGCATTCGACAGGACGCAGATTCGAATTACCGTCCTGACATGCCAGATTTGTGTTATTCCATGGTTTCCACAAATCACTCCAGGCGAATCCCGGGATGGTTCCCTCAAAAGGCCATGGAGAAATTCCTTTCCATTCCTTCCTCGCAGTCTAATGACATCATGAGGCGTAAAGCCACAAGAAAAAGAAAAATAACTTCCGTCTACCCGAATTCAAGGTTGGGGAGGGGGGGGTGTTTGAATAAGACGAGCCGAGCATTGAAGAGGGAAGATAGGTCGTACACTAGCTCTACTTTTTTCAGATTTAACTGAAATACAGCTTAATTTTATTCTTGCAATATTAACAGTGTGTGGAATTTTGTGATTGGTAGAAACGAGAAATTTTTCCGTACAGCGCGAATCGTAACATTTCTTTGAGTGAAAACCTGGCTGATAATTTCAGCAAATGTTTTATTGATACAAAAGACAAGGACATAAACTGTGTTACTTATTAAGAGTGGACGTGAAAATTCGTCTCTTCAGTGTTTTAAGTTTTTTTTTTGCTTTCTTGAACGGAATTGTGGAATATTTGAGAAATTTATTAAAAACAGCAAGTAATGAATGCAAAATGCGAGGTAAATGCTAATGTGAGCAGTTAGAATGACTGGTTTCGCAGCACGGCGAATATGGAGCCCAAGTTTTAGCAAGCTGCCCTGTGCAAAGTTGCTTTCAGTCTAAAGAGGTTGCGTATTAAGCGACCAGAAAGGAGCAAAATTTCATTCAACCATTATTACCTTCCCGAGTCATGGATATCTTAAATTTATTCCAATCAGGGGAAATAAATCTATTTTTTTTCCACCTGTTGAATCTATGCTTGCAGGCGCAAAGTGATAGAGCCGACGATGGGAAAAAAAAGGAAATGCGTTGCTTCATTATTTTTATATTTAACGCTTGCAGTCTGTAAGTGTTTCGTTTTTAACTTAGAGACAAATGTTTGACAATCCTCTCTCCAGCTTTAAGCAAAACTAAGGGCGTTTCTCATGGTGTGCCCACTATGAGTAGGAAGTATAACTGGTAGCTCGTCTAGTTCTATCAATACTGCGGTCTTACAGACTGCAAAGGTCCCCGGTTCGAATCCCTGTCTTGGCGGGAATTTTCAAAAGGCACTTAACCCGACCTGCACCTCTTGCTGTGTGATGTAAAGTACGCCAGAACACTTCCGTGGATCGGATTCCACGTTAAACTGCAGGTTCCCTAAACCCGGTATGATTACCGGGATAGGTTAAGAAGAGTACGATGGAGGCGGAATACGCAGCTAATAAAAAAGCTGTAACCAGGTCATTACGAACACACGAGCCTTTACAGACTTCAAAGTGTTTTTATTAATTTCACTGTTGTTGTTGTTGCTGCTTTAGGGCGCGTCAACAGCGGGGTCATTAGCGCCCTAACAATTACCAGCTAAACTGTGGCTTAAAAAAGTTCTAAAATACTGTCTGCATGGTCGACTGTAAAGGGGTCGGCCATACAGACAGCAAATAAAATAAATAATAAAATCACCCGTGGCTTTAAAGGAGCCACCGGTACTTTAAACCGTACAGCATCTGGATGGCTGTAAAGGGGCCAATAAGGTTTAAAGGAGAATTAAAAACACTACAAGTCTCGCTGGCTGTATAATGGCATTAATTTCAAATTTAAGTGCTCGACGCTTAGCAAGCATTAAGATCTACAGAAAAAGGAACGAACGAAGGTTATTAAAAGAGAGAAGCAGATGGATAATTCCAATAAACATACTGTAGACACTATAGATCCGGTTACGCTGCACCATCTCCTTCACCCACACCCTGAAAATCGTCTAAAGCAGGGGTCCCCAAACTTTTTATCACGTCGACCCCCTCATAGAACATTTGTCTTCTCATCGACCCCCAGATTAAACGTTTAATAAAAACCAGTGCCGGATCTGGGTGGGGGGGGTGTAGACCGGGGTGCCAAGTTGAAGGGGGCGGCAAAATCATGTTTGAAGGTCGGCGATTTAAGTCGCGGAAACCATTTTTTAGCTCTACTAGTACACTGGGCGCCGGGCGGCGACAACAATGAGTTTGACCAACAATCGGCGCGGCGACAACAATGTGTTTGGCCGACAATCGAGGTGGCGACACTTGGGGTCAGTTTTTGCCCGGTTCGAAAAATTCCTGGATCCGCCAATGATGAAAATTTTAAACCATTATTAGCATTTCTGATGTTAAACAATAAGGAAACTTGCATAACAACCCAAAGAAAGTATTTATAGTTCCCACACCTTAAAAAATCCACCCAACAACACTAACAGAAAAAGGAGATATTTTACACTGCTATTATAATCGTAAAAAATAATAAAATTATAGTTAGATGGAAACTAGCCTATAGCCGTAAGTGTCATAAAATGTAAAATAAAAAATAATACTTGAAAATTTAAATAAATTATATTCGATAAAAAAAAACATCTACCATTTTACGACTACTATTGAATACATTAAAAATAAGTTAACATACCTTTTTATTAAAGTATCTGATATTAGTGAGATGGATGGATCTGAAGGGCAGCAACAAGATTACTGATGTTCGGTTGAAAATTGGTAAGTTTTAGTCACAAATCACCACGGTTTTCCAAGTTCAGTCTGTTTCTCTGTCTTGTCAAAATAGCGTTCGCGTGGCTAAAGCCAGCTTCAACCATGTATGAAGTTGGGAATGCAAGTAAGAAAGGTTCGGCTTCTGCTCTGAGCTTGGGATATTTTGTAGCGATATTGTTATCGCTCCAAAATTCGCTGAGGTTTTTATTTTTAAACAACGCTTTAGCTTCCAGATTTACGCATATTTCAATCATTTCATCTTCTAAGCCAGGTTCATTACCTTCATTATCAATTTTAACATCAAATGGAGAAGCAAACCATTCAGGAACATGCATGTTCTCCAAGTCTTCGAAACGTGCTTTGAAGTCTTCTCTTAATTTATCGAGATGTTTAATATATATCTCCAAATCACTGTCGGGTATCTCTTCATTTTCTTTTAGTAGTCGAAAGTTTGAAAAATATTTAAAATCTTTACGTGCCAGTGAAGATTTTAACAGGTCCATTTTTAGTTGAAAGGCCATTATAATTGTTCGAGCTTGAACAATTGTAACATTTTTTCCTTGTAAACGCTTCTGTACTTCGTTAAATTCCGAATAAAGATCTGCCAAATAGAACAGATGGTTCTTGCACTGTTTTAACTTGTCACATAGTAATGGATCCACATTCTTAAGAAACTCTGCAGACGAGTCATACAAGTCAACAAGCCTCTGCAAACTATCACCTTTTGACAACCACCTTACCTCAGTGTGTAAAAGTAATTGATTGAAAGGTTCATCATTTTCTTCACATAACTTCGGAAACAGTCGGGAATTGAGAGGATGAGCTTTAATTTTATTAATTGACCTAATGCACACTTTTAGAGTATCATGCAGCTCGCCACTCAATTTTTTGGCTATAAGATGCTGCCTGTGTAGGACACAGTGAACGGTATGTACATTAGGAACTTTATCCTTCAGAAAGACGAAAAATCCTCTATAACGGCCTACCATAGCAGGTGAACCGTCAGTAGCTACTGCAGTAATATTCCCGAAAGGAATGTTGTGCTTGTTCAAATAATCTTGCAAACATAAAAAAATTGTCTCACCTTTTGAATCAGTTTGTACATATTTAGCAAACAGAAATTCATCAACAGTGTCATTCAGGAATGGACTATGGAACCTAACATAAGCCATGAGAAGATTTGAACTTTCGAAAGTTGATTCGTCAAGTTGAATAGCAAACTTACAATGCTGGAACTCAGAGGTCAAAGATCTTTCAACATCATCGGCCATTTCCTCTATATGTCGCTGCACAGTATTTGCACTCAATGGTATGCACTTTAAAAATAGTTGAGAGTCTTTCTTCATAACATTTTCAATTGCCTCTTTTATAGCTGGTACTATAATCTCTTCACCAATAGTGTACGGTTTGCCTTTCTTTGCTATGTTAAAAGAGATGCTCAGAATGTCCTCAGTCCTCCATCACTGTCAGCGCTAGCAGATGACTTCAAATAAGTACTTAAATTTGGCCGATCTCTCAATTTCTCTTTTAGCATTTTGAAATACTCAAATTCTTTGTTTTTCTTATCAGAATGGATCCTTTCCAAGTGGTCTTTCATTTTCGCTGGCTTCATAGCATCATTGCTGAAAGTTTTTTCACATAAAAAGCACATAGGAATAGTTTCATTAGCAAAAGATTGCACAAAACCATATTTCAAATACTCGTGTGAATATTGTCTGCATTTCTTCTTAGCACTGGTAGACAACATTGTAGGTATTAAACTCAGATTTATAATATGAACAACAGGATACGATCGCGGCACAACAAAACAGCGGCAGTAAGAGACGCAACTTATTACCGCACGAGATATAAAGAACTCCCTGTTCTTTCTCAGAGTGCATTGTTGCTACTTTTTGCTAACAATAGATATCTAGCCTTGGAAGGAATAATAATTACACCTAAAAGTAACCTAGTCAATTTAATTAGATAGGAAAAAGATAAAAAAGAAGTATCTAAATTTAATGGTTTTCGGTATATTACGATGTTTTCTATGTAAAGGACAAAATCTGCATTTAGATATACAATACATAGAGTGGAAACCATACTAGAGTTTAACAGTGCAATTTGTGTATAATGAACCAGCAGCGTTCACTCCCCCCCCCCCCCTTTCTCTGTGGCTTTACGTCTCGTCGACAGCGCGGTCATTAGAGGCGGGATGGAACTGCGGACAAGGAACTGGAAGGAATTCGGCCAAGGCGTTTTGGAGGAAGCGTCCCGGTATTAGCCTTGAGTGATTTGGGGAAACCATGGAAATCCCAAATCCGTATGCCCGGAGGGGATTCGAACCGGCGTCCTCCCGAATATAAAATAGTTAAATAACCGAAGTAAATAAAAAATAAAGTTTTAATACTTGTTGAGTTCATCACGTAGCTTAGCTAAAATAAAATAATTGTGATGTTTAACTTCTTTCTTATCCCTATACCGACCACTTTGGGGACCCCTGGTGTAAACAGACATCAGAGATGCCTGTCTTTTAATTGATAATTTCAGCTAACTTCCTATTTTTCGAAAATGTAGAATTTCATGTCCAAGAGACACAATTCGTAAATTGGTCTACATTCGTTTCTCACAGGAATGACCACTAGCAAACCAGCAATGTGAGTGAAGAATAAAGCGGTGAAATCAAACAATTTAAATGCTAAGCTTTGCTCCATTATTACCTCACCGCTTTGAACCCCAGTATGAGTCACCGCATCAATCCAATTGGTTTTCGTTGCTTTGTTCTTCACTCTTGTCGTTGCTATGCTCTCCGCTCCAGTATGTTTTCTCCTTAACACATACCTAAAGCGACGCAGGCTTCGGTAAAACTTAAATTATAACGGAGGTAGTCAGTTATTTTGGATTTTTGTTGGAATATTCCCATTTTTTCCCTAAACAATTTAATTGATCCTCTTTTTATCAATCGACCCCCTTTCGACCCCCGGGTATTAATCGACCCCCAGAGAACTCTTATCGACCCCCAGGGGTCGATACCGACCACTTTGGGGACCCCTGGTCTAAAGCGAAGTATATTTACTGTATACTGCACTGAACTAAGCGTTAGACAATTGCACAATTCACAAATCGAGCGCAACCTGCTACAGGTGTTGTATGATGATCTCGACAAACATTCCGCTAGCCAAAGGAGAGCAGCTTCATCAAGGCAGTTTTGACAGTGCACACTTTTCTTTTTATGTTAGTACTCAACGAGTGAATAAAGCGACAACGTAAAGCTGACAAATCGCCTGCCAGTAATGGCGTTGTGAATATTCATGGCACGACATCAGGGCTTAATACGCTTCACGGGCGAAGCCTTGTCTGAAAGTCAGCCATCTGTTGCAGCAACACAAATATATCAAGCTATTCAACAGCATGCTATCTATCTGTTCAGTACTTTACCGCACACGCGACTTTCGTAGTTCAAATGGTTGTGCTCGCCTCACCTGTAACGAAGAAAAACGCAAATTAATCAAACAGACAGGGTCAAAACAAGTGAAATATGGCTGAAATAGAAAGTGGATGTTCACAATCACAGAACATTAGAAGTTACTTGTCTTCAGCCACAAGGTTCCTCTGTACGAGAGCAAAAAGTTATAAATTCTCATGCAGTATTCATCTCTCCAAGGAACAGGACACGAGATATGCAAAATATTATTGGCTCTGCATCAAAATATGAAGGACATAAAAATATATGTAACAAAGTTGCATAAAAATAGAAATACAGAACAGCGTTGTAAATGAAGCCACTTTCTTACTGATGAAACGTGTACAACATTAATCTTTGCAAACCCAACTCACAAACCGTACAATTCTTTTTCATGTTAAACTATAAACAATGTCAAGAGTTAACCGCTGACAGTAAGCTCCAAATATTCTGATCCTAGCGGCAGAAAACACTCGATCGTGCTGTTTTTATTATTACTCGGGCTTTACGCCTCATCGATGTTGAGGTCATTAGTGCGGGAGGAGTTTGGGGCCAGGACAGTAATTAATTTGGCCATGGCCTTCTTTAACGACGCATACCTGCATGACCGGACAGGGATTTGAACTCAGATGCTCCCGAGTGCCAGGCTCGAGCGTTCCCAATTAACCAATCAGAGCTCGCAGGAAGGCCTGCGATGACTATTAGAAAAATCTTCGAATTGAGAGCTTAGCATGCAGCGACTCACGCTAGGAAGTTTCCGGTCATTTCTCGTACATACGTCACACAGACTGTGGTTTTTGGTATTGCACAGCATTAATAATAACCACTGGCCACCACATGTATTTATCGGGCGAGTAAACACAAAATCGGACAGGAGTAGCTTCCGATAAAGCACTCCGGCCATCCTGATCTGGGTTTTCCATGGTTTCCCTAGATCGCTCCAGGCGAATGCTGGGATGGTTCCTGACAATAGCCCATGGGCGCCACCTGCCATATACCGTATATCCCTTCCAAACCATTACCTTTCCTGATAGGTGCAATGCACCCTCCGCCAAACACTTTTAGTGAATCGCGGAGTAATTGTAATAGTAATAGTATCTCCTCCAACTTGTCCAGAAAGTATCATGCAGGAGTGTGTGTGAGTTTGTGTGTGCGTGTGTGTGTGTGTGTGTGTGTGTGTGTGTGAGTTTGTGTGTGAGTGTGTGTGTGAGTGTGTGTGTGTGTGTTTGTGTGAAGTCAACCTCGCGATAGTTTGTACAGTCACGATTATAACTTTTCTCCTCTTCAGCAAGGGTCACGTTTTGTTGTAAAACGAAGCAGCAGCACGTCCTGAACGTGCGCTTAGCAGACGAAGCGAACATTCAGTTCGCCCCCGGGGGTAATGATAGGGACGAGGCAGCCAAAGGCAGGGGTGGGCGGTAAATAAAATAAGGGAGGCAGCCCCGCCTGGCGCAGTAAATGGATTTCTTATGCCGCGGGGAGGTGGAACACGTGTAGCAGGCCTCGGGTTGTCAATACTGAAGAGCGCTCAGCCCAACGACAGCTTTTATATGAGACAGTATCCGCGCACTCCAACTTGTATTTTACTGCGCCGCTGACTGCATTCTTGTACGAGACAAGCGTAATGTGGCTGTAATGTCTCCAGTCTACTTCCACAACGCACGATGTGAAATTCAGACAGAATAATCTACCAACATCAACTCTTCAGGGGGTAATGTTGAGAAGTGTTCGCACTGAAGGAGGTGAACTTAATATGAAGAGTTTCACCTATATAGAGAAGTTACTGGACTAAATATAAACCAAAGCAATAAAATGGTTATTACATGTGGCAGAGATAATAGCAATAATAGTAGGTTAAATACATAAACAGGATCGGATGAAATAGGTGAATTAAATGAATTCGGTTACTTAGAAAGTAAAATTACAATCGATGGTCTAAGTAGGAATGATGTACAAATCAAAAAAGCACTACCAAAAGTGGATTCTAGAAAAAGATAAATCCTTTAGTTAAATATATTGATCTAAGACTCAGAAAGAAGTTTTTAAAACTCTATGCGTGGAGCATAGCACTTTATGGTAGGAATACCATAAAGAAGGAAAATTGGGACATTTCAAATTTGGTGCTATACAAGGATCCTTGCTGTAAGTGGACAGAATGTACGAACGTGTTTTGGAAATGATGGGTGAGAAAAAGAGGTTTGTGGAAGAGACAGGATAGTAGGTCATATTTCGAGACATGCAGGATTGGTTAATTTGTTAGTGGAGGGAACAGTCGATGGTAAGAACTGTAGAGGAAGACAGATTAGAATATGTGAAGCAGATATTACAAGATTTAGGTTGTAGAGGATATGTTGAGATGAGGAGAGAGGAAAGAATGGAGGATTGCAACAAACCAGTTGAGAGATTGATGACAGCAGATAACTGACCTATACGAGACACCGGCACGGGTTCACAGATGTCCGGCGTGTAATCATGAGGGTGATAGGACGTGTGGATGGATGAGCGAACTGTTTTTCTTTTCGCCTTGCCACTCCCGAGAGGAACATATAAATTGTGGGTCAGACTCTTTATTATGTTAGCAGTAATACTTATAAATGACACTCTCAGTAATGATATTCACATATGTACAATTTATTACATCAGTTATGTACAATAATATACCTAACTCCCTTCACTCTTTCATAGACTGTAGTTCCCATTGCTTGATCCCTATTAAATACCTTCCACATTACTTATACTTCAACAGCTTCCTCCCACCTGTTATGATGGCTGCCGATGTCAGCGATGGCTTCTCCCACAGAATGTAGTTCGCCTTACTACCTCAGCTCCGTAGCTACCCTGGCTTCCAATCCGACCGACTTCCAGTTCAACCTCCGACCTCCTCTATCCGCTCGTGCATCTCAGTTTTTTCCAACTCCCCCCTCCAGAGAATCCATAGTGGAGAGTAGCTAATAGTGATAATTCCTTCCCTACCATTTTCTTCCCAGTGACGTCCTGCTCTAGCTCAATTCTGCTGACTATCTGACCCGCTTTCATGTCAATGCTGACTGTGCGCTTGCATTGCAGAGCCTCTAACTGTTATGACTCTGTTGTAACTTCCGTGGATTCAGCTTTGGCTGTATGCAATCAACTCTTGCCCAGATTTAGTAACTATAGCCCGAGATTCCTTGGCCGTCCACTACAGACGTGTGCCTACCCGTGACAGATCCGGAGCATTTACGCTGTTGTTTCGCCACCTGTCTGCCAAACGTTTAACTATGATCTGTGTGACAAATGTATTTCTGATTGTAAAATTTGTAGCTTACGAGGCGGAGATTGCTGACCGTTCCAGCTTTCGCCTTGATTGTAGGAAACCACCAAAAACCCGTAACCAGGACCCGATCCTGGTCCCGTTGTACCCGACTCACTGTGGTTCCGCGTTAACTCGAGCAACCACACTGGCGGGTTTAATGCTTCTATATCAAGCGGCTGTTATGATAACCAACATACGATAAACTAGTTTACATCCTTTGCTCTCTAACGAAGATCCGACTGTAATAGTCAGTCATCCGTGAAATAATGAACATTTTTGTTTAAAAAAATAACATTGCGCTTCGGTAGAGACTCACAGATGTGAAGATGATCTGCCTGAAAGAAAGGGCTGTGGTTAAAAATTGGGGGATCAAGTAAGGAAATAACGAATAGAATAATGTTATATAATACAGGGTCCGGCAATAAAACCTCCCACATTTCACGTAGCCGGTGTGCTGGTTGTAGTGAGGATACTGATGTGGAATGTGTTTGGTTTTAAAGAGGTGTACCTGCCATTTTCAGTGTGCGCCATGTCATGGCTTGGTGAGCATCGTGCGTTTGTTGTGGACGAATTTATTCGTAACAGTTCTCAGATTTTCGGAGACGATTCGAACTTGGCCAACATGATCGTGTCCCGGATAGAAAAACTATTCAACTGTGGGTGTCAAACTTTAGAAAGACAGGTTCAGCACTAAAAAAAAAAAAAAAAAAACCCTACAGGCCGTCCTCGGACTGCAACAACGCCGGAAAATTTGGCGCGAGTGAGTGTGTCTATGCAACATTCACCAATCTTTGGGGACACTTAAAGCCTATAGTGTACAAACATCGTCCACAACACTGCAAGCACTTAAAGAGGCCATTACCCAAGAATTGGCAGCCATTCCAAGAGAAATGACGCGAAAATGTATGGAGAACTTTCTGGATAGATTTTGTCGATGTGTTAACGATGGAGGGCAGATATAATTTTTAAAACCAAATAATTAAAAATGGCAAAGTATGTATTTTTCATAAATAAAAGTAATTATTCTCTATCATATTTAGTTTTTATGTGACAACACATTAAAATGAGGGAGGTTTTATTGCCGGACCCGCTAGTTGTATGTTAACTCATTGATTTATTAGCTACATAACATGCGAATACCTAACCTCTTGCCGGATGTTACACACCAATCAGCACCAGTGGCTTTGTGCGTCTCGCTGTACTGGTAAACCCAAACTTAATAGTACAACGCTCCCTCGATTTACATCGTCCATCTCCTGCTCTGGTTTGACCAGCCAGATGCAGTTCATGTCCCTGCCAACTGCGGTTTTCTGTCATGGAGTTCAATTTCCGGTTTTCGAACGGAGCAGTACAATGCAGATCGCCACAAAGCTGTAATGTAGGGGCGGTCATCTTCCTCTCTTTACGTACATTTTTCAAAAATTATCACCAGTTGCAATTTTAACTGAGGTATCAGTACCCTGCCTCTATATATAACATAGGCTAAGCAAGTATAATTCCTAATTTCTGCCTATGCGCATCATGCAAAAACTGAAGGGCGTACTTAAATGAAACTGCACGAACGATAGCTTATGTCTTAAATTAACGTGTGGGATACTTTTATCCAAATCAGTAACGTACTTCCCGATGATAAATAGACCAAAACTGCAAAATTGGGCATCACGCAAAAATTAATGGAATTTCAGCGAAACTCTACATACTAACAGCATATGCCATCAGTTAACATTTATATATATATAATTATGTTTAGCTTAGTAACTTCCAAAAGAAGGTCTTAGCGCCACCTACAGTAAATATTGTTATAAGATGGGGAGGTACCATATCTGTGCAAAATAATGTGAATCAATTGGCGGAATCGTGCATTGCACAACGACGTCTGTACCTACAAGCAGCAATAAAAATACAAGGCTCTCAATATCTTGTGTATATCAAATTCTACCGCACCAATCTATCAGCGTATTAGCGTGAATCCTGACGATACCCATTAAACGCGTTGCATAATTGAGGTAACTGATTACAATGCACCGACAAAAGATACAGGGGGGAAAAAAATTTCAATTGCAATGAGTTATGAAACAGAAATGAACCTATTCGCAGTACGCTCTCTGGATTCCATCTCATTCATTTTGCAAAGACCTAAGGATACTCAAATTAATAGATCGTCCTGGAGTTCCCATTGGCGAGAAGTACGCATGTACTACAAAGAGTATAAATTTCTTTGATCATACCTTAGGATTCTGGCAGAGTCCTGGATTGATTACGGAATTAAACTGGTGCCAAGCAAACACCCGAGAAACGATAATAACCATAGAAAAGACACGTGGTGAATGCAATGCTATGTTTGGTGTTATCTGTGTAAGGCTGGTAGCCGTGGCACTGTCTGACGGAGTAGTACACAGGAAGTGAATTAAGCCGTGGCGGCGCGGCCGCGCGTCCGTCATGTGTGTTCTGGCGATATGTCGGGGAGGGGGGGGGGGGGGTTGCATCGCAGCGGGCTGCATACAAAGCAGGCGCCACCAGATAGTCGAGGAGCTGACGCCTCACTGGCAACACACATTCCTCTCGTGTCGATGCAACTGTTCCGGACTCAAGACTCGAAGAAATCTCACGACTTACAGTTGGTGATTTAAACATTTCACTACACAACGCATTTCAGAGTGGTACTAGAAAATTTTCGAAACTAAAGGACGAAGGTTTTAATTTGTTCTATAGAGAAGTGGTTCCCAAATGGTGGTCCGCGGAACCCTGGGGTTCCGTGGAAGGGTCACAAGGGTTACGTGTTCCGTCCGAGAATTAACTAAAATGTTCGTTGAAAAGAGTCATAACCGCGCCGTGAGAAGGCTATCACGGTTCTGCTTCCGTTTGTGACGACTTACCGATGCCAGACTGGGTTTTCAGCTTACGCTTATAAAAATGGGGATACGCCAAAAAATTATGATCAATTAGGGTTCCGCGGCCAAAAGGAAATTGGGAACCGCTGGGCTAGAGTGACTTTGCTAGTAAAACAAACCTTTTTGATCAACAGACAGTACTATCAGCAATTCGACATCTAAAAAAGAAACCTTATACCTGCATTTCTTATAGGAAAGAGAAGTCTTAGATCTCTATGCATTGTGTACTACTAACTAGTTAGTTTCATTCAGGTATTAATGAAATTACGTTTTACACAATATGTGAAATTACCTAAATCATTTGCTAACGAGGGACATCAAATTCCATTATGAAATTCCAGGGAAACACAAGACAATAAACTATTATAAAGCAGCTGTTAATTTGTGTAGTCATTTTATACAGTGAATGAATTCTGTGTTAACTCGAGACTGGCTACAAAAACAGTATATTGTAGGATAGATTTAGCGTATTGACCGCATGTAAAGGCCGTTTTCTCCAATTGTTTAAATAGTTACGTTTCTATTTCATTCAAGTTCGTTGATATTACAGTAATTACATCTTTTAAAAAATGACGTTTGTTGGGCGTCGTAATTACATTAAGGGGACATCCGTAAATTAAGTGAGGTGTTTTTCCGGATTTCCGGACCCCCCCCCCCTGGTGAGACTTCGTGAGATCTGGTCCGCCCCCCCCCCCCCCTCCGGTGAGATCTCGTCCG
Organism: Vandiemenella viatica; assembly: GCA_031002005.1. Classification (NCBI taxonomy): domain Eukaryota; kingdom Metazoa; phylum Arthropoda; class Insecta; order Orthoptera; family Morabidae; genus Vandiemenella; species Vandiemenella viatica. Next base: position 236,505,273 of record CM061920.1, on the reverse strand, counting down.
TGAGACCCTCCCCCCTAGAGATGGCCCTCGCAACTTTGAGACTTTTTTTTAGGTCTCACCCTTCCAAATCCCACTCCCACTTTTCGACGAAATACCCCCCTAAAATCGACTTTCGCGTCACTTGTAGACTTTTTTTTTTAGCTCTACAGTGAAACAAAAATTTCCAAAACCTCACGCGAGATTTCCGTTGAAGCCCCCCCCCCCCTCACGCTTGGTGAGATTTCGCCGGTGCCCCCCCCCCTTATTTCGCCTCACGTAATTTATGAACGCCCCCTTAGAAGAAAAATGAAAACTTCACCCTTGATGTATTCCTAGAGAATTCTCAGATTTTAAGTATGTTTTATTTTATTGGATCGATGAATAGAGCCACGCCTCCAATTCTGGATGCTGTATTCCAGTTAAGCCGTCGATATTCTGAGGAACATCAGAATGAGCAACCGCGCACCTGGTGGGTATCGCTGTAACTACTGCAGGTTGCGACAAATGGAAGCCATCCGCAACCACTCTGCGAACCCTCCAAGCACCTGCTACGCAGATTACATCGCGTTCAACCAGTTGATGTACGGCAAGAAACGTCGAAGACACTGCGGCAAGATTTACAGCGGAAATTTAATCCGAGGCAATGCCACTCCATTGCGTGGCTACACCGCGACGATTTAGTTAAAAGCCTCAATTACTCCCGCGAACGGAGTGACTGACACGCAGCTGCCGTCGGAGGCAGCAGCAACTGACGCTCTCGTCCATACATCACACCCGTCAGAGAACTCCTTTTGTGGGAAATACTTTTTTCGCCAGATTGAAAGTACTAATGGCTGCGAAGAAACTGCACAGCACCAGAGAATTTACATTGAGAACGACTTTTACAGAGTAGAGCAGCAAGCGGATTCGTGGCTGCACGTTTTTATACAATTGTTTCGTAAGCCAGAACTATACGTTACACCTGTTCGTAGTTGGGACGACCGCACAGCAAGCTGCTATACGAAGAGATTTTTTCTGCACAGTTACCAACCCTCATCCCCTGTTCTCTGGCCTCGTCCCTCTTCCCGTGTGCCACTATTTCACTCTCCACACTGTTTCAAGTATTAAGTGTTAAGAACAAGAGTAATTCCTTAAAATATTTTGAAGTCATTATGCGGCTGTAGATCAGACAAAGGTAACCGTCTCCACCAATTGGCTGCCAACTCCCGATGGACGAATCAGTTTGATTTTGCTTCCTACCGCCTTTTGCCTACAGTTACTACGTCTGATGACTTATGACAGCGCTTACTTAAAAGTACGGATCCAAAAACTTCTGACGCCATCAGAATAATTTGTTGTTTACAGGATAACAGTCCCATTAGGATTATTTTTCACTCGTATAATGATGCCTCGAGAGCAGAATCTTCCCACCGGATGGAATACGATGGTGTTTTTTTTTTTTTTTTTTTTTTCCCCAAAAAGGAACTGCTGTGCAAAGTAAGTTAAACGATGTAATCGCCATACTGGACCAGCATCAGTCGCCTCAACGTTTTGAAACCTAGCGGTCAGACCTCTAAACGACGATAAAATGTGGAGGGTCGGCGACAATATGCAACCCAGCCACTGACAGACCCACGGACTTCACATACGAGCAACCGCAATTTCCTAGGTAGCTTCCTTTCAGTGTTTATCACGCTGTTGTACCAAATTTATACGCTCAACAGCAGTTCCACGTTTCGCAGATAGATGGCATCACAGGCTTTCCTCCAGTAGACTATGTACGCCTCGCCTAACAGGCCCGGTTAAGATGGCTTCCCACGTCCTGTGCATTTGCTGGCTGCTCCGGTCCAGCTATCAACAGCGGACCGTGGGAAAGGGGGGGGGGGGCACCTATGCTGGCAGTCGGTAAACATCAAACGCCCGGGTAGCTGAAACGGCACTAGGCTACGTGGCTGCGAGGTGGCGCGTGCTGATCCGTACAATTCGGCTCCATGTTGCGGCCTACAAAACCACGGACCACCAATAGACTTCAGGCAGGAATTCAGTTCCTTCCCCCCGCCCCTCTCTCTCTCTCTCTTATGAGTCACCTGAGATGGCCAGTGTCTACGTGGTTCTTGGTGGCAAAATCGGAGGATTTTTAAGCATGTAAGTCGGTGGTATAGTGTAGCATATACTCTACAGCAACATTATCAATAATTTGGTGACTAATGTTAAGACTCTGGTCAATATTTAATTAATTTTAATGATTAACCTCCACTTTCATAACTGTTTTCGCAGAAATACAAAACACGCTTTTAGATTTTTTCATGTTATGATAGCACATTAAAATATATGCTAATGTTAATACAATACACAAAGGTAAAAAATTGGCCCACGTAAGCTAGTGGTCTGCACCATTACGTCTGACAATTTACTGGTCATCGGGTGTAAAAATATTCAACCATTGAACATTATTATTATTATTATTTGAAGAAATTACCCTAGATTTTATCGCACAAAAATGGATTATAAAGTACTTTATTCTTTCGTTTTCCCCATTTCTACAGTATGCAGGTTTTCCTTCTCAGGACACCAATAGGCATAAAATTATTAAAAATAAGATCGTCGAATATCTAAGTCAAGACGTACTAGTGGAGCATTCTAACCGCTTTATCAGTTCTAAAGTTTCAAGACCAGAGGTGGAACCAAGGCTCGGAACGAATTACTTGATCCCGTAACTCCCTTTTTAAATGGTGTAAAAAGTGCCTCGCAAACAGGACGAGACGAGCGGGGAGTGGAGTGGCTAATCTGATGCTATACGAGAAGCGAGCGCCGTCTTCATTAAACTCGGCGCCCCACTACGCGAAACTCCCAACCGGTGCTTTAAATATTCCACTAATGAGCGCGCACATTGTGCACATACAAGGAGCTTCAGTTACCTACCTCTGACAGCCACGAAAGCTTTATTCATGGACTCGCTGCACAACTTCCCTCGAAAAATTTCTTTAACAGCAGTACTGTATAATACCCGAGAGTTACAGTTGCTGTAAATTCATTTAGAACGTACGAACATTACAATTTATTTTAAGATAGTGCAACAGCTTTATGTTCAGCTCGCGTCTAGATTTAGACCACAATACACGGTTATAATTATTAACAGTGTGTTTTGCTAGTTTTTTTTTTTTTTTTTTTTTTTTTTTTTTTTTTTTTTTTTTTAAAAGAGCTTTAAATGACTGACCATAATTTCGAAAACGGATAACTGTTATTTATTTGACTGGTAAATTTCGCGATTCCGTACGTTTCTCTGAGTTTTTAATAAACTTAATTGTTTCTTATCGTCTGCCAAAAAAAAAATTTAGGTTATGGTTTAACCTAGTACTTATAACTGATACAGATAAAATAGCGTAAATATTGAGTACCATTCTCCTTACATGAATTTCTGCATCTAGTTGTCGTAAAGAAACAAGAAGCAACATGAAGGGACGAATATAATATGGTGGCTGTTGATTGGCGAGTGAAGGCTGGCACGTGACCGGTCTCTAGCCAATAGCTAGCTATAGACGACGAGCGCAGACTCCAGATTAGCATTTTATATAAGAGGATGTATTAAGCTTTATGATTTCCCTGTGTAAAAAACACTGTAACGAGTAATCAGAGACCAAAACTAAAGCGCTCAGTTAGATGCCGTTGAAAGATTTTTTGCAAATGTTTTGGTTAAGACGAAAACTGCATTGTGGTTACGAAATATACACCTCTGATTCATCACGCCTTCGCAATAGAAAATGTGACTGGTGTACATACAACTGAGAAGATTGACTGGTATCTGAAACCTCAAAAACTGAAGAAATTTTTTCATAGTCCTTTAACCTGAGCTTAACTTCTGTCGAGTCTTGCTTTGTGATGTCACGTACACTTCAGACTCTTACTACTACAAATTGTACATAAAACTCTAGGTCTACGCTTTATAATGACATAAGCTGTCAGCCGGTGTTAAAAACCATAATAATTTACAATATTTATAAACGTTTCTCGGGAAACAAACCAAGTAATATTGTTATTAGTGCACAATATTTCGGCGACTTTAATCTCCGTCGCCATATTCAGGTGCAGTTGCAAGTCTTGAAGTCTGCCTTGAAGTCAGCCTTGAGGCTTGCAACTGCACCTGAAGATGGCGACGGAGAATAAAGTCGCCGAAATATTGTGCATTAATAACAATATTACTCGGTTTGTTTCCCGAGAAACGTTTATAAATAAACAACGCCGAGAAAAATTACATTCATTTATAATTTACAATACTTTTCTTGTACGAAACAATAAGCAGAGTATCCCTTTTTTTATTAATCCTTTTGACGTTGACTATAGAGCGGAGATACAATTGGGGATAAGTTAGGAGGAAGAAATTTCTCACGTCTTTTAAAGGAATTATGTCGGCATTCGCCTGGAGTGATTTCGGGAAATCATGGAAAACTGAAATCTGGATGAACGGACTGGTGATCGAACACGCGTCCTCCCGCATTCCCGCGCCCATAATTGAATCACTCTAATTGCGTTCTTACTAGATTTCCGATATTTTTAATAGAATGTTGCCAGAAAAATATTTCCCTACAAGATTTGAAATAAATGTTGAATTTCGCAAAATCTTTGTGTTTGTACGTTGTTAGAAAAATTCATCCTCAGTCTTTTTAGTAAGCATCTACAAATAAAAAAGTGTACAGTCTTTGCTAAATATAAGGACGGCTGGAGGGACTCAGTTTGCACGACCACTCTGTGTTGTCTGCAGAGAACCTTGAGGACGACACGCACCATATCCCCGCGGCAGTGAGAGAGACAATGTGGCTACGCAGAAAGTAACACACTGGCCTGGCCTCAGAGCAGTGGTTCCCAATTACTTTCTTCGGAGTACCACTTATAGAGAGAGCCCAGCCTGGCGTAATCCTTACAGCTGAAATAATAAATAAATTCGAGTTCTCCTCATAACCACAGCATTACAACTATATGATTCACTCACATTTTGTTTTAAAATATATGTTGGTGATAGTATTGCTTGGATAATTGGTTTTTTTGAATTATCATTAGCCAAGAGATTACCGCACGTACTCCTTGAAGCAACCTCACCTACGTCTGGGATTACGCGAACCACTAACTGGGAAGGTGGCTTCGCATGGCCTGTGCATTTGCCGGCAGCGCCGATCTAGCAATGAATAGCGGGGCCGTGGGAATGAACCCGCCTCTTCTGGCAGGGATGGCGGGAATCTATCCGTCTCCCACACGGTAAACATCAAACGCCCGGGCAAAGGCTGCTAGGTGGCTCCGAGGTGGCGCGTGCTGATCCGTACAGTTGGGCTGCATGGCGCGGCCTACATAACCACGGGCCGTGGGACGCCACCATTAAAGGAATCAGCCTCGCCCCCATCTCGTGTATAACAGCTAGACAATAAGGTAAATGAAAACTTAGGTTCTTTGGGGGAACAAAGTTACCCCAAGTGCGCACTATGTCTTCATTCTATGACGACGTCTGCTAAATCGCTCTTTTATTCCAAGCTTAGTATCATACACCCACTACCAAGACCTGGACCTGACAGAATGATGAAAGTGCCGACGTTAGCAAAATTGCTAATGGATACTTCTGCAGAAAGGGTCGTACCGACACAAGACATTTATAGACGCACTACCGAAAACTCGGAGAGGGACAGAAGGCGGGACTAGTTTTCTCTATTACAGTCGCTGATAGACATGCAGACTCACCAATGAAGCTGTTAAGTTTGAGGATATCTTTTTAAAACTATCACGGGTGAAACTTTGCACATGCGCTGTGGCTGTATTTGTTGTGACATACAGGTGTAGTCGCGCCAGCAGAGCGTGCCCTTTCTGGTGATGATGGAAATGTTCAAGACGATCGAATGACCCGCCGCATGTGAAATAAGTTTAGTTATCAGCTTACTGGCAGTGCGAAATGAGACACCGGCGGAAATTCATCGCCAGATTGTTCAGCTGGAATACGATGCGTGATGGTGAAGTTCGTAAAGTATACGTGTGCGATGAACAAGGCTCGGGCCGGATGCCTGTAATCAGCGATTACTACTTTTTCTAGATATGAACGGGTTTCTTGGTGTCAAGCGTTAAGACAAGTGAAGGCAGTGGTTCAGCAGTGGTTTTGCGAATAGGCAACAGATGTCTGTGATGACTGTCTACAAAAACTGATCTCACGCTAACAAATTCTAACAATAACGACTATTTGGAAACGTAGCTTTGGGCTGAAGAATGTGATACCGAATAACTCATTTTCTTCTTCTCCTCCTTTTCGTGTCAGGTAAAAGGTAGTTTTTCCGCCAATGCGATCGCTTGTCACTAGCTGATTGAAGGTCTGATTGAGATACATTTATTCCTAGTCGTGAGCATGACAACAAATGTACATAACTTCGGTCTCGTCGTTGGAACATATGGCAACTGGTTGCTCTCCCAGATATCCCCATGAAACGAGAGTGTCTTTGCAGTGGCCAACTCCGACTCGAAGTGTGGTCAGTGACTTCCTTCCATATGAGCCATGGTTGCTCAGACCCCGGTCGTAGATCCTCTTTATGCTTCATTCAGTCGATGTTATGTCGCACTATCTTCTCCCAGGCAGATATTTTTTCACTGCTTGATCTTCCTTCAGTGATGCTGAGGTCCTTAAAGGATCGATCGGGACTTCAGTCTTGATGGCGCTGGTACATAGTCACCCAAAAGCGTTTTTTAGTTAAAATTTCATTGCCAGACGGCCCTTAAAAAATGCGCCTCCCACTTGTACGGTTACACCAAAGTCAATCCGACACTTTTTACCATCAGGAAGACAGAAATTACCTTCCGACAATCCATATTTTGGTCTCCATGGTCCCGGAAAATGTCGGAATGGTTACTTCAAAAGGCAAATTCCTTCCTATTCTTTGTCGCCAATTCTTTTTCCGCCTATTTGACATCAATATCGACGACGCTTGAAATCATATCTTTAAAAAAAAAAAATCTGACATTGACCAGCGGAAAAAAACACATCGCAAGACAGAATTCAGGATTCTGCTTACGGAATACAAGGCTAAGACTGGCATACTGTTGGGGACTCGTGCGCTTCGAAATGCCTACACAGAATTGCCCCCGTTTCGTGTTGCGTGTCTGGTCAGAGGCTGGCAATCGCCTTGATCACAGACGATAACAGTGGAAAAGGTTTCCCATTTAGAAAAGTGGACAGTAACAGGCTTAGGGAACCTCTTACTGTGGTCCGCGATAAGAAAAGCTGGGTCCGTGTGAGGCGCAGGTAGCTTCGCCTCTACACGTGAGCAGACAGTCGTATGGTCGGGCGACACGTGGGCTGACCACTGATTGGCTCGACGAGACGAGGTCCACTCAGCTGCAAGTGTTAGTCACATAGCCACGTTCAGAGGTAAACAACGAACACAACATACGATCAGCAAGAGACGTAGAGGAACAACGAATTATTTCCCTTACGTGCTGACGTGGATATAGCTTCTACACAAGCATTCAAATGCGGTTTATCCAACGCAGTGCCAAATTATGATCGGAAGTCTAGGACTATATTCAGTCCGATACTGCCATTTTTCCGTAGTAGGTAAAACAGGACATAATTAAACACTTTAACAACTGCCTTAGAATGTTTATCTCTATTCCAGTTTTGCCCTTAAGCATCATCACTGATTTTCCTTTTATTACACAATGTTAAATATTACAGCTAATGTGCAAGTTGTTACATAAGACTAGCTTCACTTACGTTCTTGGCAATGGGGTACTTGACTAATTTTGGGAAAGTAGTCAGTGTTGTAGCTGGACATCTATTATACACAAAAAAAATATTATTTCTTGAAATAACGAACGGAAAATAGCAAAATTTTGCATTTTTATGCGATGATTTGAATATTGGCGCCAAAACGCTCCCAGCTGTCAGATGGTCTCTTGTGACGTCAGTTGTTGGCTCGTGCCATTGTAAACATATAGGCGGTATGCTTATTTTATTAATAAAATGAGTCCTAGAGTTTTCAAATGGTGTGTGGTGCCTCTGTGTGTAAACACTACCTATAATGCACCAAACAAATTGTTTGTTTCCGTTCCACGCAACGAAGTAGTTGGAAAAAGCGGTTAATACTTGCACGACGCGATCCGGCTTATGTGTCTACAACACCCTCAATATTTTTTTGTGAAGAACATTTTGACGACAGTTTGTGCTTAATATTTTATTATGTTTAATAAGCTATGTACGTCAATATTTTGTGCTATGATAAACTTAAATTATTAACGGTAAATAAATTAAGACCCTGGAGTTTAAAATGCTGTTCGTTGTAAATGCATCAAATATTTTTTTATTGATATAGTTGCCGAACGATTTGGAAAACTATATGGAGTATCATATAATGGGATCAGTATCAAAAGTACTAATGAATAAAAAAAAAATTCTTTACTTTTGATTTCTGTCTTCGAGTTACTGAAGAATCCATCATCGAATTTAGGTTTGGAGAAATTTTTCTTCTGGTCGAGGCCGCATTTCGACCTAACCACTTTTGAGATAGTATATCTCGAGAACTAAGCTAGATATCAAAAAATGTTATTCCTTACATTCAATTTGTCACGTTACTTAAGAATCTATCACAAAATTGCGGCGCTACGATTATCGTAGAATCCCCGCTTCAACGAATATCGAAAAATATTTCGACCTGAATAGGACGATAGTTTACGACTTTCTTAGAAAACATGATCAAAATATTTTTCTAGCTATACAAAAACTTGTATAACCTCTAATATAGAAAGAAAAAGCTTTATATTCACATTATTACTGGCGAAAAAATAGCGTCGAACGAATGTGAACAGACTTAACTTTAACTAAACCAGCGCGGCAAAAAATAGTTGTAGAAATCACTCAAGGATTTTTTAAAATAGTAATTATACTAACAATTAAATACTGCACATGAGTCTGCGAAGCAACAGTCATATTAAACACATTTTAAAAGATACTACAATGAAATACTTGAAATTACTCGAAATGTAGACCTATTGATTAAAATCGCAAATTACCAATCTGTATTAAGTAAAACGCACCACTAACACACACGCTTTATATTCTAACGTTTTATCCTAATATGGTATTATGTATAACATATAACAAGTAAGTATTTACTTGGACGTTTTGACATTCAGGAATTCTGGTGAGCAGAAATCGGTGTTTGATGCAAAAAACACTCCCAGCATCATCACGTCAATTCTGGGCAAATTAGAGCTATTTGCCTTGATAAAACCAATTTCCATTGCGAGTAAAAGAAGAACAAATGGTTTACAGCCAGCACTGAAACCTTAACAAACTTAAATAAGCGATGGAAAGATGTTCTCCGCATGAGAATACACGGCAGCTAAACTGGCGCGGCCCAACAACTGACGTCATGCGCTCCGATTGGTGTTTCGTGTCACGTGACTAACAGCTGTCTTTTTACATTTTAATTTTATTAAAAATAGTATGTTTTTAACTCCTATCCAAAAAATGAGGTTGATTTTCGGTATCCTAACAACTTACTCTATCAGTGTAAATTAAGGTTTCATGGTTTCATAGTTAGTGTCAAGTACCCCATTATTTATTACCTGTTCTTGGCAATTATTTATTACCTGCTGGTCGGAAACAGCTCCTCACGTCAACAGTAACCCTGCATTTAATATATCATAAATGATTACGCTTCATCTCCACGCTTTATACGCTACTGTCAATCTGTTTATCAGTTTTATATGATCTACCGTCAAAATACTTCTGTGTGTGTATCGCATTCCTGCTCGGCAAGATTGAAGAAAGAAAATATAGACATCAGTTCGACACCATTTTCCCACAGCGTGCTGTTTAAAGCAGAAGAAATTTCCTACATTCAAATTCTGATGAGGGCACAGCCGGTACACAAGCACTTGCATGCAGATCATGACAGCTCAACGGTACCTCTTCCAATCAACATACAATTTAGCTAAATTAGCCTTTATATGGTATTTAAATACCATCGCTCATCGCTCCAGACCATTTTAAAATTAACTTATTTTTAATTTTATTACGAAGATATGTTGAACTATATTTTTGGATATCAGTATAATATTCTGAATATGAACATTATTTTAAAAGATTAATTAAATGTTTCTCTAAGAATTTAGTGTGTGAAAACAACCTGCATCCATAGATTATAGCCTAAAAAGTTTTAGCCTACGCTTACTGCAGTATATGAAGTAGTCTGCTCCTGATATTCAAACAGTACTGACGCGTTGTAACCTACGGGGCTAAGTATGTTGTTAACATGTAGACTGATAATGTTGTTTCACCATCCGCTTCCTAAATATCTACTGGAGCGAATTTGGAAAAAAACTGTAGTGTTTGAAGAAGCCAAGGAGCATTTTTGAGTCAATTTTTGGTAAACAAGCGAGTCTGATTATTGCTACACTGTTTCGAGCAACACATTTCGAGTATTATTATAAGCTTGGTTTCCTCTCAAGATCTTTACTCTCTGATAAATTATGTAATACCGAACTATTATATTCACTTGGTGCCAACATGTGAAATTTTAAATCGTTAATAAATTCATCATTGCATTGTGTTGTGTGTACAGTGTAATGTTTATCCTTTTGGGGAAACCTTAATGCTCCAAGAGTTTTATTAATCTTAGTACCAGCCGAGTCACCCTCAACAGTTAATTAATCAATCAGAAAATACAAATCTTTTAGTGTATTTTCTTTTAAGTAGAATTTAGTCAACGACACCTGCTAAATCAGATATGTAGTAGCCATATCAATAAAAGGCAATAATATCAAGCAAGAATCCTCATTCAAATATTTAGGCACTGTGGTGGACGAACAGTGTGACTGCAAGAAAGAAATAAAATCGAGGATAGAACAGGCAAGGAGACAATTTATTAGCATGAACAAATTTTTCATAAGATCGGACCTCAGTCTGCAATTGAGAATGCGAATGATTCGCTGCTACGTATTCTCGATTTTTCTTTATGGCTGTGAAAGCTTGACCTTAGACCAAAATCTAGAGAAAAAGATTGAATCTTTTGAAATGTATTTGTATCGCCGTCTCTTATGCATATCTTGGGTGCTGAAAGTCTCAAACGAAGAAGTACTTCATCGGATGGGGAAACAAAAGAATTGCTGCTCACTATAAAGCAAAGGAAAACGCAATATCTTGGACACATTATGGGAGGCGAGAGGTACCAGCTACTGCAGCTCATCATTGAATGGAAAATACAAGGGAAAAGATCTATTGGGAGGAGAAGGAATTCGTGACTGAAAGACATTCGGAGATGGTTCAATTGTATGTCTGAAGAGGCTTTCCATGCTGCAGTTTCACGCTTAGAGCTAGCTATGTGAACCTCCAATAGGAGAAGGCGACTTAAGAAGAAGAAGCAGTACCAAGTTGCTGGCTCAGTGAAAAAGCAATAATCTATCAGGAAATATAACGTCGAGTTTCTCTACTGTAAAAGTGATTAAAGGTGAAATAAATACATAAATAACTTGCATTATTGATAGATTGCAGAAGGTATTGAGTGTGAAACATTTGAGGGATTCTGTGAAAATTAGAGCCACCTTATATGGAAGGGTCTCAGCCGTCTTATGTTCTGCCAGGGGAACCTCTCGAGAACTGCTACGAGGAAACTGAAAGCTCGTTTCCGTGCAAGGTGCGTATCGCTCCAGCCGCCTGCGTCAAATTTCTTTTTCTTCTGCGGAATCCCAGCACACGGCGGGAGCGACAGCCACGTATTGTGGGCTGCGGCGTGACAGGCGCGCGATCGGAGCAGCGCGCGAGATGAAAAGTCGGAGTCTGTATCCACTGCTGCGAGAGGTATCAGATGTCCGGGCCGCAACGATTGCCTTCCGCGCTGGGAATACGGGCGGAAAAAGTTCCCAGCAACTCCTCTCCGCCTCTCCATCTCTGTTGTCGCTCACGTCGAAGATTGGAGTGTGATTGCGGGACGCTCACCTAACGTCTTTCTCGCCTCACGCGCGACCAACTTGGAAAGCGAACGAGCCAACCGCACTTCTCGTGCGGATCCCTCGCCCTCCCACTCAACATTTCGGCTTGGTCGTTTCACGAACATCTTAAAATATCTACGTTTACACATGTTTGCAATTAATATAATACTCTGGTATAGAACCAATACCAATCAAATTTAGGAGGGCAGTTACGATATTTAAATAGTAAGTTTTTGTGGCTGAGAAACAACTTCAAAGTTACATAATTGTGTATGTGATTTGTTTGTCCCGTTCAAAAAGTGCTCTACGGCAATTCTGGGAAAGTATGCACCATAAATGCAAATTAATGTATGAATGATTAGGTCTGACCTTTCATATGTCAAACGTGCTGCCTCCTAAAAATCAGCTTAGAGTCTGTAAAAGGGGCGACGAATTACTCCCGGTTCATTATAAAGTAACACGCATTGTTCTGACTTTCAGCAAGACCAGCTACGCACAGACAGTTGTCTGACAACGGGAGATAAAGGGGAAACCATCAAAAAATTAAAATACATGGAGTTACTACTACAAACTGGTTACCATGTTAGGTATATTACCTTTGGGGGTCGGAAAGCCGCGAGCTAGCAACACATAATTGCCCATGGGAAATCTTTCCTAAGTGTACCCCTGCCACTTTCAGAGTCCGTCCTTGGGCTTTATTGTTAGTCATCGCACGCAGCACAAATCTGCATCTTTCTATCCTTCATAATAAGTTCTGTCTGTACATGAAATAAAGCCAGTCCGACCGATACACCATTGCAGAGATTTATACACACTATGCATCTCTCACCGTTTGGGTAGTTTTCGAATTTCATGACCAAAATATGTTGTTTATCCCGAAAAAAACTATCCTGCATCCTTCTTAACGATACATAGTACTTCCTTGTCAAATTTCACCAAGATCGATTTAATCGTTTAGGCGTCAAAATGTAAAAAACAGATGGTGCTACTTTCCTATTTATAATATTAGTGTACATAAAGCCATTAGTGATAAAAATGCCGAAACTTTAAGAACTTCATTCACAGTTTGCAAAGTAAAAGATGTTCGTAAGCAATATTACAAAATCTGTTTACTCGAACGGAAACAAAAAGAGTAACAAAAAGGCAATACGAAGCTTAAGACTGAATTTTTTTTGAGACTCCGGAAAAACTACACAGCGACTGAACGTTGTCTAGTTACAGTCTGTTTACAGATACGAGCTGGATGTCGCAGAGCGCTACCTGCTGCGCATAACGACAGTGGCGCCACGCGAAAAACCAATTACGAGCAGCGTCTTCATGGAATGCAAACGCCCTACGGCGCGGAGAACGGATCCTCCCTTCTGTATTATAAACCTTCCAAAAGGTTATTGCCATCAATTTTAACACCAGATGAGCCAAACATTAAATATGAACTCGATCACTGGCTATTATTCCGCAGTTGTTTGTAAAGGATTAAGTTTTTACTGTGTAGAGTTCTTTATCCAAATATTTACTACCAGATGTGTTTCGCTCTTACACTATGGGGCATCAGCAGTGAATATTAATATGAGATATTACATGTTGCTCAAGAAAATGATTTCTTGTCGTACAAATATTAGCTTTATTTCTATACTGAAATTCAAGCATATTATTATACTTTTCTTTGTACCATTGTACACGGCGTATACTAAAGAATTTGAACTGGACTGATATTATAATTCTGTACAACTTGTTTCTTCTTCACTGTGAATAGCAGCGATTTTAAACTGTCATTTTCTGTAAAGTGCAACTATTTCGATCGAGCAAAAAAGAAAGATCCGAGGAATAATCTTGCATCTACACTCCTTAGGATCGGTAACAGCACTATCAAATAATCAAACTTGAGTAAATGTGCTGTTACAGACTTTTTTTTTTAATACGTCTATGGGCCCAGATCGGGAGTATTGACACAAAAATCTACAGTCACATAGAAAAAATACTTGGGGAAAACTTCGAAATCTCATCAGTAACTAGCAATAGCAGCGATAAGGCGTTTTTAAATTGCTCGAAAGAGCATATATCCGTTAATGTAAACAAAAACCGCCTGTATACTTCCCCGTGGCACAAAGTCCACCGCGCACGGTTCGCAGAGTCTTCTTGGCTTCAAATCAGCACTGAACGAATGTGTTAACCAACATTCGAGAAACACTGGTCGATGCCATACTTCAGGTTTAATGAAATCGAATGGAAGTAGAAATATAACATGAATTAGTGGAAATTAATGAAAATATTTTTTAGAATACTTGAATGTTGCCTCATGGACAAAAAGTTCAAGTTAAAACAACAAATTGATCTGAATCCTATAGACAAATGGATACGAATACATGCGTACTGGCAAAGTCTTAAAGACCACAGACAAGTATTCATTCTTAAAAAAATAAAATGTAGAACGATAAGTCGCAAAATAATTTTATTTATTCCTCTTTTTCCTTCATGCAGAGCATGTGACCAGTTTCTCAGCCCCGCTTCATTCATATGACATATGAAGGAGGAAACTGAAGACTCGCTGCTTATTATAAATCGCACCTGACAGCAATGTTCCTAGTGATGCTGCGAAAGTTATCTTCTTTACCTCAACAGAATACTTCAAAATAGAACGCCCTACAGCGGAAACAATCCTAACAAAAACCAATATACTACTGCTCTGTCAGCGATTCTCCGTCCATATGATTTTTGTTTACTCCTGTAATTCATCCCCCTCCAATTACAAACTGATCACCGTCGAATTCTTCTACGTCGATTTCTTAGAGGTTTATTTACTTCGAAGTCGATTTACTTCGAAGTCGATTTACTTCGAAGTCGATTTACTGATTTACTTCGAAGTAGATTTACTTCGAATTAGATTTACTTCGAATTAGATTTACTTCGAATTAGATTTACTTCGAATTAGATTTACTTCGAAGTAGATTTACTTCGAAGTAGATTTACTTCGAAGTAGATTTACTTCGAAGTAGATTTACTTCGAAGTCGATATTATTTGACGTCTATTTACTTCGACACCAAATTTCGCCAACGAATTGTCTCTTGTAGAATTTGCTCAAAACGACACGCATTATCTTTACATTCTTTCTGTAACACTTTTACCAATTATTTTCTTCAAGTTTCACTTACAAAACTCCTTCGGTAAGGACGTTATTTGTCCAATTTATTTTCAATATTCGTCGTCAACAGTAGCTAAATTGGAATATTAGCTTCATTCTGTTAGTCACAAACTCTCTCCTGAGGCATTGCACCGTTTTGAAAGTCTTCAGTCGTAGATCAGTTTTGTATCTGTTTAGTATCACAGATGTTAAACGCGTGAATTGTAACTTTGTTTCCAAAACAATAAAAATCACTCACGTCATCCATTACTTCGTTCTTCGATATTTTTTAGGTAAAAAGAATACTGCCCGCTGAGTGTGGAGGGAAGCGTGTGTTGGGGAGGGCGTGGCACTTTTCTTCTTCCCCGGGGCTGGTCGTCTGATTGCGGGATTGCGTTACGTCCATCGCTCTGTAACGCCCTGTCGTCGGACGCCGCAGACAACTGCGTTACAGCGAGGTCGCGGAAACCTGATCTGCAGGACAGCCGTCACTTGCCGTACAGTGTTCTGTCCCGGCGAAAATACCTCTGCGTTGAGTCAAAGACTCGCTTCACCAGACACAGTAGTAGTGACTACCGACCCAGGAGAACTCATCATGGGCTTCAGTAACGATGCGTACATTGACCGTATCATTTAGATCGAATAAATTTCTTTTGTCTTTATCAACCACAAAACGAAGAATATACCCCAATAATTAATAAATTTGACACAGATTGTTGCACATGACAAGAGTGCAGATGTGCCTAAGCGAACGTCCAACTACAGCTGACAATATTGAAAGATAATGCAGAATGAAGGAACGTTTTCGCCGACACTACTACAACAAATACGTATTCAATTATTGATATCAGAAATTAAATCCACAATGCTTAAAAACTGTCATTTTCAAGAAAAGTCAGTTTGTTGGGAAGTAGGTCAAATGTATTATGAACCAGTCTAATACATATACAAACTGTCGAGTCGGCTTTGGAACGTTCGGAATGCAATCTCTTTCTAACCGAACCAATCTCTCACAACTAATTCTTTAACGTTTAATTACGCATAATTAGGTATATCATTCAGAGCGTTTGAAAGTAAAGGTGAAATTGTGTGGTTTCCAGATTTTAAATGCTAGTCAGCTGCAGTTTCTATGCCATTTTACGAGTTCAAACTCTTTGATTGCTTAACTCGTAAGTTCACTTATTACGAACGATTCCCCCGTGCTCAACTCCCGACAAACCAGAACATGCGGAACACCTCATAAAGATTGCTAAGTCTACTGTCATAAAACAAGGACAAAACTACTGGCATACAAAGAGTTCGCAGCTAGGTACTGCTACACCAACTCTATTCTGGTTTAGAAGTATCGAAAAGAAATTCTCAGCTTTACCACCTCAAAGTATCAAAATTTGAGAGATTTTTTCTTAGGGCTCTACGCCTCGTCAGCGTCATTAAAGGCGGAAGAGAAGTGGGGGCAAGGTACGGGAAGGAATTCGGCCATTGAATTCTAAAATAAATATTTCGGCATTCATCTGAACTGGTTTCGGGGAATCACGGAAAACAGAAATCTGGTATGTGGGATGGGAATTTGTTCCCGCGTCTCCCAAATGCAATGCTCAGGAGGACAGAATCAAATTTAATTACATCTTTTAATGACATTTCATTTCTATCAGATAAAAAACATGCATGGGTGTAAGTGATAACGCTCGGGCCTGGCATTCGCGAGTACGGTGGTTCGAATCCCGTCCTGCCATCCATATTTTGGTTTTGTATTACTTCCAGAAATCACACGAGACGACTGCCAAGATGGTGCCTTCAAAACGCCATGGCCAAATTCCTTCCCGTTCCTTGCTCTATATACTCCGTGCTTTAATGATCTCAAAGCCAGAAGCAGGAAAAAAAAAAAGTAAATACTTATGGCTTAATGGGCCGGATATCCCCAATGGCAGGTGCCCTGCTTAAGTGACAGTGTCAATTAGCCGCGTAATCAACCACTGTTGTGATAACTCTAAAATAGCAGTACAACCGTGCAGGTAAACGGGTCGTACAGTTTTACGTGGAATGTGAAGGACGAAGTGTCCTAGCGTACTTCACAGGAACAAAGGAAAACTTTTCCACAGTTCCAGGTCACTTTAGTAGCCCGAACCTAGGACCGCGATCAGACACCTAAAACACTGGGCCATCAGACCGCTCGATCAGTCAGCAGCCAAGCTTATACCAAATTAGCAGCACGTGGGACTGAAGCTGAAGGCATTGCCGGAAGGAGAGGCACAATATGGCTTCGAAGAGGTAAATTAAAACTGCATCCTATCCTGGGTTTCCACTTACACCTGAAAGAGCTGTGCTAATGATAGGACCAGCAAGAGGCAGACTGGAGTATCGGCGGCTGTCTTCTTGCCGGAGCGGAAGTCGCATACAGAGGAGGCCTCGTTACGAAACTGTTAGCTAATCCGCGAGGCGGAGGCGCGGCTTCCGACAATTATGTTTTGTGCACAGAATTGAGGAAAACGTTTCGGCTGAACTGACATTTTAATTGTGCAGTGCCAAGGCGATTGCGGTAGACCGACAGCTCATTAACACAAACAAT
The DNA here is from genome assembly GCA_031002005.1 of Vandiemenella viatica. NCBI lineage: Eukaryota > Metazoa > Arthropoda > Insecta > Orthoptera > Morabidae > Vandiemenella > Vandiemenella viatica. Next base: position 236,487,675 of record CM061920.1, on the reverse strand, counting down.
GTCTCTCAATTAACGTGGAGCACAACAAACGGAGCTGCCTGCGCCCAGGTAATGAGAAAAATTTCACACAGCTGACTCCAGAAATAGAACAGAGCAGTTACCCAACCGAATGTTTATTGCTTCGAAGGACAATTATTAAAGGAGCTCCTTGAAACATAATGTTCTCCATTACATTTCAAAGACTCTGAAGAAGCTTTGCAGCCAGCTTTACGTTACTGATTGATGTATAATGACTATGGTAACCAGTCAGCAACTGATTATGTTGAAGTGACGTCACTGGATCAGTTCGGAAAATTAGTTGGGCATTTCGCAACACGTGACACTGATCGGTTAACTTGTTGATGGCTTAGAAGCTAAGCTCGGTATTCAACCCAAAAGTTGTTTGGGCCCTCCCTAAGGGGGCGTCCATTAATTACGTGAGATGAAATAGGGTGTGGGGGGTCCGGCGAAATCTCACCAAAGCGGAGGGGGAAATTCTTGAAGGACAGTAGAGCTTAAAAAAAAGTCCATCCACAAACTACGCGGATACCTACTTTTAGGGGGGGGGGTATAACCGCCGTGGAAGCAGGCGAGCTAAAATAAAAAAGGAAAGGCTCAAATAACCAGGGAGGGGGGGGGAAATCTCGTCATAATCTAAAGTCATCTTAGGGGGGGGGGGCGACCAAATCTCACCAAATCCGACAAAATCTCACCAAATCCCACCAAATCTCACCAAATCCCACCAAATCCCACCAAATCTCACCAAATCCCACCAAATCTCACCAAATCCCACCAAATCTCACCAAATCCCACCAAATCCCACCAAATCCCACCAAATCTCACCAAATCTCACCAAATCTCACCAAATCTCACCAAAATTTCATCAGAAAGAGGAAGGGAATGTCCAGAACTTCGGAAAAACACGTCACGTAATTGACGGACTCCACCTAAGGAGCTATACTTAGCCTGGTACTGGAGGTAGGATGGCCATTTCCTTTGCTCCTTACCTAACCTACCCCTTGTAATCTTACCGGGTAAAGGCTACTACAGTTCAATTTTGAATAAGAACCACGGAAACTTACTGGCGTACATTACCCAGCAAGCAGTTCCCGAGGAGAGGGTCGGGTTAAAGGAATATCAAAATCACCGCCGCTCCCGGTATTCGAGCCGGGGACCTTCCGATTTCCAGTCAGACCGGACGGCTTAACCATTGAGCCACCAGACCACTCTTGTTGATAACATAGAATAAACATATTTCCGTGATATTTGAGAGTAAAATGACATGAACACGGCACAGTAGGTAGGTAGTATGAAAAGATTTCATAGGCCTGGATCAGCTGAAGAGATTGATGAGCGGCTGTGCCAGTGAAGTGAAGGGGCAATTTTACAAAAAGCTATGAAAAGTCCTTTTTCGAGTGCGGATGGACAATATGGGACCAACACTACGGTAATAACATGCTGCTATATATCTTACTGAAAATTACCATAGTACATCATTAATAAGTAGTATGATAAAAGAGCTGGGGTGGGAATTAATGCCAGGGAACATGTGAGGAAGTGATGTGAGCGTTTACGGCAGATGCTGACATTGAGGTCTGGATGGGTATTGTACATAGAACTAAGGTGTAGCATGAGGAAGAGATCACAATCGATCAAATGGAAGGGAGTTCCAAAATTTTCAATAGTAGGTAAAGAAGACAGAAAAGAGAGAGAGAGAGTGAAAGAAGGTTGACAAAAAGAATATTACTAAATTAAAGTTGATGATAAAATGGGTTGAGGAGACGAAGAAAGATATGGATATAGATTAGCTAAAAAATCGAAAAGTCTTTCAAACTAAAACTGGTAAATTCAAGGAGTTCCAGGAGCAATTTACATAGGCAAAGATCACCTGGGCTGAAGAAAGGAGGAACTTCAGTGAAAGAATGAAAAAATTCTGTGAGTAGGAAAAAATATGAATTAGTAAACCATTTGTTTGCCGTGGTCCAAACTAGGCCAAAACAAAAGAAGACAGATACTAAAAAAGTCACTGAAGGGGAAACTCAATAATTTATTCCACGCAATGAGAGAAATGGAAATTCCAGCAGCTTAAAACTACCTTAAAATTATCACCCTGGCTTAAGTTTAATCGTATTTAATATAATAATTATTTCATAACTTATTACGTATTGAAGTACGATGCCGAAATGAAAAGAAAAAAACGCCTTCTTGGTAACAGAGTGATTGGATTTGCTATCAAGAAAGCGAGTATTATTGATTGACAGGAACTTATCTCAAAGAATGATCACAAACCGGGTCAATCTAGCCGGCAGCCTGACTGCTGCAAGCCTCAGAGCTCTTGGAGTAATGTGCGGAGAATTCCTTCCCTCCGCAGGTCTCGAAGTCAAGTTTCGAACAAGCGGTTGCTAAGCAATTTCCTGTTGTCCATGTTCGATCGTCGTAGCTGGTTGCGCAGTGGGTCTAATCGTTATAATCGTTAGCCGTGTTGTTTCCACCGATAAGTAGGACAAACTGTAAACACCTCAGTTAGAAAACGAATGAAAAGGCCACTAAAGGGGAAGGATTTCTACAGTACAGCTCTTCTATAACGGTTTCATTACAGTACATGATTCATCTGACCTCTAGAACTAGAGGAAGTTTTTTTTTATGTTTCTACTGACCAAATTCTCATTAGACAATCTCCTTCTTCGCGGATTGATTTGTGTCAGCACTTCAGGCTGCTCTTTGTTACTCTTTCTCTATTAATTTCCTGTTTTTTTTTTTTTTAATGGCTTTCGGCATCTCAGGCCATACAGCTAGCTGGATGAAATTTTTCCAGATAATTAGACACCGCAGGACGGACATGACATTCCCAGGCACAACACTTAAACATCCATGCCCGCGGCCGGATTCGAACCGACCACCTTCGGCAAGCGGAGCTAGCACTCTAGTCCCTACGCCACCGAGGCCAGCTAGTTATCTGTTGTATATTATAACTAACTATTTCCAAATTAGCTGTATGAACTTTGAGTGGAGTATTCCTCAATCCGTCATTTCTTTCAATTTTCAGACAATTTCAATCAAGAATGATGTAGTCACCTTTGAGTCATCGAAATGTCATCAACTCTTGAGGATGTGAAGCATTAATCGCCTGTTTCAATGATGAATTGGTGATCCTGTTTAATGGGGGAAGTGTTGCTCCATGTCTGATCAATGTGAAACTTGTGTTCTGTGTGTGTATTTTTTTGTTTATGAAATGTGTAGCATTTGCGTCCAAAGTTGGGGATCACATTCCCCCGGGATAGCCTCCTATAAACCTCCATCAGGATGGTTGGTACATGGGGTTCGTGATTTGAACCAGGGTCGGTCTCAACTCCCGTGGTGCCCTAGGTCACTTGAGCTCATGTTAAACAGTGAATCATATTAAATGTCAAACATACATTTCCTATTACAGTTACCATAAACCTTTGATTACGAAAGTATATGACACAAATTCATCAAATACAACGGAAGGTTTTTTTTTAAATTAAATTTATTATTTTTTTCTTTCGGCAACTGAGGCCACACAGCCAACTCTCAGTGATTATGTGTGATCCAATGCTTCCAGTATGTATTTTTCTAGCCAATTATACACACAACAGGACGGACATGACATTCACAGACAATGCTTAAACACCCATGCCCGCGGCCGGACTCGAACCGGCGACCTAGCACTCTAGCCCCTACGCTACTTAGGGCGGCACACAACTGAAGTATAATAATAATAAACAGTAATATAAACATATATTAATAATAAAGTTAATCACAAAAATCATCATCAACATGCTACCTGCAAATATTTATGTAATAAAATAGTTTTTATTTGTTACAAACGTCAAAAAAATACACAAGAAAAATAGACACAAGAAGTGTGTATGACCCATAGAAGTTTCACTTCTTGCGCATGTACACACTGATAGACAAAACTTGATTAATTACTTTTTACAGAGGCCAAGCGCCAGTAAATTTCTGCTACGATTAATACCTGACGATAGCTTCTATCTGCAGAGTTTTCCACCTCTGCCTTTGCTTAGTCGGAATTCAGCAGGCACCAGTACACATTCAGCATTAGGACGGACACTATTTATTTTCTCAGAATTTACGACCACTCAATGTTTATAAAACACACGAGGAGAAACTGATAACGGTATCACTGTCTGTTGCACTGGTACAAACCTTCATCGGGCAGCTCTACCAGTATTTAGCAGCTTCTTAAGGCTGGGGAAAGAGGGCAATATAAGAGGAACAGCAGTATATCTGCAGGAGAGCCACCTTAATCACAATAATAAATACGGGACCACATCGAGAAAGTTCGGGCGGCAGCTTCCGCGTAGGCCGTATAAACGGCGACCGGTCCTTTTGTTCCTGGTCCCGGGGCAATTTCCTTTGCGGCTGGCGCTGCCCGGATTATGAACAGTTACCTCCAGTCTGACCTGCCCCGAGGGATTAAAGCCGGGCCCTGGATTAGAGAGGAACAGCACGTCCACAGCCGGTAAATCACGCGGGATCCCCGCTCACTGGAGAGCAATGTAAACAAAGCACAGCTGTCTCAAGGCTCCAGCACTTCAAACTAGGTGTGACCTTAATTACGCAATGACAGCTATAATTTGCCAACAATTCACCTCTCGTGCCCACCTAGAGTGATTCGGATCCAAACCACGAAACCATTTTAGCCAACTTAAAGTCAATAAAACAGGTTTTGCTACAACTGCACAACTCGTTAAGGATCTCTATAAACCTCAACCAAAATCGGATCCAAACCATTAAACCTTTCAGACACAGTCAATCAAATCTCACTTCGTTATAAAATTACAATAACTCATCCTAGTATAAAATTTCACACTTTTCGCAGGCGTCATTTTGAAAAATTGCACTTATTTGCCTGTTCAGGATTTGCGCTGCGTTTTTCTTGCTGCTAATGCCAACGTTTCGGCTCCAACCTGGGGCCTTCGTCAAGGCTGCTGCTAGTTAAGTAACCGCATCGTTTGCGGGTATAATTGATGAACGTGTTATATTCCCCGGCAGAGATGATGATTCTCCGTGAAATAGTATTTGCTGTTCGAGAGAGATTTGCTCGTTTGGGAGCGATCTGGCAGTTGTTGCAAGGCGTTCGTTTGCTAGTATACACTTCCACATTTGGCTCAAACCATGGCCACCGTCTTTGTTAGGATTTTTGTAATTCTATAGATTTCCTAATTTTTCCTTCTAAAAACTCATTTGGTTTTGCAATGACTGTAGTTTTCTCCCACTGAACTCTATATTCTTCTTCTACATGATATTCCGTCACTGCCGATTTCGTGTCTAGTCTCGCGTGAATATAATGTTCTTACGCTCTATGGCTGAACACAATGTAGGAGGATATAGAATTCAGTGGGAGAAAACTAAAATAATTGCAAAACGAAAGGATTTTTAGAAGGTAAATTTAGGGAATCTACAGAAATGTATAAAAATCCTAACACCTTCAACAAAGACCAAATGTGGAAGTGTGTACTTGCAAACGAACGCGTTGGTATTAGCATCACGGAAAAAAAAAAACAGCCAAACCCCGAAAAAGTAAGAGCAAGTTTTCAACCCTTTCTACTGCCAATAACAGCTTTAAATATTAGGTAATTTTTTCGCCAATGCGATGGCAAAGTCACATATTACCCGACCGAGTTGAATCTCGCCACAGTGTCCCGTGTTATCTGGTATCTATAACACTGTTAGTGGCACTTCCAGAAGACAGGCTTTGGTTTTCGTAGCCCCAACACTTCATTTGAATAAACGGAAAAGGCCGTCTCCGCTAGTGTCGCGGTGCAGAGGGAACAACTTACGAAGCGTGTTAACACTGTGTAGAAGAGTAGTCGGTTCTCCAGACTACAAGTGTGTTACCAGGTAGAGTTTTAAGGTTTCCTCAAAGTACGAACGGGCAACAGTGACAAACATTGTAGAGAGCAAAGAAATGCAATGTTGACGATCTAGTCTTGTCACAACCACCACAAAACCTTTGAGATTTCGCTGTAAGGAGGGGATTTCTTTTTATGTATTTTTTTTCTTTATTAAGATTTAGGTCAACTGTGTATCTTTACATCCTTTATTCTTTGCATCCAATTTTTTCTTCCATTTTGTTTTCTTCTCTACTCTGTCCAAACTGTTTTTCTTGTTTCATTCTTACTGATAATTTACAGAGATTGCAACAACGTCATCCACTTTCAGAGTCTGTGCAGTGAAGGTGACCGGCCTGGTGTGTTAGTTCTGAATTTGAGGATACTTTTCTTAATAGCACAGAAATACAATAAACTTACTACCAGAACGATCGTCTCACGAAGCGGCAGGTATTCCTCAAGCCTAAACAATACTTGCATTTATGAACCTTGGAGATGATATCTATATAAGGTACCACCAGGTATGATCAATTAACTAACCTAAAACACGGTGATTTGATCTAAGATTTTCCATAAGTAAAGCCACAGCCATATTTCCCCAAAAGCGTAAATAAAAGAGTACCCATAGAACCTGAGATCTAATTAAAATAGCAGAGATATCTGAAACTAACCCACAGTGACACAGGAGTGGGGGGAGATGGGCTCTCACGTGACTTCACTCAACTCCTCAAAAGATTGCCAGTAACAATAACGAAAAGTACGCAGATGATCTGATAACTTTAATATATCGCCATTATCTTTCTCTCGCCAACAACTGAACCCAGGACGATACCAACCGATGGTGTTATACTTGATCAGACGGCACTGAAATAACTTTCAATTAGCCACCAGTTGCTTGAATATTTCTCGGTCACGCAAGTAGCACATTCGCCGGGAAAACCTACAATTACACATCAGCCACCAGTTCATACAAAATTGACAACAGAGGAAAGCGATGACAAGTTAGGACGGCGGTTATCCGTCTCAGTGGCCGGGTACCGAAAAGTACCCGGTTCAAATCACCTTAAAACTTACCACTACACTGCCAAAGGTTTGTTTAGTCAATGTGAAGATCATAGGACACTCCGTGGTTCGGATTTCACGTTAGACTAAAAGGCAGGATTAACAGGTTACGTTAGGCGGTAACGACAGATATTGCAAAGCCAGTAAAGGATAAAAAAATAATGTCTCTAGGGCTTTGAGACCACACAAATTATTTATCCTGAAGGACATGGAGAGCGCTAAGCAGGCTGAAAAGTAGTGTAGGTAGACTTTTTTTAACTGCTTTACGTCTCTTTTTAACATCGAGGTCTTTAGAGACGGGAAAGGATGGGGGGCAAGGATGGGGGGCAAGGATGGGGGGCCAAGGATGGGGGGCCAAGGATGGGGGGCAAGGATGGGGGGCAAGGATGGGGGGGCAAGGATGGGGGCAAGGATGGGGGCAAGGATGGGGGCAAGGAATGGGAAGGAATTCGGCCATGGCCTTTTTGAAGGAAGCATCCCGGCATTTGCTTGGAGTGATTTGGGGAAACCATGGAAAACCCAAATCTGGATGCCCGGACGGGGATTCGAACCGCCGTCCTCCCGAATGCGAGGCGAGAACGCTAACCGTTACACCGCCCCGCTCGGTGTGTAGGTAGACAAAGGATAATTTAGCAAGATGGAGTCACCTCGAAGATCCTAATACAACGTATGAATGTGGGGCAGAACAGACCATTCAGCATTTACAAAATTGCCCGCAGTGCCCCTCAACCTGCACTCTGCAAGACCTTACTGCCAGTGGCAACGCTATTACAAGTTGCATCTATAATATGAATTCATTGGTGTTGATTGTTGTACTTTTCTTTCTCTCAGTTTTGTTCCGTTATTGTAAATACTGTTTGTGTTTCCAACCATTGTAAAAGCAACGCTTTTGGTACTAAATAAATATTTATCATCTCTGAAGGAGTAAAGACGTTTGTTAAGCGGGCACTATATGAAAATTCGAAAGTGTGCTGAACTGGTTATGAATCTACGCTGACAAATATTATATCCTCTCTTCTTCGGGATAAAGCAGGAAATAATAAGTGTCATAATGTCGAAGAGCAAAATGCAAATGAGACGCGAGTGATTGATGGCGGGTTGGAGTCCGGCGCTGCAGAAAACATCAATCACGCCGAGGGGGCGACGTGTTGTGAAGCATACGGCGGCAGGTGGAGGCGAAACGCAAATACAGCTCCTTGTCCTGCCGACTCGTCTTTTATTAATGCGACTTGTGACATAACAGCGGGCGACTCACTAAGCCCGGACGACGGCAAACAGCGCTAAATAAATAATCAGTCGACCCCAAGTGCTGGCAACTCTGGAAAACGGAACACGACAACGCACTGCAAGGATTACAATACCAACAGAGGAACAGTGCCTCAACGTTGCACTGAGAGACAATAGGCGTGATCATTCTAAAAGTAAAAAACCGCAGATCGCATTCACCTAGGGTAAAAGGCAATAAATCGAGGTAGAAATCTGCGTATATTGTCATACGCTTTCAGTTCGTCGGAAACGTTTGTTCGTGTTACAATTCTATACATTGTTTTTCCTGTATCTCGAGTATTTTAAGTAACTGTATATTTAATTTTGTTCAGTTCGCATAGAATATGCGACGAGAAGCAATGAAGCAAGCTTTGCCAACACAGAATATGCTACGAGAGTTATACCTAAAACATGATAACAGATTTATTGTTTTCAAACGTGTGGCAAAATTGAAAATAAAGCACACACGTTTCAGAATTGGGTGAGTAACTTGCTTCGTTCGACACACAAGTAGCAATTTATTGTTGCCCTTTGGATGTCCCATTTCTTGTATCACTTTGAACAAACTTTAAATAAACAAGTCACACGTTCTTTAGCTTCGTTATTCGTTATTGGTTAATATAAACGTAGATTAGAGTTCACAGTAGGCAAATGAAGGAACTAGTTCAGCAATTTTCTAAAAACAAAGACTGTTAAATGTAAGGGCGAACCACAATGAATCCAGTTGCACTTTTCGGCATATCAACATCTTAAGCGCTTTGCAATAATATCAAAATCATAGGGGACATCCATTAATTACGTGAGGTGAAATAGGGGGAGGGGGGTCCGGCGAAATCTCACCAGATCTCACCAGGGGGGAGAGGGGGGAGGGTCTACGGAAATCTCACGTGAGATTTTGCGAAAAATTTGGGGACTGTAGAGCCAAAAAAAAAAAGGTCTACAATTTGCGCCAAAGTCGATTTTAGGAGGGTATTTCGTCAAAAAAGTTTGGGTGTGACATAAAAAAAAAAGTCAACAAAAGTTTCCAGGACGATTTGGTGGTGGTGGGGGGGCGGGGGTTCTCACGGACCAGATCTCACCAGAGGGGGGGGGGGGGGGTCCGGCCAGATCTCACGAAATCTCACCAGGGGGGAGGGGGGGTCCAGAAATCCGGAAAAACACCTCCTCATGTAATTTGTGGATGCCCCCATACATATTATTTCTAAAAGATTTTTTTTTTTGTGAGAAGTCATCTTTCTCCTTTCATACTTAATCAAAATCGATAAATGAGGTATCATTATAAAGATTAAGTTCTTCGCTTTGGTAACATTATTAATTAAGAAAGACATTTTTAGAAATTCAAACCGTAAACAGCAAAATTATGAACAGTCAAGGTCACGGAGAGGTGATGATTTTGAGTCAAGCTGCTAGGCTTCACTGGTGTCGACAAGGAGTAATTACACACCACTAGATAGCAGCACCATATCACAGAGGTAACGATAAACTGTGTGTATTTTATAGATTAAGGGGCACTTCGGATATTTTTGTATCTATTGTCATTTCAAATTGTTTCCCAAGTGATTCATACTACTCCAATCTCACTATTTATCGTATATTATTTGTGAAATTTTCGCAGCGCCCAGCTAGTATTAGTTTATTCCCTTTACAACCAACTCGTTTATGCCGTAGCTACTAAAAAAGAAAACAATTGTTGCAAACAGCATACCGTCAGCAATTTTATAGCAATCCACTTAGCAGCTTGTTTGACGGCTACGCAGGTTTCCAATTTTTATCGAATCCTGCATCAGTCCAACGACCTGGGGAATTATATTCCTTTCTACTGCACTAATTTGCAACTCAAAGCATGTTGCGTGTCAATAGCTGATTATTTCTGCAACGGTATCCCAAAAACACGAAAAAAGTTTTACGCGTTACTTCCGACACTGATCACGATTGGCAGCTAAAACAAAACGGTATTAACCCCCCCCCCCTTTTTTTTCCCTAGAGGTCAGCAAGTTGAGTTACCCAACGCATACAAAACACAGTTCACTGCTGGGCGCTTCACTAATTCTAAGGCGACATTAGTACTCAAACGCCAGTAGTTTCAGTGCTGCATTATGCTAAGTCCCTACTGCTAATTTTGAATTCTAATCAGCAATAAGTAGATATCCCGCTACTTGCAACATATGGCCCTACTGTTGGTTTTTGCAGTAGCGATATCTCTTAGCGTGTTATTACTACTAGCCAACAAACCACTTTACAAGTTATACATTTTAGCGCAACGGGTATTATCGTCAAATAATTCAATCATTACACTCATTCATTTGGCAAACTTTATTTTATACTTCAAACACTCGCTGCTACAATACACTGCCAACACACTCCTATCAGTACATTCTCTCTTAGTCTTCTCTCGCCATCTTAACAACTCCACTCCCACACCGCCAACAACAACAGTTGTACCAACCACAAACAATTAAATTATAAAACAAACTTAAAATTACCCAAATGTCTAAACAAACTACTTATGCTGTGAAGTCTGTTTAACCTATTTTATTTTACAATTATTTTGTGAGTGGGATCTCACAATTAGCTACAGCTGAAAGAATAAATCAAATTGAAATTTCCTCTTCTGGCGACGCTGTTACTGTGCAGCAAACTGCTCTTAGCAGTAGGAATAACGCGTGAGGGGACGATGCATCTATGATTCGAGACCTTGACGCATTAACGGTTGGATTGAATGTCACTTAGGAAGTATGGAGGTGAAATGTTAAAAATCAACGACTGGTCTGTTTTTTGGATGCTGCGGGGAGTTTCTATTTACTACGCACACTGAATCATAATCTCCAATTTTTGATAATTTCTGTAATGACAGAACTTTGACAATATTCCAGAATTTAAGGCTAGCAATTTAATTAGTCCGACCCGTTGGACTAATGGTGTGAGCGCACTGACACGAGGTTAGCTGGTTCCACTCCTGGTGGCGGAAGAAATTTGCATCGTTATTTCTTGGCCGGCAGGGTGGGAGAGGGGGTGATGCACAGTTAGTAATCAGCAGATTGCGCACCTAAGACCTGTGTTGAATCCCAACCCTCGCCGCAGTGTGTATGTAGTACTTTTAAATAGCTCGCATCCAGCGATTAACTTAATATACATGTACTGGGCGTGCTTTAATCGACTTCTACCAAAGTCAACTTTTATGTGTATTAGGATCCGAAGGAAAACATTACCTTCATTATTTGGTTCGTGTAATTTTAATTGATGTATCGGAGCAGTTTTTACTTCCATCTCATCAAGTTAGGCTGTGGAGAGTAGAGATTGCATCGGAGAAGCATGTTGACAGGTATATCGTTTGAAATGAAATAATTAGTCCAGGAAGAATCACTTTCAAGTTTTTTTGAGCCATCGGACTTCGTACAAAGATACTACGTACAAATTTAAACAAATGCTGCAGCGATAACAACTTGCAACACCTTCAAAACTAAACTTTTCAAAAGTTAAACTCAACTTACTAACTCATCTCTGCCAATCGCTTATATAGACGTTACAGTAAATTCCAGAATAATTCAAAGACTTCCGACCGACGTTTTTAGAATTTTAACAATACTTAAACAATGAAAATAACATTAAAACAATCAGAATTAATACAAAATCATTCACAACCATTATGAAACGTACAGGAATGAATTTAAAGATATTAACACACAAAATTATCTACATAAACCAGTTCAAACAGTGGCAAATTGTATTCTAAACATTGTAATTCACATCAATACTAACAATTACAAACTTTTAATCAACGTTTCGTGCATAGTACTGTTTTTGAACATATCGCATAGCATTTACATAATTTATCTCCATAAAACAATATTCATTTACACAAATTCACAATTAATTGGAAGAAAAATATACAAAACCATATTTAATCATCTCCCAACTTGCTACATATAATTATTAAAATATAATTTCATTCAAGGCTGCGTGTGAGGGCCGCTATAACGTGGTGCCGAGCAATCCGATATCAGCAATCCGAGGTCGTGGGAGGCTCCCGTTTTCATTCTGCGTCCTGTTGGCTGGACGCGAACTGGTATTTCAATTATCTTATGTTGACACACGCGGCAGTTCATTCCATCAAGCCGGATTGGTATTACGTAGGTTTCCCAGGATTCAATACTGTCCTCCTGCACAGAGCCCGGAACTGCAGTAACTTTTCTACTGGCAAGCGCTGATGAAAATGCGCGTGGGTGACCCAGCCGGCCGTCTTGTTTCATTAGCGGGTGTACACAGGGGTCGGTGGCGCTAATTTCTGTGCGTGTGGCTGAAGGAAAAGCTGATTAAAACTTAATCCAGCCCGCGTGCCGGTCCGGCTGCACTTAATTACTACCCAGGCCTCCACCTACCCTGCCTGCGTCTCCACCACACGGATCACCTTCCGCCCCCCTCTCCCCTACCCCGTTCTCTCTCTTCATTGTTGTTTTCCTGGAGCCTGGGCACATAACAAGTGTGAAAACAGATCTACAGCGTGGTAACAATTCAACGCTTTAATGCAGTAATATCGAACTTAACTTTTCGATGTATTTCACTGCTACTGACGAAATCGAAATTACAACTTTACTTGCTGTAAACAACTGAAGGTCACTCGAAGTCAAAGACTGTACCATACCCAGAATCATGGCGTGAGCGATTATAATGGAGGGCATTATCGTCTCACAATAACGCCTCGAGAAGATGAAATGTGAAAGTATTTGTTTTAAGTTTGGACAACTGTGTAGATGTGCGTATTCGGTGTAGTGTTTTTCGTGTGTGTGGACGAGATATGAAAGAAGGGAGGCCGTGAAGCCCGCTGCCGACCAATTCAGGCCTACTCTTCCGAAAGATACAACTGGTCGCGGCTGGTTTTAGGACCCCTTACGATGGTCCAATCACCATAAACAGAATAATTAGCCCTCACGCCAAACGCATTTACAACAGAACTGTAGGGCACAGTCTGCTGTTGAACCTGCCGGTCAAGTCCCGATTATGAAACTTTCTTCCATCACCAAGACTGGAGCCACATAACCCCGCGACAGCACCAGGCACCATCACTTTCACCGAGCGTGATGGGTGAGCGGGAGTGCTTTGGTATCGCATTAGGGAGGCCGCGAGTTCAAATACATCCGGACATACACATATGGGTTTTCCAAGGTTTCCCCAAATCACTCCAGGCGGATGCTTGGATGCTTACTTTAAAAGACTGTGGCTGAATTCCTTTCCCGTCTCTAATGACCTCGACGTCGACGAGGCGTAAAGCCAGAAGCAAAGAATCATCTAAGCCAACAGGACGCATTTCTAGTGTCATGAAGGATTCTATAAAATTTAAGAGTGGTTAGAGAAGGAATTCGTGGCTGAAAGACATTCGGAGATGGTTCAATTGCACTTCTGAAGAGGCTCTTCATGCTGCAGTTTCACGCTCAGAGGAGAAGGCGACTTAAGAAGAAGAAGTCAATAGTATCGTTTGCATACGAATAGCGTATGGGGGCGTCCACAAATTACGTGAGGTGAAATAGAGGGGGGGGGGAGCTGGCGAAATTTCACCAAGAGGGACGGGGGGGGTCAACGGAAATCTCACGGGAGGTTTTTTGTTGGACTGTAGAGCTAAAAAAAAAAAAAATCTACAAATGACGTGAAAGTCGGTTTTAAGGGGGTATTGCCAAGGCGATTTCTAGGGGGAGGGGGAGTCTCACGGACCAGATCTCACCAGAGAGAGGGGGGGGGGGGGGTCGGACCAAATCTCACGAAGTCTCACCAGAAGGGGGTGGGGTTCCGGAAATCTGGAAAAACACCTCACGTAATTTATGGATGCCCCCTATGGTCATTGGAATCATGATTTTTTGTGTAATAAATAATTTTGTGGCGGAGTCTGCATTCATCCCACCATTCACTTAAACCTGTGCGGAAAACCGCCTGTATACTGTACTCAAGACTAGAGACTACTCGGATACGTTAACCCGAATCTCTTGTGCTCTCCTGTGTTCAGTCGGTGACAGTTTAACGTGCTTGTTTCAGATAGTATTCTCATCTTAGGAACTACTGAACAGCTATTTGTTGGGCGATTTCACGCAGAGCTTTACCAAAAATTTAAGACAGTGCATTGGAAATAGAGAGCTTACATCCAAATACAGTCCTGATTCTCTTATTAGCGAAGCTGATTTCTTCACCTGTAACCAGGAAATCGGTATCTCCTTGGAACCTGCGTATGTGCCTGAGTCATGGATACTAAAGAAATACGGTAATAGTGAAAAAAAACTTCGTTCGCCCTCTTAAGTGATTTTACTCATTTCCTTATATACTCCTGTCTTCACAATCCACTATACTCAACAAGGAAAACAGGGATAATGTAGCTTATGTCTAAATACATTACTCTACATTGGGCACTGACAGTTAAAGAAAGACTTTACGCCTCGTCGTCCTCGAGATCATCAAAGGCGAGGGACGGGAAGGAATTCGGCCATGGCCTTTTTGAGGAACCATACCGGCATTTCCTGGAGTGATTTGGGGAAACCATGGAAAACCCAAATCTGGATGGCCGGACGGGGATTCGAACGCAGGTTCTCCAGATTGCGAGGCCATAACGTTAACCGTTCACCCACCACGCTCGGTCTAACATGTCAAAATATTTAACAAATACATAACGGAAACGAACAAAATACATCTTCTGTAGGATAACTAACTACATCAGACAGCACGACAAATTTGTGGTTTACGGTCCGGAAAAAGTTTCATATTTGTAAAATCGAATCCCATAATTTAATCAATTAAAACTTTCAACTATTTGTATAGGATACAAAGCGACAAGCTCATATCCTACTGATGAATCTTATCCAAAACCCAACTTCAAAGCTACTTCAAACACAATGAAATATTCTAAAGTAAAATGCGAAGCTTAGATTTCTTGCCACAGTTAAACTGTATAGCTTTAGTTTAGATTCTTGTAGATTTAACGTAAGACACAACCCGAAGGTTTGTTGAATTTCCGAGAAGCAGACACACTAATCCAATGAGTTCGAGGTCAATTCATTTCCTACGGGATCTACAATTTAACGTGCAACGCCGCGATCTCATAGGACATACAAAAGAATTTTCGTCAGGGATAAAAGCCTGTAAAAAAATCCGATCAATAGCGGGAATCGAAACATGGATCTTCAATTTCGAAAGCTGGCGCTTTACCATTGAACTACCAAACCTTTCTAACATTTTGAGACACAGGCTCATACAAAACACGGGGTATGAAAAAAGTACAATTCAGCATGAGCTCTGTTAGTCTCGCTAAACAGTTTACTAGCAGGTTTATATCGTACTAGAGATCGCCCAGTGGTCGAAATTCGACCATAATTCATTAAGTTAATTAGTATTTTTTGTTTGTAACACAGTAATAATTATTGCAAATAGTCTCTTGAATTTGTTCTATTGCGTTTGAAAAATTGTCCTATCGGTATCAAGTTTAGTACATACATTCCAACGTAAGCTTCGAATGCGTGAAAATGAGGAAAAATCACTTCAAATGTGAATAGATGCACACATGTTATTAAGCAAGAAATACACGTTATTACATGTCGATATCATTACTGTGTGTTCCTTACTCTTAATTTTTGGTCCAGGCTGCATTTCAACCTAACCACAACTGCTATTAGTTACGGTAGACGCCATATATCTTAGCACTGAAAAACAATATGTCATCCCGCACAGAGAAATCGTAACTGTTACATGATTTTCTATTTGCATGTGGAAAGCAGTTTTTATTCAATACTGTAGACTTAAAAACATGTGGAATAAATGTCAACAGCTATGAACGTGTATTTCTTGCGTAATAACATGTGTGCATCTACCCACATTTTTCCTTATTTCAACATATTCGAAGCTTACGATATACACTTTAAATCAAATATTATCGCCTAAGGAATGTGTGTACCAAATTTCATACCGACAGGACAATATTTGAAGGTTCCGACGTAATGCTAAACTCAGTATATAAAGACTTTGCTGTCATTCATGTAATCACTTTTTTTTTTAACTACCAGATTTCGTTCAAATGGTGGCTCACCATCATATTACAGCTACATCAATTTGAACTGCATCATTGTAACATCCTATATCTAAATCACGATTTAATGAATTCCGAATATACTCCGTTTCGAAATGTTGCTTCTATGTAAATTCAGAGATTAAGCTCGACTCTTTGGTTTCACCAAAGACCACAGAGTATCTCAATGCTGGAAATACACGTCATATAGTTGGCTCCGATCCGATTTCACTCACACACACGTTCCCGAATTTATTTTTCATTTAATAATGTATCTGTAACATGTTTTAACTATGCTTATAATTTTTTTTTATTTTTTTTTTACTGTTGACCAAAGATCACAGACATCGCTTAGTGTCGTTGCCTCTTAAAAACAATTTATTTTATTTAATTTAATGTATTTTTAATACATATTATATGTACATTTTGGCTTTATGCGCTTCTTCCCCATATAAACTTTAACTATGCCAAATCTCACATTTCTCCGTGCGCGCAATATTTTGAAAAATGTTTCCAAAGTTTTCGCTTAGCGTATTAATATATAGATTCCAGCATACTGTGCACACAAGAATTCAGAATGTAAAAAGTTTATATTAATTATGTTTGAGGGCATCTTATTCGTGATAGTGGAAGTGAAGACCCGCCCATCCTTTGTACAGGGAGGGATTTTCCAGTGTCTGTGCAGCTGCACACGGCACCGTGTGTGTAGTGGATGCCATGGCAACAAACCGCAGCCACGCGTAATTACACGAGCAATCAATTTAGGACACCGTTTATTAACACGTTACACAAAACTGTGACTCTGCGCTTTGTAAGCCACTAACGACAGAAACCGGACAGTAGAGCTAAAACCCTGAGACTGTTGGCTGTAAGGCAGCCGACATAATATTAAAGACGCATGCGGTGTATGGGTGGAGCTATAGACATGTCAGCGTACAACGGAGGTTTCGAAACTGGGAAAAGTGAAGGGGTGCAAAGCAAGGCGCGGAAGGTTAAAGATTTAATATTTTAAAACATTTTCCACCATCGAACTGAAATTGGATGTCAAACAACCATAAATTCAAACTCACTCGTAACTAAACAAATTTTTTTTTAAAAAGAGTTCCCGCAATGTGCTATTAAGGTATTTTTTTATTGTTTTCGGCGTGACTCCTTACTGATAATAATCGTTAGTAATTTAAAAATTGTATTTTTGGATCCTATCCTTTTTTTATTTTTAGGCGAATAATAAATGTATTCATAATTAAGACAGTGATGAAATGATCACATTAGTTGCTAGGCCACGCGACATAAATGAATAAATTATTTGATTCAACTGAAGGTAATGAGAATACAAGCGAAAAGTAACAAGGTGGCAAGATTGCCAAAACAAGTAGACTGCACTAAATTTTATGTATGGTTTGAAAAAACCTGTGTGTTTGTTTTTTAAGAAAGTTTTGCTGCAGATAATATTATATCAGACAAATTGAAACTATACCGTGTTCTGAATACATTGCAAGTCCAAAGATTTTTTTCAAAGAAGTTTAGACGAGTTTGACAAACAATATCAATGGTTCAACAAAAAACTATTTACATGAAATGTATTGTTAGAGTCGAACAAAGTTTCTCACAAAATGTAGACATGATAAAAACCGCGCACATTAGGAAAAACTCTTGGTCTTGCCAGCAGCAACTGACATGGCTAAATTATCTTTCCGCAAATCATGTGAGAAACAGTAGCCACAATTACAGCTTGCTGATAATACAATTGTCAGCACAATCGATGATGTATCTGAATACCTTTGCAGTTAGTTACTGGACTGGCTGCATACTTCGAAATTCGCCATACAACCGCTGTAGCCAAAGATGCTCGTTTGATCACACACGAGTATGTTCAATATGTTGCAGAATCCAATATAATACAGGATATATTGTTTTGAGAACCCATACATCGAAAGGCTACATCCAACGAAATTTTTAATATATGTGATATTTTGTTTTGATGAGAACGCAAAGTAGAATGGTTTCATTGGACTCTGTACTAACGAAGCACTGTAGTCAGTGCCAGGAAAACCAGGCAAGTCTTCAGGAATTAGTTATAAAGGAGCCAGGCGAAGTTACCTGCCATACAGAGCAGCTCTTATCTCAAACAATAAGAGCGACGAACTTACCAAAATATTTATCAGGGTTACAAACCACCGGGAAAAAATACTGTATTAGTGTGTACTCGCGCAGGGAGTGAAGCACCTATCCATTTTTCTGCGAATTTTCAATCGTATTTTTATTGTGTTTATTCATTGTAGGATTTAATGTTTACTTACGTTTTGAATGGATGAACGATACTACGTATCTTTATTGAATTTTTACGGCAAATAGGAACATCAGATATGCTCGTACACAAATGAAAATTATTAAAACGTTACAGTACACTTCCCTCGATTAAAGAGTATTGCATCGAACATTAATCTATATTTGGTGTTTAGAACTTTTATATCGCAGAACAACTTTGACAAAATTGTCTGCCAACCGTTCTTCCTAGCTTAGCCGGTTTCTGGCTCGTAACTAAAATAATATGCTATATGTTAAAAACCTCATCTCTGCCATAAAGGCGAATGATATTTCTGCACGAAAATGAAACCATTATATCGCGCGAATTTATACATTCACTGCATCGCGATATAAATATGATTCCAAATTTCTTTTGTTACTATAGCAGCAATCAGAAAATATAATGAAACCATCTACATCGAACGAATATAAATAAACAAAAAACTAAAAATACTGACGCATGAATTAATATTATAATAATGGAGACTCCTTCGGATGAAAAAATTCCATCTGGCGTCACGAGATTTTCGATTAGTATTAAAGAAAATTAACTTTGTACAGTTTAGGTATCCTCATGAAACATATATTTACATTTACATACAAGTACATGCGTAGAAAAGAGCGCGTAACGTGAATCAACTCAAAACAATGTAGCGAATATACACTGTTAAACGGACGATATCGTAATTGCTTGCATTAGAATGTAATTAAGTACACTTTTGCGGGAACGTTGAGACTTATGAGCTCTTACTGCCCACACAGAAACTTCACTTCGAAGAAAAAAATAATCATTATTTGAAAGTTAGCTACGCTTAAGAATAAATCTAAGACTGCAAGACTAAAGGCACGCTTCTCACATGGTCGGTCATTCGTAACGAGTCTATACGCGTCTAGCCTTTTGGTATTCCCGGGACGCAACGTTCGGAATGGGAAATAAACACTAGTAAGTGAGCCTAAGCAAGGTCACATTGATAAGATTCACAGTGTCGCAGAACTGAACGAAGAATACGTGGGTTGTGAAGTGAGACGATTTTGGTGGCGGCGGTGGCAAATGAAATGTGCAGCGGGCCTGAGACTGACATCCATCTCCCGGCGCGACAGCTCAGCCGGATCTCTTGCAGGGCGCCCTCGACGAGTCCTGTTGTCTGCCCCGCTGCCTCTCCTGGTCTCAACTACGCCACTAGCATTTCCAAAATGCAAGACTTTCTTTTCGTTCTCTGGCAGGAAATTAACTACTTTCATACAAATTTATTTTTCATCAATCTCCGTCAAAATGAGTCCACTTTGCTTTTCACCAGTTGGTCTCGTAGAAAACGTCTATTGGTTGAAAGACATTAAACCATCGGTCACAAGATATGCCCACCATCGGTACGACTGTAAAAAATAAGCTGCACATTACCAGAAAATTTAAATCTTTGTAGTTGCCTACGGACGTCAGTTACTTTAACCAACCATGTTTTTTTTTTTTTTTTAAATTATTCCAGATGTACAGCATATCGACGTCTAGGTAATTAGAGGTGACAGAGGATGGGTGAAAAAGAACAGGAAACAATGAGACCACGGACTTCGGTAGGTAGCTTCCGGGCGTTCGCCTGGAATGATTTTGGGAAACCACTGATAACCGAAATCTGCATGGCAGCACGGGGATTTGAACCCGGTCCTATTGAACGTCAGGCCCGAGCGTTACCGCTCATTCTCTAAGCTCAGTTCCATTGTGAATAACAGACTATGCCTTCGCTAGCTTACATCAAGCATATTTATGTTAAGGGAATTACCAGACCTCACATTACGACCACTATCAGAAAGGTATCAATTTTTTCAACAGTAATATACTCCTATTTTCAAGCGAAACGACGTTTTTATACATCTTAAAAAATCGACATTTTTGACTGCGTTGCTTTGTCTGATTTTTTCAGTCAGTAGTTTTCTCCCAGAAATATAATGATTGAGACAGGAAGTAGAAGTGTACTGATTATTGATAATCTGCTTGTAAATCAAGAAACATTGAGTTGCAGCTCGTTGATAGACTTCTTCATGAATATTATAGGCTACTGCTTTTTTTTTTCGCGTGAAACTGGTGTTATATTTCACTTATTCCCACTACACTACATGACATCTCGAAAGTGTCGGGACAGGAATGAATAACTTAATCACAAAAGTTTTTACTATTGTTTTCTAGTGCAGCTCAGAAATACTGAATACTATATAAAGGGAAAACATTTTCGTTGGTAGTTGCCAAACCGCTGTTATACCGCCAATCACAGAGCCAATCGTGCGTCAGCTCGCGAATCATCCCGCTTGGCACTATTCACTGAGAATGCGATTCAAAAAGAGCGCGGGGCATTACCCGACTGCTAATGAATACCACCAGTCATTAACAAAACAGGGCCCGGCATAAAGCGAGCCAACGGCGGGTACGTTTGACATCACTAATGTACACATAATGCACAGCGATTAAATTAATACACCACACTCAAATTAACCTGTTGTTTATGTAAGGCTTCCGAGTGGGGTTAATAGTGGATGACACAAAGGGCACAGACCAAAAATACAAGAAACAAGACTTCTATGAGACAGCGTTTTCACCTTCTATAAACAATTACTTACGTTTCGTGAAAACATTAAAGATATGAATTTCACTGAATTTTTCTATGTAATACAGTTTTGGTAATAAGAATTATTTTTTATAAAAAATTTGTTCCATTCACACTTAAAAAAAAAAAAAAAATTTGCAATGAAATAAAATCGAGATTTATTTACCTGGGCAGAGGGGGTGAGGGGGAGGGGGGGAATCCAGAACGTAACTATGAGATTGAGGATAAATAGTAACAAAAGGTAAATAAATCATGAGGTCCAGCACGCCGCACTAATTTATTGTAATGCAATCGAAAAAATGGTCTACAACTTCCAGTTAACTTCCACAAAATTTATCCTCCATCTCGAAATGGTTGTCTAGCTCCATATTGATTTAAATACCAAGCAATATGTTTGAACCGAAATATGTAAACTTAAACGGATAGTTCTAGAGTAATATTGTTGGTAAAGTGAATTTAAAACAGAAAACATGACCAAAAATTCAGAGTTTAACATTAAAACAAATATGAAACAGAATGAATACATCGCGGCAAAAAGCAGAAAAGAAACAGCAAATCACACCCTGTAATTCGTATTATTAAAAATATGGCGTAGGGAAGAACCAAGCATTGGTTCTTCCGTTACTAAAAAACTAAGCCACGGTTTGAAATTCGCATTAGAACGGTTTAAGGTAAGCTAATAACTGAACAGAAAGTTTGTCAAATCTAAATGTATTACTCGTAGGAAAGCATACTACCACTGTTTCGAAACAAAAGCATCTCTTCCATGATCGCAAATCCAACACGTGTTTCATTTTACTTTAACACAGTTGTTGAACAGTCTAGCTGGCATGTTCGTGTACCCGGAAGTTCCCCGCCGTGCTTCTAACTACCGGTAGGGCACGCCTGCTGGTTAGACGACCAACCGTGTAGACAAGGCGAGTAGCGTGTAGCCCGAGGGCGGCAGGGACTACCAGCAGCTGTGGTATTATCACTAACTTTTATACAGTTTATTATCTGCTTTAATAACTTGGTTTCATTTGATAATTGACCCGTATCTGATCTAATATAGCACTATTAATATCATTGATTAAGTTTGTACAGGTCTCCTCTGGTTCGTTTTATTATTTATCAATATCACCGACTAATTCCGATTTCCTGCGTAGTTAATCATTTTCAGTCTTCTGATAACAAATTCAGAGACAAACCAATCGAACGTTTCAATCGTAACTACTTAGAAGTTTTAAGGAAAACAACCGTAAAATACAATGTTGGAAGAGTGATTAAAGCAGGCAGGTTTAAGAAAATTTACTCGGTACAAATATCTTTACTGGTTTATCAACTTTAAATTGTTAAATTGGTGAGACGTGTAAATTACGTAGCAGTTAGTCGAACGTGGACGTAAAATCCCGACGGGGATATATCCTAAGAAAGTGACATCTAAAACAAATAAAAGTAGGGAAATAAATGGTTTAGATGTTTCATACGAGAAGATCGAACAGAATAATAAAACACAATAATGGCAAATATACTACGAATAAGAAAAGTTTGTTTTGGGCTAAGCTAGGGAAAGAAGTATGGCGCTACAGTTGATATGACGAGGAACGATGTAGTTAAAATTAGGACACATGTAATATATTTCTGAACAAAAAGTAAGCTATCCATAACTCTTAATGACAACGTTTTGAAGTTTCAAATAAGTTTGGCCTCAGATGTCGAAACTGAAAATACAAGGAAATAAAACTGTTGTAATAAGATAAAGAATAATAAGATGGAGGTATAAGTTGAAAAGTGAACAGTAAATTCCGTAATGCGAGATAAGTAACATTCGGTTTTGGTACAGCATGCAAAGAAAGCAGTGTAGTACAATCATACATTCTGGTGTAGTACATTCTTTTAATACGAAGATAAGAAAAGCAGCGTGAGTGTTTGTGCGCGTGCAGATGTATGGGTAGCCGCTGTGGCGTAAATGGTATTTGAACCAAACTATATATTGCTACTCTTTCTGTTGTATGTTAATAATTAGAAAATTTTGCGGATGGAGAGTAGTTTGTGGCTGTGATGTAGAAGAAGGGTAAATTTTAAGTGCACTGATGAGATAAAAAATTGAAAAGGAATGGAAAATGATGGAGGAGTAAGAAGTATACGGTAGAACGCATACTAAAAAGATAATTTTCAAACTTCTAGACCTTGATGGTTGATTTGTTAAATATTTTTAAAATCAAGAGTAAAAAATGAGGGAGACGAAGATTATAATACTTACTTAAAACAGATGATTTAAGGGGTATGAATGATAAAATGTAATGGATGAAGATGTAATTAACACCGCGAGATGTATTAAATTGTATAGCAAAAAGAAATCAGAAAATACTGAACGAAAAACGAGAATCATTGTGTTGCCTTTGTTGTATTACCGTTGTATTTTCATGGTATGGGAAGATTTGAAATATATGTCTGACTAGCATTTTCCATCTACTGCACCCGCGCGAACCTTAGTGTGTATAGTAATTCGTTTTTCTTATAGTAGCAAGGCATAAAAATTCGGAATGTAGTATCTTTGTAATCTGCACCGTAAACTAAATTCCAAAAATTTGTTACGCTAATCGAAGTGTTAATATTTGATATAGTAATTTATTTACGTTTTCCATGTACTCTTACTGTATTTCAGAAAATAGAAGAAATTAATAGCCAAAATTGCATTTTAAAAAACAATATTAACAGAATTCATAGATATGGTGTTCATCGCCGATGTAGTGTGTGATCTTTGGTGGGTATGTTGTGAGGTCAAGAATTGACTGTTTATCCTAGATGCAGTATGATCTGTGGCGCTTACCTGTTTTCGGTGCAAACGAATTATTATTTCTTGCTCCATTTCCTGGCCAGTTAGTCGTAAGATATACCGCAGGTTTTAAGCCTCACATAAATATGAAAACACGATCCTTATTAGTTACGTAGTTTTTGCACGATTCCTAGACAAAAGGAATTAATAATAGCGTAGATAAATGATTTGGAGTTTTTCTTTCGGTACAAAAATTACAGGTATGCATAAGATTTGTTGTTTTTATCTATAACCGTTACTAATAAATTGCGGACAGTCGGCGATATTCGTTTATGTTCCTGCTGCAATGCCACCGCGCGCTGTCCACTGTTGCATATTGTGACACTGGTCTCGCATTGGTCGGAGTGAATCAGCGGAAACTGTCATTCCGCACGAACTTTTGAGTCTGAATATGGACTGAATAAATTGGTTTCCACAGCAGCAAGCAGCTTTCCAATTTAGATCTGAACAGCGCCTTGCGGGAAGCCACTTGTGCAACTTCGTGGACCTCCCCCCGAGGAAATTGCAATCTAATTGCTGATTCCGCACGAAATTATCTTCCGGACGCGGTAATTGATTCGAATTACAGGAACGGCGGCGGCGTTGTGTCTAGCCTCTCCAAGCCGCTGGGCAACCTCAATATGGAACGCCGCCCCCGCAGGCGGCGAAACTTTCTTGGGCCACTCCTCGTCTACGAGAATGGAGTGTTCTGCGACGAGGCGCTTAATTCCGCTACAACAGCCGTGTCGCAAAGGTAATAACTCAGTCGCCGGCGATTTTCTAGCAGATTAAGTTCCTTTCACGCCACAAACTTTGTAGGCTAAACTTTAGAAGAATTAAATGTCTTAGCCGTTCTCCAAGTAAGACAAGAAAACTCTGTGTGTTAAAGTGATAGGAGGGGAACTGGGCTATAATAAACGAGAGAAGACGCTAAATTTTACTTTAAAAAAATCAGAATAAAAGGGAAATTAATATTTTATACCATTTGGTGATAGATCTACTTAGTTAAGTTTTAGCAACATCTGACGCTATCCTTGTGTATAATTATTCATTAAATTTTGTTTAAAAACTGATGAGTGTTCTTAAAGAATAGATAATTGTTCTTAGACTTCCATCGTGTGCATGCGCCATTACGTGTCTACAGCGAGTTCATTTCTCATTCAGGAGCAGTCATACAATAACGAAAAATACGAATATAATCTTAAAGAAGTAAATCCGCGCAAAGAAACTGCTCTTCTCCATAAATTGAATTTACATTCATGCATAGACCGCTTTTATGGGAAAACAGAAATTAGTCAGAAAAAAGATTACGAAAAGTACAATACAGTAATCAGTTTCTGCAGAAAAGAAGGACACTGCTAAAAAAAAAATAAATGAATAGGAGAAAAAGTGTGTTGTTCATTACAAGTTGCTCAAATAAGTTTTTTTTTAAATTGATTAACATTTTTGCTACCCACAAGGAAGTGCGGAACGCGGACACTATTGTTAATTCGTTCCAGTGAGTACAGATTTGCTTTATCACATGAAAAAATATGAGTTAAATCTTATTTGAATGCCAGCAACCTTGTGGCCAGGAGGAAAAATTTGTTATAAGGAAGCGTAACGCCAAACCACGCATTAGGTCTTAAGCTGGTGAGCTGTTGGAACTTACTGCGATGTGCCACACTGGAGGTCGATGGTTAGGCTTACCTGAAATAAAAAGAGAAAACAAGTTAGCTGAATTCTCAAAACATCAGATTGAATTTTTAATACGGAAGACAAATGTCTAATGCAGTCAATATATCTTCATTATGCTTGTATATGAATTCTTATCAAGAATACCCGTACACAATTTCGATACTGATGTAACATAAAGGAGTAACAGTATATCAAGGGCATATTTACTCAATAGTTCTGTAATATACTAGAAATTCTAAACTATAATGTGATCAAAAACTTGTGTGTTTGACAGTCGTAAACAAGAAGTATCAACGAGGAAGAATCATTTTAACAGTTTTAGTGGTCACAAAAAGATCCCATTTGTTTCTAAAGAACTCCTTACTGGGAACAAACTACCGGCTGGCGCTGCGAGTTTCTATTAGTAAACAGGTGTGAACTGTTGCTCTACGTGCCAGAGACGTGCATATCTTGGCACAAGTTGCCGGCGTTGATCCGATCTTTCAGAGATCATATGTTCGGATTCTCCACAAACAATACCAGATCTTGACCAAAGAGTTGCATTATCTGCTGTTGTAGGTTGATCTAACACTGTTAATCTTGTTGTTACGTAACTCGTCATATCTGAACTATTCAAAGATTAAACCATCCAACTTTCGCGTATTTGAAAGGTGTTACTAAAGAATTATAAAACGAGGGATTGAAAGTAGCCTGAAACCAGTAGCCCTTTAACTGTTTGTTAGAAATTTCAAACAAATTGACATTCTCTGATCAGTTGAAAACCTCAAGACAGACATGTATTGCAGAAGAAAAAAAATCATTTGTTCAAGCTTAGAATGAGAAAACGGAGTCACCACAATTTTTATATATGTTTTTTGTTTCTTTTGGCTTTTCGCCTCGTCGACGTCAAGGTCATTACAGGAGGAAAAGAACTATGCCAGGAATAGAAAGGAATTCAGCCAGGGCGTTTTGAAGAAATTATCCCGGCATTCGAATTGAGAGACTCCTGGAAACCATGCGAGTACATCCTGAGGGCGTTTTGGAGCGGTGATAAGTGACGTCACGAATATGTCGTGGGAGTGGCGAGTTTAAATTTCGGATGACGTGGCGGCTTCTTGTTGCGACATGCTTAGGAGACTCACTCCGAGATGACGGCAAAGTTCAAAGTTCTGCGGACACGTTGGCGGCTGTTAGGCATACAGTTTAATTAAATTTTCTAACCTGCGAGTCTATATGACGAGGGTGGTGGCGTGTTGGTCAAAAGTTCAAAGTTCGAATGACGATGCAGAGAGCATGTACTTATTGAGACACCGAAGTCTATACATATCAAATTTTATTCAATCAACGAAGTTTAATAAAATTGTTACCAGGAAACTTAAAATAATAATTATATACACTATACATCTCACAACCTTTTTTTTTTAATGTACACGTAATTTTATGATTCTTTTTCTTACCAGGCTTAATTGATGATCATGATTTTATCAAGCCTCTTCCAGATGTCTTATACAGAATTGATAATAGTCAGTTAAACCTTATTAATTGAAATGCCGAAATCATCACGTAACACTACCAACTCAAGATCAACACTGGATAACACACGCTTAAGAGTACTAATTGATGCATATACTAATTTTCTGACTTTCCTGACGTCTATTGCTTAGCAAAAAAGTTGATTTTAAATTTAAAAAATTATATTGAATTTTATTTTCCTTTTTTTATCCTCAATATAGCATTTCAGATTTTTTTTTCTTTTTTGAAGGAATTGATGAAATAAAACAATTGGTTTTCATTTACCATTATTTTTATTTTATGCACCATTGGAGCATTAAAAATACATTTTCAAGAGCATACATAGCATTATGACATTTATATCCATCACAAATTATTATCAATAAATTATTATTTTTTTTAATTCTTGTTGGGGAGAGCATCCTAATGCTTCACACACCTCCTTCAAGTTAATCTTCTGAAACCATCGAGTATTTTCCTGGTCGCTCATCATTTAGGTAGCCAGTTATATTGGTTATGGTCAAATACGAATGCACTAGTTTCTGCATTATAATTTCTCCAACTGTGTTTAGGTCTTTACACACAAGATGTTTTCACTCCTTTCAGGTAGGAGTGAGTATTAAAATAATTCTAAGCTTCTTACTCTCATATCTTTGAGCAAAACAAATTTTTTGTATCTCACCGGTACATGATGCGTCTTCCGTACGAGCTTACTGATGATAAATTGGCTCTTCTCGGCAATTGGTACACATGAATTGGCGTCGTCTCTAGCTCGAATCAGTATGACCTATTTACATTAAGAAGCAGGAGTGGTCTGGTGGCTCAGTGGTTAAAGTGACTTGATATAAAAAGGTCCCCAGTTCGAATCCCTGTGTCGGCGGGAATTTTCATAGGCCCTTAACCCGAATTTCACATCTGGCACAGCTTGCTGTGTAATGTGAAATACGCCAGAACGCTTCCGTGGCTCGGATTCCACGTTAAATTGGTCCCCTGTACCCGTTAGGACTATTGGGTTGGGTTGGATGCAACAAAAGGAAGTGCATCAGAATAATCAGAGAATATATTTGGTTTCTTTGATTTTTGCTTGTTGACAAGATCAGAGTCGGGAGAGGATTGAAGGCGTAAAATTGATACTGGACTTTATATGTAGGGGAAAGGGGGAGGGGAAGTCAAACAGGGGCGTAAGTCCCGCCGGAGGCTGCAAAATCGTGTTTGAAAGAAGGCAAATTCAAATTTATGTCGTGGCGACCTTCCACGACTGTCCCGGCTGGCGACAAGTGCTGATAGTCGAGGCTGCAGCGACAATTGGGGTGGCAACAATGCGGGCGGCGAAGTAATGTAGGCCAGAGAGTTACCGCTCACCCACCACGCTCGGTGGTTGGTATCGCTTATCCTACCCAAACCACATTACTTTTTTTTTTTTTTGGTAACTGCTTTACGTCTCTTTTTAACATCGAGGTCTTTAGAGACGGGAAAGGATGGGGGGCAAGGATGGGGGGAAGGAATGGGAAGGAATTCGGCCATGGCCTTTTGAAGGAAGCATCCCGGAATTTGCCTGGAGTGATTTGGGGAAACCATGGAAAACCCAAATCTGGATGCCCGGACGGGGATTCGAACCGCCGTCCTCCCGAATGCGAGGCGAGAACGCTAACCGTTACACCTCACCGCTCGGTACCACATTACTAGACGTTCATCAAGCATGGTGGATGAGCGGTAACGTTCTGGTATGGGATTCGGATGGACACGGATTCAAATCCCTGTTCGGCCATCCAAATATTTATTTTTCGTTGGTTTTCCCAAAATCACCAAGCTAGTGTCGAAATGGTCCCTTCAAAATATTATGGCAGAATTCCTACCTTTCCTTGCCCCCGTCCTTTTCCGCCTCTAATGACGTTTACATCGACGAAGTGTAAAGACCTAACAAAAAAACAACCTCTTAACAATTCTAGATGAAACAGTCATTCGATTTTAATTCCAAAAAATTTTCAACAGGCTTATTTCTTGACAAATAAGTATAATGTAGATACTTTATTTTCAGCTGCACTGTGGTTAACAGACCAGTTTCAGCACCATCTGTAAAGTAGCTAAATATATCTCACTTGAAATCACTAGATTGCGTACTGTTAGACAAAACACACCTATAAAGTGTCATGAGCGTATAACAACGTTATTAACAAACGGTTAAAAGTGAACTGATATTGATCAATAGTTATGAAATCACTTAGAACTTTGATCGATGTTTTGGAAATTTCTTTATAGTTCTACAAAGTCACGAACTAAACTTATGTTGGAGGCACCAGAGTGTCATTATATGAACCAAATTTTTCTACTAAATAACCGCTATATTGGAATGGTTCTGGCACTGTACCCTTCGGGCGGGAACAGCCCACAACGCCGCACATGTAGGCTGCTGTCGCTACAGGCAAGCGTTGCGGTGCGGTGTCATAACGGAGTAAGTGGCAGAACTAGCAATGTAACAGTTTTGGTAAGAACTCGTGCATTCTGCAATTTCTGTAACAAAAAAAGCAGAGCAGTTATAAACCACTCTAAATGTTCTTCTCTTCTACAAAATGCCTAGTACAAGGAAACATTGCTGCTGAAGAGTTTTAATGCAACTATGAGATTAAGATCATGCGATTTTTTCCTCTAGGACTGGAAGATATCTGTATTAGGACATTAGTTGCTCGTTTCTAAGATGATGCACTGGAATGTTTGCAGATTTAAGAACAAAAATGTATATCTTGTAAGAGACTTTACTTTCGGTTGTATTACGACGATGCCTCAATGTTCAACGAACAGACCCCGATACCGTGGTGTTCTAAGTCTCGGGATTAGAACCTCAGAGAATGTCACACCATAAATAACCAATTCACAGAATTTATGGTACATATACGTGATTGTATAACCCAAATGAACAATTAGCAAATAATCAAAAACTAAACCATTTTTATTGTTATAACTCGTTAATTTCGCTTTGTATGCTGTACGGTGCGTACAAATACCTAGTTCGTTCTCTGCATGCAAACTGCGCATTGTTCACCGTAATTACTGCATATTAGACATTATCGCTGTAAACGTCAGACAGCAGTAAAGACGCGAACAGAATGAATACACTTGCTGCTATTAAGAGGCACAGAACCGCAGTTCCCTTATTGGTATGCGACTGCAGAGCCAACTGGCCCATGTCTCTTATCTCGCTGAAAAATGTCCATTCCGAGTGCCAACCACCTGTCCTTGCCAAATCCTATCGCTGAAATACAGCGTAGCGTGCTCACCAGATAAATGATCTACATCTTTCGAAAAAGAAACCTTTTTTGGCTACTGCCATTGTTGTTAAATGTTCCCGTTTTATTCGAATTGCCACTGCTATAGTGTACTAGTTTACGAACGATTCATCCGACATGGATTTCTCCGTCCTAGAAATTACTTTGTTTTGGTAAATTGGGACCACTTTAAATTGTGTTAGATACCTGACTGTTTGTGGGTGAAGTTATCGGTCTTCAAAAAATTTCTAGCGGTCGTCATATACGGGATATAAAATTAGATGTTTTTTGAAGTCTAGCAACCTTCTCTTACTGCCAGGTGGTATTCTGGTATTCTACAGGATACGCCGTGCAGATAGGCAGCCACAATAACAGTGCTATATCACAGGTATAGAAAGAAAGGTAGGCAAGCAATGATCCAACAATTATCGTTCCTTGTCAAACCTACAAGAGCGTCAATCGGTTTTTACTGTTCCCGTTTTGTGTACTGGACTGCTTCACCAGTCCCTAGAGAACTTCAGCCGAGTGCAGCATTCTGAAAACTTGATTGTATGTACTACAATCGAAGCTGGTGAGTGAACGGATATATTTGGTCCTAGCATCCGTATTCAGTTTTTCAATTTATGCCAATTGTGGTAAGATATGATTATTGTTAGGGTTACTAAAGGTGAAGGAGTGCTGGGTTCAAAGCATAGGAAGTAATTCGAAGGAACCACCCCGGCTTTTGCAAGACATGATCCCTGGAAACCATTGAAAAGAGATGACAGAACCTGGGATCTAACCCATGTCCTCTAGCACGTGAGGCCCGAGCGCTAGCCCCTAACCCACCTTGCTGGGTGGTATGAAACGAAAAACACCTTCAGTTTAAACAAGTAGTTCTAAACAGGGTTGGAACCGCCCACCGGTGGACGTTGATGGGAGTACAGCGGATGCGTTTTTGGTCCAAAGCAAATTTAGGGGCGTTGAGGACCACCCGCCGCCCTCTGTTTACAGATTGTAAGTTTGCTGTGAAAAAATGGTTTATTCTTTAGAATAATCATACTTTAGATTTTTCCCGACTGCAGCGCCATCTGTTGTTGAAAATTGTAACTAATTTATAATGTTTGTCTGCCTGGAAATTTACTGTTGTCCCAAGCATATTGCAACAAACGGTGTATTTCTATCGCTGCCAGTTTAGTTTTTATTTATTTTTCAGATATACCGGTGCTTTTTGAAACACCCGGTATATATGGTGTTGTACACTTACCAAAGAGCGGCGCCATCAAATCTCAGATTAAAGAAAGAATTACGAGTCAATAAACACGGTTACGACAAGTCAAAAGGGGTTACGGCGAGTCGAAAAAAGGGTTACGGCGAGTCAAAAAAGGGTTACGGCGAGTCAAAAAAGGGTAATGGCTGAAAAAAGGGTTATGGGGAAAAAAGGGTAATGGGGAAAAAAGGGTAATGGGGAAAAAGGGTAATGGGGGGAAAAAGGGTAATGGGGGAAAAGGGTAATGGGAAAAAGGGTAATGGGGGAAAAGGGTAATGGGGGAAAGGGGTAATGGGGAAAAAGGGTAATGGGGAAAAAAGGGTAATGGGGGAAAAGGTAATGGGGGGAAAAATGGTAATGGGGAAAAATGGGTATTAGTATAAAGGGTAAAGAGTAAAAAAAGGGGTTATGAGTCAAAAAAGTGGGAATATTATTGGTTTCATTATTAAAAGAAGGGGAGTTTTGATTTTTTTTTCTGACAAGGAAGTGGTAGGGCAAGGAAGGTTAGGAACCAGTTGGGTTTAAACGAACGATATGCTGATATTACTCAAATATAGATTTAATTTATTTAAGAAACCCTTTAAATAAAAAACCGCAATCCCAAGTAAGAGATTGCGAGTAAGAGATTACGAGTAAGAGATTACGAGTAAGTGGACAGCGTGTTCGCCGAGGCGTGTAATGTGTCAGAGCGACCACTGTGGAGGACTTGAGGACGGACGCAGGCCCTCTCTGGCCTGATTGGCTTCAGCCTCTCTTCTCGTCCACGTCACGAGAGCGGTCCGGCCGCACGTAAAGAATTTAGGGTCTCTAAAGCAGGGCGCAATAACGGCACTCCGTCATGCATTAGTAAGTTGCCTACCCCGGTTCCTTTCCACTCAGCCGCTCGTTCTCCGAAATTGCCTCGTAAAAAACTAACCTGTGCAGCTAGCTTGTACAGGGCGTGGTGTTTACCCCCGTGTCAGCTGGGAAACAATACAAACAGCCCCCCGGCAATCAGCAGTCGAGTTACTCTTACCGGCATTAACTGTAAGAAACCGTACAGCGATGCCTTACGGAAAGTACTCAACTAGTGAAAAGTGAAAACTATCCACAGCGTATTTGTTTACTGAGACATTATAGATATACCCGTTTTTCTACAATTTATGTAAGAAGAAAATCAGTCACAAGGATTACAATTACGCTTTGTCTTCACCCATTTGCTAAAATAGTATAATGTAACTTTTTGATAGTTATTTTCGATTTTAAAATCTTTGGATGTTTTCAGTAGATTATAAACTTCATGGTCAAATATCGAATAAACTATAGTAATACTACGGTTA
Organism: Vandiemenella viatica; assembly: GCA_031002005.1. Classification (NCBI taxonomy): domain Eukaryota; kingdom Metazoa; phylum Arthropoda; class Insecta; order Orthoptera; family Morabidae; genus Vandiemenella; species Vandiemenella viatica. Next base: position 236,454,754 of record CM061920.1, on the reverse strand, counting down.
TTTAATTTCAAATTATTACTTTTATTGATAGCTATAATGATAGTGATGTTTTAATTAATTTAAATGTATAACGAAATCATTTTGGATCATCAGCACAATCTATGGATTTCTCTGCATTTTACAGTCTTACATTTCATTCAAAACCAATTCCGGGATGGTTCGTTCAAAATACCGTAGCCGAATTCCTTCCCGTTCCTTGACTCAGTTCCTCCCCGTCTCTAATGACATAGATGTCGTAAAGCCAGAAGCCCCCCCCCCCTCCCCTAAAAAAACCAATATAACAAAAAAAAATAACAAAAAAACAATATATAAAAAAACAATATTACAAAAACAAAATAAAAACAAAAAAACCCTCTTTGGTTCGCTTAAACTCTTCCGTAACATTTTTTCATCAACGACTATTGGGATGTATTGGCATGTGAGCTGAGCATGGCCCATTTTAACTATAACAGCTCAACACCAACTGTAACCCCTTAACCTACGATTTAGATTCGAAGATGTTGGGCCGAAATTGTATACAAGCTCGCGCAGCGTTCGGGACGTTCGCAGGACTTGTGTAACACGCTAATCGGGGCAATCGTAAACATGACGGGCATCGCCCGTGGTAGAGCGATCGCAATTTGTAGATAGACAATTGGTATTCTTCCCCAAAATTATTTATGACATTATCATATAAATATAAAACAAATGTAATTGGCACAGTACGTTCGAATAGGAAGAACATGCCAAAAGATTTGTGCAGTGTAAAATTAACAAGGGGCGAATACGCAATAAGAAGCTGCAACCGAATACTCGCTATAAAATGGAAAGACAAGCGAGATGTTTATATGCTGTCGACAAAACATGAAGCAGTTGAAATGACTTCACAAGGATCCAAGGGCACTCTAAAACCAAATTGTATTGCAGAGTATAACAAGAAATGAATGGAATTGATCTCCAAGATCAAATATTAGCATGTTTTCCAGTGATGAGAAAATTCATGAAAGGATATAATTTTTTTTATCTGTTTGATATTGGTCTTTTTAACTCTTACATCTTAAGGAAAAAACTGAATGATGGAAAAAACAATGTTATGTCGACTATAAGATCAACATAGCCGAATCTCTACTGAAAAAAATTCCAAAACCGATTTATAGAGAACGAGGCGTATTACCTTCCGGAGATGCGCCAGACAGACTTTTCCAAAGCACATTGATCCAACACCCTCTAAATTAAGACCGTCAAAACGTTGTACAGTTTGTCACAAAAATAAAAAACGTAAAGAAACAACGTGGGAGTGTAAAAAGTGTAAAGTTCCGTTACATGTACCAGAATGCTTTGAAATATATCATATCGTTACAGATTACTAATTTTATATTTTGGAGTTTTTTATAAATAAATACTTGCTTCTACCACAATTATTGCATCAGACTGTAATTGCGTATCAAATATTCCACGTAATATTCACATCTGGCCCGATCACCGTACGCGGGCTATGCCCGTAATATTTACGTTTGGCCCAACCATCGTACGCGGGCTATGCCCGTCATTGTAGATTAAGGGGTTAAGGAAACACTGAGTAAAGTTAATTAGTTCATCGTCAAGTGTCATAAGGGGCGTTTATGATAAATCTTCCGAGATTTATGCTTGGTGTTAACACCAAGTTTTAAACAAAGATGCATTCATATTTATCTGGGGTTTCTCTAACCCAATAGGATATATTTTAGTGATTTTACTATAATCTGGCAACAAACAAAACGCAAGACAACTAAAGAAGCAAGTAACTTAATATCACCTGCCTACAGCTGAAGGGGAAGGACAGCAAAAACCACTAAAAGCGGAATAATTAAAGTAATTAGAACTCCAGCAACGGCGGGTAGGGATGGGAATCCTATTTTAGAGGCAGCTTCACATGGCAACATGTGACGAGAACTAATTAAACACCACCAATTACAGTCTGACAGGTTACGGACGCAACATCCGGCTCTTACTGTTTGCATTTCATATAGCTGCACGAGGAGCACAATTACAGTGGCTCCTGAATACTGTATTACCTATTATTCTTATGAATATTATTAATAAAAACTTCTTATTAATTTATTATTATTCTTAGTAAAGGTGCTTTAGTTGCTCAGACTTTGGATCATTGAAAAGTTAAATACAACAATAAATGCAGAGAGATTTATTTTATCCTCATATGAAAACACTCAGATGACAAAATTAATATAACTATACACAGATAAAAATTCAGATTAAAAAAATATAGCAAAAGATTACAGAAGAAAGAGACATTTAAATAATCCAAACCAGGAAACATGAGACTCCAAAAAGGAAATGTATTTTTCTGTTACACAGACTATTCTCAGTAATTTGAGCAGAGTTTTATTAGTGTTGGCTACAGGGCGCTTATGGGCAACAACCAGTATGCAGTGTCCACGAAAAAAAAAAATTCGGAGCATTAGCGTTCTTTGATGGCTGGTTCCACACTGCAGCCGGGACCACAAACATCTCCACTCACAAAACACTGATACCCTCAGCAGGAGTACAAAAAACACTTTCACTGAGCACGCTGCGTACCGCGTTGTCTGCACGTCTATCTTCCTCCACCTGTCTCTGACGAGTCCCCGGAATGCAGTGTACACTATCTCAAGTAAACAGTCCTGGTATGCCCCCCTGCGTTGCCAAATTCTGCGGCAGCACCCTTACACACTGGGGATACTCGGAGATGTGGGTACATAGAAATAAAAATTATACCAACGATAATTATTTTAAATACTAAATAACTTTTAATTGGCTGTTCAACTCATACCACACACGCACGCACACGCACAAACTTTCAATCCACTTAACTGGACCATCGTGATCTTTTATCATGTATGCAACGTACATTTGTTCGCTGATTTAGGCGGGTGCCGGACTTATGTCTAGGGACGCAACTAAGGATTGCAATCATGCAGTGTTTCCAATATCGCGGGATTCAGCAAGATTGACGTCAAGAGTTTTTCCAAGGCATATTCTTAAAATATAGTTACTTAAAGTGTTAAAAATTAAATAATAAACGTCTGTTAATTAAATTATTAAGTCAATCCCATGATAAAAAATTAAGAGTTAACAATATTTTAATTGGTAAAATGACATTAAAATTTTGTAGCCTGTCGTAAGAATACTTCAAGCTTTACATTTTAAAAAAAATCTAAACCAATTTTTAAATAAATAATCAAAAATGCAAAATATTCAGTCTTAGGTCATATTATGTATCTTACAATAAATCGCATCAGTTTGAAAACATAATACCCATAATGGCCAAGTCACCGGGGCTTTTTTTGTTATTCTAAATAAACGATCTATAACACCGAAAGAAAGCATTGTATTTCACAAAGTGAATTGTCTATTTTTACAAGAACTGTTTTTGTGGGATTCATTATTATATCACCTGGTGTCTTTATTGATCCTATAGCTGATTCATTGTTATTAAAAGAAACTATTCACCAAGACGTAAACTGTCAGGTATTTCAGTTTTACTTTTTTTAGAGTGGAAATTATTTTCTTCATATAAGAAAGGAGTCTTTTTCAGTGTATGATTGCATTGAAGTCCTCTCAGTTGTATCGGTGGATTGCGTCGTAAAAACATGAAATTTCACATGTAAGGAAGACGGCGTAGGGAGCCATCGAAGTATGGTGTTTATACAACACAATTCGGCGATACACCCGTGAAGACTTAATTATAACTTTTTTGATTTTATTCGAAATAATAACAAGGAGTTGAAAGGACGCATGCTATTCACTCAAAAATAATGTATTGTGGCGATTGACCAAATCATCCCAAGAGGGATTAATCGAAAGCCAGAGCGGCACATGTAAGCAGGCGCCTATCGTCAAAGAGCATGTGTTTCAAACGCATTGAGCATATACAATTGCCTTTTGATAACTGCTAAATAAATAGGTATGCAATCGTTAAAATTACAACATTAGTTTCGTATCAACGAATAATCAAATTTCAGCCGCAAATACAAATGACGTGTGCGACACATAAAAATACTTACATAGTAAGAAAATCGTACTAAATACTGTAATACACTCATATACAGCCGCGTGTATTACATTTCTTTATTCGAGGCAAATATTTATTCTATTTTATGGTTCCATAGGGTTTTGCGCATGGAGTGTGAATGGGAAGCCAATGCAGTGTAATTAGCATATCGAGATAGTTATATGTGGTTATACTTTGTTATATGTACCCACGACGCCGAGATCACCCTCTGTGGAGGTATGTGCTCCCTTTTGGCAACGCTGTTGGTGGTCGCTGGAGGGAGGATTTGCATTGCCTGGATTCGGACGGCTGACCGGCATTCGAGGACTCGCCACGGACAGGTGGAGGAAGGGAGACGGTGGACACAGCGGTCCGCAGGGTGTGCAGTGAAAGTGGTTTTTGTACCCCAAGAGAAAGAACCAGTGTTTTGCGAGTGCGACTGTTTTTGTAATCGGCGGTAGTGTGGAACCAGCTATCAAAGGAAAACGGTAATACTCAGAACATTTTGTTTTTGACTTCGTGCACGCTGCATACTGTTCGTATCCATAAGCGCCCTGTAGCCAACGCTACTGGAACTCTGCTCAAACGACTGAGAATAGTCAGGGAAACAGGAATATACTTTTCCTCATTGTGGGGCTCATGGCCGATTTTTTTAAATTTTTTGTAATGTAATTGTAATTTAATTTATCTCTTCTATTTTATTTTTTTTTGTGTGAAATGTAGAGCTCACCTTTAATAAACTAGATATTTCTGTCATTCATTTCCGTGTATTTTAACAATAAATTTAATTGTATTTCAATTGAGAATTTCTACAATCTCTAATTCATAAAATCACTGGTATAAATAGTAATAATGACCTATGTAAGACTGCTAGGTATTACAATGGCCCCAACGTGGTAGGCGTTTCGATTTATCAATCAAAATTAAAATGGTATGCAGTGGACACAATCATTTTATCGATATTTTTGGCACTCTCTGAATATTTCAGTTGCTGATGAGAGCAGATGGAGAAATACTGTGTTTCTGATAATTTATTTCCAGCTTTTCTGCATAAATCTGTTTACTTGTAATACGTAAATTTATTTTTATTTCAGTGCATATAGCTGAAAGAACCAGAACATGATTGAATTTCTGCTGTGTATTTGTTGTGTGGTTTGGTTTTCCATGTTGGTTTGATGTGTGTATTCAACATGTGGTCAGTGATTTTGATTCACTGTGGTTTGGCTTCTTCTGTCCATGTTGTTATTTTTGTTTTGATGATTTTGATGTCAAAGTGGTGTGTATTTCGGTCTCCACAGCATTCTAAGCTTTGATTTTTGCGTGGTATTCAGTATGATCATTTAAAACAAAACAAAACATTTCAGTAGTAGTAACGAGAACAGTATTCTGTTAGATGTCAAGAGAATCATCGTAAATATGGCAGATAGCATTTTAAGTGGGAAGGATTTCCGTCCTATTGTTTCAAGTGTAAGGAGTAACTCGCCTACTAAAATGCCGCAAGTACCGCAAGTGTCAGATGACATGATTATGCTAATGCTGCAGTCCTTTAGGGAAATGCGCGAAGAGTTTGGCGAAATGAGTGTGTCCATTAATGAAAAAATTGATTCCAGATTTGGTAAGTTGGAATCAAAATTAGGGCAGACGCTGAAAAGATGTAGTGATCAAAGTTCACACGCTGCTTCTGTAGATCATTTGGGACAAAACCACACAGATACACAGGTTGAAACTTTGGAGCCAAACATTAATAATGAAAACACAGATTTAAATATTGCCAACACACAGGACGCACCCGTAGATAATTGCTTGGTAGATTTGCTAGATGAGGTTGATGAAGATTCACGCAATAGAGTTCAAGTAACAGAAGATGTGAGGGAAGTTCTTGTCACAGAGCTAATTTTAATACAGCGAAAGTTGGCTGAAATAAGGTCAGGTGATCTTGCACGATCCGCATATAAACCAAAATTTTCTCTTATGGGCTCAGAAACAAAAGACTCACAGTACATTCGGTTCCTGCAGGCTAAAGTCTCAGCTGTTACGCTGGGGTGGACCCGAGCTTTTCTCGGAAAACCGAATTCCAATCTTGACCCTTGCACGCAGGTAGTGGACGCGTTCTGCGAAATGCCTCACGCACCACCTAACAATAACAGTGAACCAGTTTTCGGCTGTGAGCTGGCGAATTTGTGCAGGAACAAGACAGCAGTGCCTAGTGTCAAAGCATTTGTTTGGAAAGAAATGTTGTTGAGTACAGAATGGAGAGGACGCATTCAAGGTGTTAAAGTATATTTTTGCTACGGGAAGTGTAAACTAAAAATCTTGTTGAGTACCGAATGTGGGGGACGCATTCGAGATGTTGTAGGATATTTTCTGTATGGGAAGTGGGAATTAATTCGGTCAAGTACTGTATGTTTGCAATACTGCAGAAAGTTTATTTTTGCAAGGAAAACGCGTGGAAAAATTAAAAGAATCTGTGTAATTGATTCGCCAGCTTCTTACGCGGAAGGTTACAACTAGCTACGTTGTAATTTTGCAAATGATAGTTTGTCAGATTAGATAGTAAGGGATTTTTGTATAAAGATAGTTTAATTTATATTATTGGATATAAGTTATTGGGGATTCTAGAGAATTTGATCATATTAAGCGGAAATACAACTGTGTTGAAGGAATAGGTAACCCCTTGGTTCAGACAACCATCATGTATCGTATTTCAGATTAAGATACACTGTCATGAATTTTATAAGAACTAAGTTAGTGGCGAAAGACAGAACGCCTTTAGATTTGCGATCATGAGAGTGGAGAATTAGTAGTTCTTTGTATTTTCAATTAAACATCGGTTCACATCAAGGAAAATTTATAAAACAAGTTTACACGGAAGAGTAGTTTCAGGAGAAGAGTAATTCAGGATTACGTCATGCTACGTGTACTGGTGAGTTTGTGAGGTTTGATTGATATTGGTTCAATTCAGTGTGTTAAGAGATGATAAAACTACGTATTTATGTCAAGGGGTTGCAGCTGTTTATTTTCGAGTGAACGTAGATGATATACGGAATCGTCGTAAAATGTAATTACTTTTGTGAAGTTAAAAAACATAGTAGTCACAAAAAAAAGTTTTTTTTTATGAAGTTATTGCGGTAATCCTTGGCTAAAAGGGGCAGGAGCCGTGAAGTAACTTTGGTTTAATGTGTGCACCTTAAAGGGCATCAATATTGAATTATTATGTTAGCGACGATATCATATCAGCCAGACAACCCGATGAACATTATACTAGAACAAGATCTTTTATGTTGCATAGTGAAAGCTAAATAAATTGAAGACACTCGCACCACGGATACACGTAGTCGGTCCCAATACCATAGTATGGGCTTGTGTTGTGGAATTAGCTTCTGACAATCACCTTGATTTATTAATTAAAAAGATCCTTGATATTATGAAAGATTTTAAAGAACAGTTGAGTCATTGACTCTAACTACAGTAATAGATAGGCAGAAGATGGTTTAATATTCAGAGAGGTTAACCGAAATTTCCTAATAAGATGAGTTCAAGAATCGACGTGAAGGGAGCTTGATCAAATAATGCTAGAGATAACTGTACAGAAATTTCAAGATAATATATGTACTAGATTATAAATATTTCATGAGTGTTAGTTCAAGTTATATTTTAGAAGGATAAGTATAGAAGGAGTATTTGGATCAATTATTCAGAATAGTTCTGCTTGGAAAAGCATTGGAAGAACAAGGAAGTCGTTAGCCTATCTCTAATATTGATAAGCTTTTAAGTGGTAAGATATATTTAAAAATCATTTTGTGAACGCTCGCACAGAGAATGTGATTGTGGGATGATCAATTGCATACTTTTGTGGAAACCGCTGTCATGAAATATGTTATCAATTTATAATTTTGATGTCTAATGTTCTTATATTACCTATGTTTTATCTGGTTTTTGATGTTAAATTATTAATATGAAATCATGGCGCTGTCATGTTGGACAGCCAGGCCACTTTATTTCATGCATGAGAAAAGGAACTGTTTAAGTCCTAAATGTTTGTTTACGCACAATTAAGTATTTGTTTTACAATGTGTATAGAGATATGTTTATGTTTATTAAGATGTTTATAATATGGCTGTGAATGAATGGGGATGTATGACTGAATTTGTAACATCATCAGCTGAAATGCGTAGGGACATGCTATGAACGTCGTATAAGATGGTTGGGTTCATCTAGATAATTTAGGTAGTAAAAAAAAAATAAAAAAATAATAATAAGCACAATTTAACAATGGGATGTGTATGATTGTAGTGAAAAATTTGTAATGAATATTTGTAACGGAACAAGAGCCCTTATACAAATTATTCCAATACAGTGAAGTGTGCGTTATGCCAGATAAACTAAAAACAAAAAGTCAACGGGGACCTGGAAAACTGAAGAATTTTTCTAAGCCAAAGCTTATAAAAATTTGTGAAGGGTGGCGGCTAATGTAATACACTCATATCAGCCGCGTGTATTACATTTCTTTATTCGAGGCAAATATTTATTCTATTTTATGGTTCCATAGGGTTTTGCGCATGGAGTGTGAATGGGAAGCCAATGCAGTGTAATTAGCATATCGAGATAGTTATATGTGGTTATACTTTGTTATATGTACCCACGACGCCGAGATCACCCTCTGTGGAGGTATGTGCTCCCTTTTGGCAACGCTGTTGGTGGTCGCTGGAGGGAGGATTTGCATTGCCTGGATTCGGACGGCTGACCGGCATTCGAGGACTCGCCACGGACAGGTGGAGGAAGGGAGACGGTGGACACAGCGGTCCGCAGGGTGTGCAGTGAAAGTGGTTTTTGTACCCCAAGAGAAAGAACCAGTGTTTTGCGAGTGCGACTGTTTTTGTAATCGGCGGTAGTGTGGAACCAGCTATCAAAGGAAAACGGTAATACTCAGAACATTTTGTTTTTGACTTCGTGCACGCTGCATACTGTTCGTATCCATAAGCGCCCTGTAGCCAACGCTACTGGAACTCTGCTCAAACGACTGAGAATAGTCAGGGAAACAGGAATATACTTTTCCTCATTGTGGGGCTCATGGCCGATTTTTTTAAATTTTTTGTAATGTAATTGTAATTTAATTTATCTCTTCTATTTTTTTTGTGAAATGTAGAGCTCACCTTTAATAAACTAGATATTTCTGTCATTCATTTCCGTGTATTTTTAACAATAAATTTAATTGTATTTCAATTGAGAATTTCTACAATCTCTAATTCATAAAATCACTGGTATAAATAGTAATAATGACCTATGTAAGACTGCTAGGTATTACAATACCAAGCATAACTCACGATTTTATTTTAGTACACATTTCTATAATCTTAAGTTTTCATGAATTCGTAAAAGGTGATGTATTAACGTACAAACGACAAGGGTTGACAAAAACAACTGCCAACTGCAAAGGTAGGGAGCGTGCACAAACCACGTAGCCCCATTTTGGCCTCCTGTGAACCCCCCCTCCCCCCCACGAGCCCTACGTGGATTTTGCCTCTACCCCCCCCCCCCCCCACGTAGCACGTAGCTTTTTCCCCTTTTGTTTCCAGAAGACATTTTGCACTGTTTTCTCTTGTCAGACGATTGTAAATTACATAAGGAGATAAGTAACTGAGGGAAATAAATATTCAGATGCTGTTGTGTGTACTGTTCCACATTTTAACTGTAAAAAATGTTATGAAAGGAAAGCTACGTGGCCTGGATCGGAACTCCCCCTCCCCCCACGTAGCCCAGCGTAGCCTTCCAGCCAACCCCCACCCCCCCCCCCTGGACCGAGCCACGTGGTTTGTGCACGCTCCCGTACAGGCAAACAGTGCAATACATCCGATAGAGACCGAGTGGGGCAGCGAGTCAAGCAGAATGACACGTTTTCGCATTTTGCGGATCCGCTTAATTTTGTGCTGGATCCGCCACACTGTCTAATGATGCAGGATCCCGCGGGATTGCGGGATCACGATTTGCTGGATTGCAAACCCTAGATGCAACATTGTCCATTGCCTATCACCCCGCTCGGTGACAAATCGCAAATAAAAGTTCTTCGCTTGAAATACTGGCTCTAAAAAATATAGCACGCGTTTCTCTATATGCGTGTACTGCAATACCAATCAGTGTTATGGAATTTGGCTTACTTTATTATACATTTCTCGCTTTGTGCAATATCTCTGCTCAAACGAACGAGAGTTGCTGCCCATTACTTTCGCGATACGCGTAGAATAGCATGCTATTTCTTTTAACTGCTTTATGTCTCTCAACAGCGAGGTCTTTAGAGACGGAAAAGGATGGGGGGCAAGGAATGGGAAGGAATTCGGCCATGGCCTTTTGAAGGAAGCATTCCGGCATTTGCCTGGAGTAATTTGGGAAACCATGGAAAACCCAAATCTGGATGCCCGGACGGGGATTCGAACCACCGTCCTCCCGAATGCGAGGCGAGAACGCTAACCGTTACACCGCCACGCTCGGTGATTAGCATGCTGTTCCTTTAATGTCAGTGAACGTGTCACTTGGTACAGAACCTCAATTCTAACAGCAGTTAACTGTATTATCTTAACAGGATAGGTAGACATTCCAGAAATCCGTACAGCAATTTTATTCTTTGTGCGAATGATGTATTGTATGCCTTTGATTAGTATTTTTTGTTTTTTCCCCCACAAGACTCTCGACTGGTTTGATGCAACTCTCCATCTCTTGGTATCCCGATCACTATAAATATTTAGATCACTCAGCTGCTGATAATTTGGCGCCTTTTTCTGTGGATTCTGTAGAAATTCAAACCTCGTGAAAGCGAGCGTTGATAGCATTTGGTTAATTGCAGCGAGTGCGTAATGAAGGAACTTTTTTCTGTTCCATGAGGTAATCGTTAAGCTCTAGCCACGACAACATAATTTCCTTGGAGGTCGAAGCAATGTACCGCACTATCTACACAACGGAATTCTCTTCATCTACCGTCTGGCTGACGAAATTATAAGTATTACTAAGCAGTTTTAAATAAATAGTCTAACGGCCGCTTTTTATCACTTATTTCTACGAAAAAACATACCTGAAGTGTTTGTTACTTGACCCAGCTACAAGACGTTGTAGGAAACAAAATCATTTGGTCGAATGACTCTTTTAGCTAGAAGTATTCGATACCGATCGATATGCCAAGGCTAAGTAACTCTTTGTAGTTCGAGGAACTGTATTAAGCATGTCGGTAAACACTGTGTCCTCGTCAAACACACTGATTACCGCAGGGCAGCGACATAATTCAGCTGCCATCAAATTACCGTCCGTATCCATTAAACATCCCTCCATTACTGCTCTAATTACTTAACAACAAACAGCCGCGTATGGCCTGCAATGCGTTTGTAGGTTCGACGTAATTTTCAGCTCTGCTGTGTTCCTCAATACACCTTTGTAAATCGTGCATATTGGAGCAGATTGAACAGAATTGAAGACTGTACCGCGCATTTTGAAATCTGCAGAACAGAGAAAAGAATTGGTTGAGTGTCATTGCCTTCCATACAGATTAGTGATGGATCCATAACCATCTATGATAACGCTCAAAAAATGTTTCGCAACAAAACTGTGCGATCAAGGAGCTGCCATTATTTAACTTCTGTGAAACTACAGAACAGTTAAATCGCTATATCACCCCAAAGATGATCTAACAAATATGAAGAAAGAAAGAAAACAATGAGTTGCCGCGATTTGGGTTTGTAGTCTACTCTTTGAAAATTTAGGAATCGGTCTATAGCGGCATCTAAACTTAGCAAGTATATCAAAACTGCAGGCAAGTCAAGAGAAAAATTAAAAAATCAATATTATAACCTAAAAGTAAGTATAAGTGGAGCAATGTTTTTCACAATATTGAGAGTAATTCGCTGAAGATGTCAGATGTGGGAGAAGTTTAATTGTATCAAAAAAAAAAAAAAAAAAACAACAACAGTGTCGTGTGTGGAGTTGAAGCAACCGATATATTCTATAACGCTTCGCTCTCGTAGTTGTAATACGTGAATTAAGCCATCTGTTCTACATCCATGTTCTGCAATTCACAGAAAATTGTGGGATGCAGAGGATAGTTTGCACCAATACTAATCTCTATATTCTTTCAATGAGGAATGTGTATATCACCTTTTCGTTGCACGTCAGTGTCTTGTTATTAAAGTTGATAGTCCCCAAAATGCAAAGCTGGACTGAAATGATTACGACCATTGTCCATCAAGTACCAACTGAAATTATGAATAGGTGACTGATACAAATCTCATAAGTATCAAAACATAACTACTGGAGTACTGTGACAATGAGGTGTGGTCACAGACAGATAAAAGTTTTAGGACATTTCTAAAGAACGAGATTAAAGGTGAATCAGTTCCTGCGCATATGATGGACCGTTTTAGGTGGACTAATTCTGATACAGATAATCTCGACTGGAATGTCCACTTAAGTTACGCCATTCTATGGAGGGAGCAGAACGGGGACATCTGTCATCTTTAATTACAAGAATCCTTAAGAAAAGAAATTCTAAAACCTCTTTATATTCTACCTTTCAGGGGGAAAACTTTCCAAATTATTCTGCATTAACAACCCTTCTGGGAGAAAGAGTGAAATTACGATCAAGGCTAGCTGGTAAGGATGATAAGAACCTCACAGCTAGTTCAGCAATGACTCCATCGTTTTCCTCATTTCTACATGGTCTGAAGAGTATGTCGAATGTCAATGTTTTGTGTGCGTAGACACACTTTAGATTAAACAAGTTCTGTCTACGAGAGCAATGTCGAATCACTATTAATTCGACAATTGTTTCGGACTTCGTGGTTGTTTTTTGTTTTGTTTTTTTTTGTTATTATTATATCCCGTTTTAATTACGGTCGCCACGATCGGATGACCAAAATTAGTTAATTAATCCTCGTAGCTTATAAAATTTATTTCCTACGACGAACAACAACTATCTTGCAACCTCCTCTTTATTACACCTGTTGAGCAGAGATTACCTCAAGCCACCGACCGAATATGAAATCTACATTTAAACGTAGGCTCATCAAAGTTTGCAAAGGTTCGCAGAAAGAAGCAAAAATCCTTCTCACAATGAAGTAATTAATATTTTTTGCCAAAAACAGTCCACTCAATCTGATACAATTACCCAGTTTTCTCCTCTGACCAAACTTCTTACCAATAACTGAAAATTAACAGGCAATAGTATTTTTCAATCGCCACAACAGAGGCGTACAATAAATAGACAAATATTAAATAGTCTTGCACATAATGCCTGCAAGTAGACAATGAAGTTTTGCCAAACATGTCAGTGGCTGGGAATAACAGCTCTTAAGAATGAATGTACTTTCGTCTTCTGACAGATAATGAGAATTGGAAAACTAATGGTGGGAAAGCTGATTTTGGATTCAGGACAAGGATACACGTGGTTGTGCATTTTAAGTGTCGCCTCAATGAACGTAGATTTCCTGCCTCCCATATGTGATAATATGGATTATTTGGTGTAAGAGTACAGTACTACCTCAAAAAAAACACACGTGAGATGTGTAAAGATCTGAATTTTAGAAACCACCAGTGCCTGAAACGAATTCGTAAGAAAGACTGCGGAGTGTTTTGAAGGTAGCAGACACGTTCATGGCTCCTTCCAGACCGGCAAATGCTGCGGCAGTTTTCTGCTCGCTCGAGTACACGCCATGAAATTCGAATCGGCCTCCAGGCGAGGTGGTTCGATTCGTCCGTCACTCTACAGCCATTCAGCTTCACATCACGACGAAATGGTGCACTCAAAACAGATATGGTCCTCTCGTCCAGAGCCAAGCCACCGTCACAGTTTTCCTTCTACTACTTGGCTTATATATTCGTCACCTAACAAAATTTTGATAGTTGAATTCAGTAAATATCTGCCGAAAACCAATCTACGTGAAAGAGCGCCATACGTGCTTGCTGTAGCTTTTGGATATCCGGGGATTCTGCGATAACCGTGGCGCCGCAATTTGATGATGGATTCTTATGTAAATCTATGAAAAAAAAGTCTAAAGAATAACATTTTTTGAGATCTTTTAGTTCGAGATATCGTATTCAAAAAGTGAGTTGGTTAAGTTGAAAAGCGGCCTGGACCTAAAGAATTTTTTTGTAAAAAACCTAATTTGAGGTTAAGATGCGACCTGGACCAGAATAAAAAAAATCACGAAAGGCACACAAGGAACTACACGGTGGTTTACTTCTTAGCGTTTGAGGTTATGTTGTAATACGGCTTGGACCTGAAGAAGTAAGTTACCAAAAGCACAGGGGACTGACTATACCTAAAACTGATTTTTGAGGTTTGATATCTCGAAAACTAAGCGAGATATTAATTTTTTTTATTCTTTACCTTCGATTTGTTTCGTCGAGTACTGTGCGACGGTTTTGATAGTGCTGTTAGATATCACAATTGCGTTCAGTGCAGCGTTTCTCCTAACATTTTAAATAAGGATTTTAATCACATTTATTGTCAAATTATGACAATTATTCAAATAATGAGGGCAGGTAAAATACGTTTATATGTGTACTTACACTTATTCGAGAAACTTATTCATTATCAGAATCTTCTCTGGAATTAAATGCAACATTTTTTTTTTTTTTTACCAACGCTTATAAATTATTTTATCTTCCGAAACATAATATTTTCTTTCGACGAAGACGTTGCGTTGGCAGAATTTGAATTTTTTTTAACTGCTTTACGACTCTTAACAGCGAGGTCTTTAGAGACGGGAAAGGATGGGGGGGGGGGGCAAGGATAGGGGCAAGGAATGGGGCCAAGGAATGGGGGCAAGGAATGGGGGCAAGGAATGGGAAGGAATTCGGCCATGGCCTTTTGAAGGAAGCATCCTGGCATTTGCCTGGAGTGATTTGGGAAACCATGGAAAACAAACCCAAATCTGGATGCGCGGACGGGGATTCGAACCGCCGTCCTCCCGAAAGCGAGGCGAGAAGGCTAACCGTTACACCGCCCCGCTCGGTCAGAATTTGAAGCAGACACTTCTTCTGCCTTTGGTGTAATGAAGCGATATTTTAACGCACAGGAGGGTAAGTCCAAAATAATAACTCCTCTTCAACAGACATAGTTCACTGCAACGAAGCGAGCTTTCTAGAGGAGGGGGATGATGTGACGACAGTGTTTAGCGGGTAATTAGGTAATTGGTTGCTTGTCGACGCAATACCATTAAGAACCTCTTGTTAGTTCATTTCCTTGATGGCATTTGCATCCGCGGAAACCACCAGAATCGACAATGCTGATTATTGAATTAGGTTGGTCAAGCTTATTCAATTAATAGTATTACAAAATTAACTTCGTACTTTTTTATTTTCTTTTTTTACTGTAAGCCATCAACCATGCACTACTATACCCAAACACTGTAGCGATGAAGAGAGCGCTATCCAACGTTGCATGAGCTCAATCCTATCTCGCTTCTTAAAGGGGCATCCATTAACTACGTGAGGTGAAACAGGGGGGAAAAAAGGGGTGGGAATAAGCAAAATATCACCTTGGGAGAGGGGGAGGGGGTCGACGGAAATCTGACGTGAGGTTTTGAAATTCTAGGAAGGACAGTAGAGCTTAAAAAGAGTCTACAAAAGACACAGAAGTCGACTATAAGGGGGTAGAAACAACGCGGATACAGATTTTAGGAGGGTATAAAAAAAAAAAAAAAAAAAAAAAAGTTTCGAAAAACTACCACGACGATCAGGAAGGGGGGTCCCGTTAAAATCTCACGTCATCAAAGGGGGGGAGGGGTCAGGCATTCCGGAAAAACACCTCACGCCCCTAATGACCTCGACCAGGCGTTAAGCCCGGAGCACACGAAAAAGAAAACAAAGCAAAGATGTGATTAAAAATAAATGGACATATGAATAGTCCAACTGATAATTACCTTCAACATCCAGAATTCTAGTTTACAGCAAGCTCCAACATCGACTGACGTCAGGAATTTGTAGAGTAATAAATACTAACGTACACTGCAACAATTGTGCACGCTCAATGCCACAAGGAACAAAAGCACATAGAAACATAAAAAAGCGATGCAGACAGTCTACAGATCACCCGCCGACACTAAGCGACACACGAATTGGAAATAATGTTTGCATTACGCTCCCGCAAACAATATCGTGTGTGGAATGCAACCCCAAAGGTGGTTTGATCATTCCCTCAGGAGGCTTATAAGCCTCTCTGAAGTAGTGCGACGGCCAATTCCTTTCATCTACGTGTTTCTAACAACTAGTATATGTGAATGTGAAGAGTGTTCGCCAGTGTACTATATTGTTTCCTGATGTGTTTAAAGAGCCGAAAGAAGGGATAGGGTGAAAGGCCGAGCAAACCAAAGCACGCTCAGTCTTCCGAAGGACAACCTGTGAGTCCGGAAAGTTATAAGTCCCCAATCGAAGAAACACTGTGGATTTGTTTGGCAGCTAACCAGGACTTTGGTACATAAATTTGGTGATTACGAATTGTGTATCCCCTCCGCTACATGGCTAGTCAAGTCCCGAATTATGAATTTTTCGGCCACCGGGATTCGAATGAGCTAAACCCATATTGAGCGACAGACACTGTCACAGTGTGTGAGCGAACTCTGACAACCAGGTGGGAACACTCACCAGTGTGAACAGCTAATCTACACACCGCAGCTACTGATTATGGGAAACAGGCTGCTGACGGTTGCCGGAAATAATGAGAGCTTTTAGTTGCTACCTTAATAACAAATGCAGTAAACAGTAGCCTACCCTGTCAAAGCGGTTCACTCTTGTCTGAGGGATTTTGTCACAGCTGTTGTCATTTCTGTGAGTACTATAAATTACTTGCAATATTGAGAGTTCACTGTTATGGGGGACTTGACGATGAAAGTCTCAGATAAAACGTCAAATTCCGAAATGGAAGGACAGAGGCTTCGAAGACGAACAAGAGGATAAAAGAAAATTACGCGAAATACAGGAGTTAACTGGACAGTAGTGGAAGGACTGAAGAAACTGGACAGTAGTGGAAGGACTGAAGAAACTGAACAGAATTGTGTTAGGACTGACCCGGTCAGTGGCTGCAAAATGTCGAGATGATAGTGATGAAACGATCGCATGATGCGCCTTTCTAATAAATGTCGATCAGCAAACTAAATCAATTCACTGAAAAGTAAACTGCGATACAGAATTCAAGTGAGTAAATCCCCGAGCAGACGGTCTTTCCAGCTCATACTGAAGTTTTATGTTCAGTAAAATTGCCAGTTTTTGTTATGTGTACGAGGAAGAATGTTAGGATCATTAAAACAGAGAGGGGGAACTGGCGGAATAGACAGACATATTTGTTTGATTTCAGTTGTCAAAATTCCTATATGTGAACACGAGGATAGTCCGCTCGCTCAGTTTATCCTGTCTCTCAATGCACAACCTTGTTTGAAGGCTTAATTTGTGAAATTTACAACTATCATTCATCCATGCTTATGAAACAAGACAAACCCACAGTATCGCAACTCCCCTGCACCAGAGAGGCCTTCTATTAAACGGAAGGGATGGTGTAGATTGAAACCCTATTCGGGACCGAAGTGAAACAACTGATAACTGAAATCGCCTTTAAGGAGCTTCACTGCCCTTGGCGATGTGTAACCAGCACAAAACATAACATCTCGAAAATGCGGGATAGCGTAAATGTGGGTCTTTGAGGTCGGGTGGCGTGGTTGTAATGTGATCAGCTAATGGCGACGGACAGACGGACGGGAGGGGAGGGGGGTAGGCCGTGATTAGCGGGTGCCTCACTAATTAGACTGGAGACACCGCGCTGTAGCCTCTCTCACATTACAAATGTCGGAATATCAAAATTACCACACAATACGTCCCCTGAGGAGAGGGACCGTAATCTAATATAAGCTCATTCTCTGTTGGATGGAGGGTTGTCTGGTCACAAAAAAAGATTTCGAATACGATGACATCTGTGCTGCCAGAAAGAACCTGCAACGCATGGAAAATTTTCATAAAATTGTCTCACTCCGTGAAATACTGATCAAAGCTTAATTGCTTAGAGCAGTAATGTAGTAGTCAGGTTGTCGGAATAGAACCTTAGCATTACGATCATCTGAAACACGATGCCTGCGTAATTCTGCCTTGTCAGCACAGAATACAAGGCAAAAAAGTAAAAATGCGATGGTCTGATGTCCAGGACCGTAGATACCAAGGTAACTATTCCTCCGTAGACGGTAAGGCCTCGTCTAGTAACTACACAAGATTCCCCACCACGAGCCATATATTTAAGGCAAAGGGAACCATAGTAGAGCATCTAAAGAACCTACAGACTTTCAGAGCTGATTCAGAAAGTGGCGAGTACAATGGGATAAATCTGTCCGAAGAAATGGGCGAGTATTTCGAGGAGAAATGGTAGTATTATGTCTGTTAATGCTGTAATTTTTTTGTTTAACGAAATATCACTGAATTTTTTCATCGTCTCCTTTACATTAGTTACTCCGGTTTTGGATTTAACTGTGGTATAATAATCGAGACCCCTCTCCCTTCATATCCATCTGGATCAGAACTTCGCTAACAGCTGTATGCGTACCAATAGTGTTGGGTAGAACTTCAAGGTGCGAATTAAGCAGATAAGACAGTAACAGTTTCCTTTCACTAGTGTTTAAAATAATATAGCGGTCTCGTAGCTCAGTGGTTAAGGCGCTTGCTATCAAAACTTCTGGGTCCGATGCGGGGTTCAAATCGCGGTGAGGCCAGGAATTTTTTAGTGCTTGATCGTATGAGCTACGCCAAGACGTTGCGCGGTTCGGATTTTGTTTAAACTGTAGGTCCCAGAAGAAAGTAACTGGCCGTCTTACCTCTCACAAAATGGCTAAGTTATATCTCCTTCGGGAGGATCCAACCAATCTTCGGGTTGTGGACAAAGTTAGTTATCATAGTTTCATGGTTTTAATAGTTCTGAAGTACATGACTGATCTTCGATACATATGAATGGTATTAGAAGAAAAAATAAGTAAGAATTCTAGATCTGGAGAGATGGAGAAGTGCTTGCGCCGTAAGAGGATTGAAGGGACCGGGGAGAAAGGGAATCGAAAAGTATGCTGTGTAAAGAGATTTAAAAACTAATGATCAGTATTGTTGCGAGTATAAATATGTAGAAATCATTAATACGGGAGAACATATGTACAGATTTCATTTATAAATTGAAACCTCTAGAGAGGAAAGGTTCAGCGCAGATGCAGGAGAACAAAATCTCAGTTCAGTAGTCAAAGATTTATGTGCAACAAATATGGATAAGAACAGTCGTTAATAATACCAAATGTCACACCTCAGAGAATAGCGATATATACCATAGTTAGCAGGGAATGAATTATATGAACAGCGTTTCAAACGCATGCGTGATGGCGTATCCAGATTTACGACTGTACTTATCTGAGGTAACAGGAACAAATGGCTACTGCGAGCACAAATCATTATCGCACCTGTTTCAGGGTGCAGCGGATTAAAATAGAGCTATCACCTGCATCTGACACGACCTTACTGCAAGATAATTGAACTGGCGGGACATGCCAAACGGCGTTCAAACTGCGGCAAAAGTTAGCCTTAACGAAACTGGCACAGCAATTCGGCATATTTTATTAGAGTTGACCAAACCAATATAATGAGCATTTGGTCTGAATATGGATCTCGTGACTTTCGTTGTAACTCAGGCCTGGGTTTTTAAAGCAGCTTTAGATCCATAAATAAATTTCATAGACCCTTAGCAACAGACATTCAAGTAGTCATGCTTTAGTTCTGATGTGACTTAACGTAAGCAGATAATAATACCTGCTAAAGGAGACCTGTAAATCTAAGTGGGGAGCGATATGATGGCTCATTGGTTAAGGTGTCTGACTGCGGATCGATAGCTCCCCGGTTCCAATCAGTTTCGTTGGGGATTTTCAAAGGCACTTAATCCCAACTTCACCGCTGGCACAGCTTGTTGTATAATGTGAAGAACGCCAGAACGCTTCCGAGGTTCGGATTCTACATTAAATTTTAGGTGGTCTTTACCCGGTAGGATTACAGGGATAGATTAGGTAAGGAGGAAAGAAATTGGCCACACTTCCTCTGGTACCAGGATTAATATACCTACTTTTGAATGGTCCAACCAATCTAGGGGTTGAGGACAACGCTTAGCTTTTTTCCTGAAGTGGAACCGCAATTACTGAATATCCTAGAGTATTTGAGCTACAAAGCTAGTTTGATAAACAAAGGTCAAATCAAAGAAACGTAAAAACTGCGGCCGAAATCGTGACTGGAAAAGATAAACTCACGATCCGGGAGCTTACGCTGTATCCCCTCAAGCTCAGAGTATATGCTATGAAATGGAACTTTCATACGATTTGATACAAATAAATAAATTTCTTCGTGGCAAAAAATGTAATAACGAAACATATCACGGCATAGTTACAGGAAGTGTTTCAATTTTAATCTGAATAGGTTTGCAGGCCGTGGAGGACGAAATTCGAATGGTATTTATAGTCTGTAGATGTCAATACAATGACGTTCACTGTTGATCTGAAAGATGAACATTAAATGCTTTTCTCTAAGTAAAACAAATCGGAGTAGCACTATTCTGGTAAATTCCCACATCAACTGGAAAATTCACGCGATCTTCCACGATGTCAGTGCATTGTACCACTCATTCAACAATTTTTTTATTTTTTTATCTTCCCCTCGACCTGTGGACAAATGTCTATACAAACAGTGCAAGGTACTTACTTACATTACTTTTTTTTTGCTCTATTAGTAATTCAACCATTCGATGTCCTGTCCACGGCTAAGCCAAATTTGCAAAGTATTTTTTATTTTTTTTATTAGATGTAGGCCGTAATGCATTTTGGACTCTCAACCAAAATGACAAACGAAGTTGCGTTGCTGTAAAAAATTATATGCTTCACAATAAATAATTCTTCACGTTTTTTCAACTTTAAAACATTTCCATCACTGCATTTAACCTAACAATTATAAACATATTCCTTTACTCATTTAATTAAATAGTCTCTAGTCTTTTCCTGCTTGTGCGCTGAAGCCGTTTCACCGTGTATATTAACATCTTATTTACACAAATAATTTTATACTTAATAATTATTTATTACTATGTTTTTATGTCACAAGAGTACAGTATATAAGTTGTGAGACACACAGAGATCATGTAGGGGAGCGAATATTGTCACATTCAGATACCACAGTTGCCTATATTTTGATATTACAACGTATATACGAATTGCAACTTGCACGAAATAGGACAACACTTATAGGAGCATTGCAGTATTTGAAGACTCATCGACCTATTATAGAATTTCTATTGCTATTCGGGCGTCTGATGAACTATGTAGTTTTCTTTAATCAAATTTTACAATATTTTTATAAGTCTATATTCTTGTCGATCCAGAATTTCCAGAATGTTCGATATACAATTGTGAATTCGTCCACTGGCAGAAACTCAGTGTCTCGTATCCGAACGCTACCTGGCGATGTGATTTGGTTTGGTTTGGTTTGTTCGTTCGTTTCTCTTTGTATTTGTGGTTTATTTAACTTACGGCATTTAACTGAAAAAATTTACAATCCTGATTAAAGATACGTCTATATAAATGTGACGGAGGTGTAAGAGACACACATCAATCAGGCAGTGAGTTTACAATGGGAACTCTTAAGTGCCGAGTCAGGGGCTTTTGCCAAGTCTTGAATTATACACGTAATGTGCCAATTATGCACTCACGATGTGCTGTAGTGATTGCTTGAAATTACAGTTATCAGAGTTAGGGGAGACAGCAGATCTTGCTTTTAAAGAAATCAGCCACATTTTACATGGCCGGCTGGAACTGTGTTGAGTGTAATCCAAGACCTTGCATTCCTAGTCGAAACCAGGAGGAACTAGTGAAACCATCACGGATAAAAAAACACTGTAATGCGAATGAAATATTTCTTCTGCAATCCGTATGAAACATTGTCTTGAAGCTATTAGGCTGAAGAATTAGAGTTCTGCGCCTCTATGCAACTGAGGTGTGGAGAAGTAAACAACAGACCATGTAATATATCAAGGTGCCAGAAGATCGTACTT
Organism: Vandiemenella viatica; assembly: GCA_031002005.1. Lineage (NCBI taxonomy): Eukaryota > Metazoa > Arthropoda > Insecta > Orthoptera > Morabidae > Vandiemenella > Vandiemenella viatica. The sequence continues at coordinate 236,432,666 of CM061920.1, read as the reverse complement.
GGATACAAGACTTAACTTCGAAAAAGACACCTGATATAGGTTCTACAGTGATTCTACGGTTTGCACGTCCAAGCCCGAGACCGTATGGTAGTGTTGTTATATAAATTAACTTGTGTCAACAGTTACTCAGTACGGTTCGGATCTCTATGACAAGTCATATTCCCCCCCCCCTCTCCCCTCCCCTAACTTCTTTTTGAGCTGTAATGCTGATTGAACTGATTGAGCGTTTCTAATCATACTAAAAACTATTTTATATAGAATATAAATGCATATTCAGGCTATCCTCCAACTTTTGGTCATATTACAACATTTATGGTCATATGGTCATATTTTGAGGAAAAATCTGGTAATATTTTAATATTATCGGGAATTCACTATAAGTTATAGATAAGAAGAAATTAAGATAATCGTTCACTGAAATGTACTCGTGTTATACATTTGAGGAAAAAATAAATTGCCACTGAATTTGTCAGAATTCACTAGTCAAAAATTAAATTACAAATTTTTGTTACTCTCCAAACGTAAATGTTCCACCCGCCTTTTAATTTCGACATTGCAGCGGGTGTTAAAAGGGTGGAAACCGTTAACGGAGATAGGTCAAGCAGGGGACAGTGCATTAATCAAGTTTGTCCTTAGCCGTAGAGTGGGAATACTGGATATAAAATAATCTGTTTTCACTGAAGACGACCCACTATTAAACTGGAGTGACTTGACTTTGTTTATGTATGCTCCCATGATATCTTGCGATGACCAAAGAAGCTTCTTACAGCACAAAACAGTTTTAAGAGACAACAGGAGAAAATTTCTCTTAGAGAACTTGAAGATGCATTTGGTGATATAGGCCTAATGCAATGCTGGCATCATATGTACACTAATCCACAACAAATTAAAAAATTCGTATTTTTAAAAGTAAAAATCTGGTAATGTATTCTTCTACAGGAGCAAGAAAATAATTCCCAATGGTGCAGCGAGTGACGGAAGAAAATTATGCTGGTTACATGAAAGCGACACCACTAGATAAAATAAATTAAAATCTTTGGTCACATTTTGTCATTTTTAGGTCATATTTACCCATTTTTAAAGTCATAAAAAAAACTAACCCTACTCAGCAGGCTGTGCAATGTAAATATATACAAATTTAGTAATTTAATTCGACCTTAAGGACCAAGAATATACATTACTTATAAGTTAACTTAGTGTTGATAAGTTAATTATTACCGCCACTAAATTATGTTACAAGTGTTACTATTAGCATATACACAGTTATTTTGGTGGAAAATCGGTCGAAAAAATAAAATACTATCGGCAACACAGGGTTGTTTTAAAATAAATTCCCACCTCAGCTTGTTAACATGACCCACCGACAAACTATCAGTAAACAAGACAGTAAACGCGGAACAATGGTTTGACTAACAAGGACCGTCGTATGCTGCTGGGCAGTGCGGGAGACAACAAATTGCGGCGCCCATTGTAGTGTGGCCGCGTCTTTTGTGCGGTGTGTTTGTTAGTGCGGCCCACTGGACTCCGCGTGCAACGGGCCGAAAAGTTTCCCCGCGGGGCACTCCAAGAGGTGGAAAAAAAAGGGCGACGCAGCGGAATATTTCGTGGACCGCAAACATACAATCACTTGTTTCGTATTCATGGCAGGAAACGAGTTTAGGGTCGGCTGCATCTCGACCGATGTGACGCTCCAAGCTTGCCGCTGGAGGAGTGTGCATGTGCGCACGTTTTAGCTAGGCATACACACACACATTTGTGCGCCAGCAATTCCGTGGCGATCCATATAGACGATAAAATGTGTGTGTTAATTGTCTAACGACGAGCCGCATCACAAGCCAATAACAATCGTTACAGATTTGAACGTGGCGAGCAAGCGCGACGGTAACCATACACACAGATATCTCACTTAACAATTTACTCGCGGCAGATAAGAGTTGGTTAGTGTCTAACAAGTTAAGTAAGATGAGAAGAGAATTTGTAGCTCATTTAATTGTGACATATCAGCAACATACTCCATTGTGAAAGGTGAAACTAAAAGAGTATGCGAACAGAACTTTAAAAAAATTAGGATATAGTGCATTGATAGAGGTTTGTGAGAAATATAAGTTGATAGTGCATTAATTAAAAAAAAGAAAATACACTCTTTGTGGAGTACTATATACAATATATAAAAAAAACGAAAATTCGACAAGAAGTGGAATAGGCGAAGACAAAATCTACAAAACTAATTTACGATATTACTACGACTTACTACTGTTTATGAGAAATCAGCACGAACCATTGGACAGTATCAGCAATATAGGAAGTCCAAATTTTTAAGGGGAAGATGTATCTGTGCATTTATGGAATACTGAAGAAATCGAAGAAAATGCTTTTCAAATAGTACAAGTAGCAGTATATGATCGTGTTTATAATCTTCCTGCAACCACTTTTTTTGTCATACTGTCCGTTTCTTTTTCTTTTTTACAGTTCTAATATAAGCTGCTGCACGAATAAATACATTTTTTTGTTTAGAACTTTTCAATATTGTCACGTCGCTTGTAACATAACCTCACTACACTTGGCTCGCGATGTTTTGGAATTCCCAGTGAGCCGCGAGCCAGGAAATCATGACGGATAAATCCGTAGACCACTACCATATACACAACAATTTGAGCGCGGCGAGCCAGCTGAACGACAAATGTGTGGAACTGATGTTCCTGTGTATGGGCTCTGACAAGTATAGGCTCGTCGCGAGAATATCCGCACGCAAATGTTTGGTGAGCTTACTCGCGCGCAAATGTGTGTGTGTATGGGCAGCTATTGGCTTCAACCAAAGTAACCGCTAAGCATCTAATTACACAACAGGGAGAAAAAACTGACGCAGAAGCACACTGTACTGAAAACAACCTGAGCGCACAAAACGTAAGATCCAATAAATTACCCACGTGAATTCTGTTACGGCAGTAGAAGTCGAATTAACTTTAAACAATAAGATTTACTAGTTGAATCTTTGCGCTCAACTCATTTACCGCTCCTATTATATTGCCACTAAATGTCGCTCACAGTCTACCATGTTTCGTAAATGTATACACAATAAATATCTACGGAAACGATGTATAATTTTGTATCCGAGAATTCACGTGCGGAATATTTTGTTTAGTCGACGTAAGAATCAATATTTTCAATGTGTGAGTGGAGGCAGACAGTCAGCTGAGAACAACAACAAGATACCTGATGAAGACAGCAGAGTCAGCTGTCGAAACGTCGTGTTTTTATACCACCATCCGGCGGGACACCCGAGAAGATTTTGTTGCAATATTACCAATGCTAGAACCACTCGGGATGTTTGGAGCAGGAAATCACATATAAGAGAAAATTCTGGACAGGCGAATCGGCTACGGGAAGTGCCCCGTAGTTTTGATGATCATCAGTCAGTGAGTGACAAAATCGCTGAAGTTTGCATCCGAATAACATCCAAACTAAGAACAGTAACAAAATAAAATTTAGTACGTTTGCTAAGATTGCTGATATCTATGCATAACAGAAATTTGAGACATGTAGCGTGAATACGACCGAAGAAATTGAGGTTCAAAAATAGCCAGAATCGGGTAGGCAGTGCCGCCGTTGACTCGACTTGGGTGCACGGCAGTGCACCCAAATAGGAACAGCAGAGCTAAGAAGTGGGATAGAGGAGAAGTTTGAAAATAATGTAGTTCCAAGCCGCTCACTGGCTTAAGTCGCGGAAGCGTCCAGGCATTTCGCTGCAGTCATCCAGAAAAACTATGTCCAGGATGGCAACAAATACACATCCGAACGAACTCCTATGAAGAATAGATGAGAGTATAACATGGTCTTATTTCTCTTACTTTGTCTCCTAAGTAGGAAGGGTATGCATGGAATAGTTATACTAGTGACTTCTATAAAGTTTTGTCTTGAGAGTAACGCTACCGATATGCCGGATGGAAGTAGCGCAATTCCTCCGGAATTTTGCTTTGCTTATATCTGGAATTTGTCAGACATAAAACTGTGCACCACTCCTTTTTGTGCAGCACTCTTCCGCATGATACAGCATACAAGAACCGAAATGTGAAGTCGTAGCAGTACATTGCATGCTGCTGATTTAAATTCTCGACACTGTGTTTCCGCCTAGGAAGTGGAGCATTTCAGATTTTACCTCTTGGTGAAGTGAATTAGTCTCACGTAGCGTTTTGCAAAAGTTTATTTTCATATTTCAACCGGTTCACTCGGTAACAGAGGAAGCAAAGCCATATTAACTTGGAAAAGATACACTAACGAATATAAATACGGAGCTACGTTGAGAGTCATTGGAAAATTGGCCGGAGGGTTTACATCTGCTAAGAGGCATTTAAAAAACAAAGAATTTGGTGTAGTATTTGGAAGGGAAACGACAATTATGACCACAAAACAGCACTTGATTTGAGTCATAAAGGAGTTAATTTCCGAGTAAGGGGGTTACGGGCTGGTATAATTTATCCAATAATATGGCTGACTAACTCGTGCAGTTTTGAGTATCCGCAATCATTCGATTATGACCACATCAGCATCATCACTGTACTGATTGCACAGAACCACATATGGAGTAGTAGGCGGCCTCTTAACTGTTTGATACTGATATCGAGCGTGGTGAGTGAGCGGTAACGCTCTGGACTAGACTTCGGGAGGACGTAGGTTCGAATATCCCTCCGACCATCCACATCTGTTTTCCACGGTTTCACGAAATCACTCCACGCGAAGGTCGTGATGGCTTCTTCAAAAGTCCATGACCGAATTACTTCCTTTTTCTCGTCCCAGTCGTTTCCCGCTTCCAATGACTTCGACAAGGTGTAAAACCATAAGAAAATAAATAAATAAATATATATATATATATATATATATATATATATATATATATATATAATATATATATATATAATATATATATATATATATGGCCGAAACATGAGTATAGAGAGTTGCACCTAAACGATCATTCGACACAGAGAAACAAGAATCGTTTGATCACTTCATGTCAATCAAGTTATAGGTCACGAACCAAGCATAAATATGCTTGTGACATAATGCTGTGGGCTGTTTTAGCGTATTACGGACAAAACGACACGACACGACTGTTTTTTCGTTGGGCTTAACATCCTACATACTGTAGTCACCTCAGATTTCTTAAAGGCCTTAGGGGGTAGGGGGGGGGGTTTCCCATTTATCTGTGAACCACGAAAAAACTGTGCAAATGTTTGCTGCGTCATACTAGTTGTGGGAAGTATATTTTCTGGAATAATGTAGGTTCCACTCCAAATATCTATTTGATTCCGAAAAAAATAATAAAAATGAAGATAGGTTTCACCATGTATGAAAACACTAAGAGGGTGTGTTACGTTTAAAGCCCCTCTACACAATCGCCCATGACGGGTGACTATAGGCACGCACGATTGTGTAGAGGGCATAATCGTCTGTGAGTGGCCATCATCGCCTATTATCGTGAGTAATCGTGAGCGATCGGCTAGTTTTCGGTACATCAAAGGAATGCGTGCCAATGAGAGTGTGCGTGACCACACAATCGCCCATCATTCAGTCGCACGCAGAGGTCCAAAATATGACTTTTTTTTCGCAACCAATGGAGATATTTTTTGAACTAGATATTCAAAGCCGCTTGATGACATGCGATTGAAGTTATCAAATTCTGATGATGGTTCTGCCAAAAGGTCGGCTAATTGTTTATTCATGGTTTGTGTGTGTGTGGTGTGGGATGGGGGGGGGAACAATCATTTTTATGGACGGAGAAGTGAAAACGAATCGCAGGCAAAAGCTGCCTAATACCTAGCACAATAATAGGAGGCTCTGCACCTCGTTCAGTTGCGGTGAATAGTAAACATCCACCATCTGCTCTTCCTCTATCTATTTTACAAGACTTTTTTTGTTTATGATGTTCATTCCGATAATGATTATAATTATGCGCTAATCAAATAGATAGCAGCAGCCTGTGTTATTTTTTTCTTTGTGCATCGTTTCTGCCTGATACTTATTTAACGTTTTCCAGTTATTTCCGGAAGATTGTGGTAATCTCTTCTTCAGTTACACGGTCGGTTTTTACGTTATAGAAATTATCTGATTAATGAAAGATTCGTAAGACTTTCTTTGTACTTATCATAACTTTAATTCAATAAATTAATTACTTTACAATGTTCCACCAACACTAGCCAAACTACACAGATAACATTTACATCGGACTTCCTTCTGAGGTTTCACGATTGCGGGATCCCGCTTTGCTGGATTGCAATCCCTAGCCGCTATCACTTTGACATCCATTTTCAACAGACAACAGTCAGTAAATAAAAATTCACAGACAGCAACTCATGATCGCGACGATGATGGCCACTTTTTTAATCCCCCATCATGGGCGATTGTGTAGAGGAGCCTTAACATATTAACACATTTCCTTCAACGTGTATCTCCACCCATGATGCGCGGCGACAGTAATGGGTTTTAAACCAGATATTAACACCGCCGACACAGCGCAGAAATAGTGTTAGTTATGGCGCCGGCGCCGCGCAATGAACAATTTCCTCTTTCGACATCATTTATTAATTTCCAATTAAGGTCTCTGTCAGGATGCGACGTGCCGTTCGAAATTGAAATGAATATCTCACACGCGCAACGCTGTGCATTAGCAGAACTAATGAACAAGCGAAACGGGCATTACTAAATTAGTATTTGGTGAAATTTCAAAAAATACACTATGTCCGACGTGATACCCACAGAACAGCTACCCAAGTTAAAATTCTGGGTAAAAATCGATTATATTTTATTCAGGGACCACAACGTGAATAAAATCTGTGTATACTACAACTCGAGCAATAATTCTCAAACACACGGAGGTTAAGCAGGTTATAATTCAAAAGCAGCAATTTGGTACTATGGCTCATTTCTCTTTGTTGATACGCCAGTTAAGCCGTGTGTGGTAAATCTATGACATACTGGAGGCGAGAGTAACAACAGAGCCCAACACCAACCTTGGTCATAACATACCCTCCGTCCTGGTTATGGTTTTACGGCGACACCTTAGAGGGTGTGGAAGTGGTCCCCAAGTGCCGATTAACTGAGTATACTTTTCACAAACAAAATAACACTAATCACACAGAACATTATCTGCGTACACCCAGTATGCAAGGACAAGATCTGCGATAAGCCGCCTAGTTAACGGAGAGTAAACAGATTTTAATTTTATTGCAGTGGAGTACATATTCCCGTGGCAATTTTCCAACAAACCCACGATCCAATTTCACCATTTTTTTTTTTACCTGAAATTTATTTGGGTGCAATACTGACACCCACTAATTTTTACAATAGGAAATCTAATTTTACATTTTTTCAGAGGATCTGATAAATTATTCAGCAAAACTGTTGGTAAATTATTCCAGGAACTGGCTCCTTAACCTATAAAAGAATATGTTTCCACTTCCTTACGCATGGAATAAAGTATAAGCTCATGGTCATAGTGACTTCTTAATTTCCATGAACTATTCCTAATTCTTATGCCAACATCCTAGTCCCATCGTCAGTATAGGGCTTCTACAATCCCAGCATTCTCTTCACCCTCCTCCTGTCTTCCAATATTTCCAAACCCAATTCCCCTGTCATACTAGTTACCAATTTTCTTCTGAAGCAATTTCCACAAACAAATCTACCTATCCTCCTGTGCACTCCAACTTCTGTAGTTGATACCTATATAGTAGATCCCGTACTACTTCCACATATGCAAGCAATTGTCTGACCAAGGTTTTGTAATCCAATTTAGTCAGTTCCCTAATTACACTCTCCAATAAATGAAGGATTTGAAAACCTGTCCCTATCACTTGCCTAATGCTTCCCACTCCACTAAGTTTACTATCGAATGTTATACCCAAGGTCGTCAACAAGTACAAATCGTTTTTTCTTTTCCTTTTTTGCTTATAGCTATATGGCTAGTCGATATAGAGGTCATTAGAGGTCATCAGAGGCGGAAAAAGATTGATAGCAAAGAATGGAAAGTAATTCGGCCATGCTCTTTTTAAAGGAACCATCCCGGCATTCGCCACCGAGATTTGAACCCGCGTCCTCCCGAATACGAGATCAAAGCTATGTAATTCCTCCTCCAATCTGCAATCATAAACAACTTTCATTCTTATGATCTGTGTGCGTAATAATATGATTATCGGCATTCGTCGCACTATACAGTAAATCCGGGGCCTCCAGAAAAGGTTAAAAAAGTGCTAGGAAGAAAAACCAGTTGAGCTTTATTTGACGTTGAAGTTTGAGAGTTCGATACGTTTTCCTTCATCTGAAGGTGTTAAACCACAGTCGTAATCGAAACGGGGTTGTAGAGAAGGCACCAGATTCAAAGCATGGAATCTGGGTTACGGTTTTTAGGAGCCTTTCAGCAGCCATTTAGGCAAATAGTGGGATTGTTCTCGCTGTCACGCTCAAATCGAAACGTTACACAACACAACTGCAGTGAATAAACAGATTATCAGACAAAAAAATCACATAACATCATTTCATTACCTCGAAAAGAACAGAAAAGAGAACATAAATCAGAAGAAAGAAGAAGCTTTTTTTTACTTTTAGCTTTAGGCCTCGTGGACATCGTTATAATTTTGGCGGGAGGAGATTAGTGTTAGACAATGGGAAGGAATCTGGCTACGGTATTTTGAAGGAACCACCCCGGTTCACCTCGTGTGATTTAGGGAAACCGTGGAAACCGGAAATCTGGATAATCTGAGAGCGATTCGAACCCACATCCTCCCAAATGTCAGGGCTGGAAGTTTACCACTCGCTCAACACATTTGGTAATAAGTTGCTATCCCCCTTTTTAAGATCTTCATGTGGCAGAACCATGCAATCATCCCTATAATTGTGACTGGAAATATTTGTGGAGTTTGGTAAACGGATTACAGGACTGATTCCACAGCTGTGCCTCACATTTCGTTAATAACAATCTTAGGCGCAACCTAGGACTGCCGCGATGTGTCGGCAGAGCGCCGATGGATTAACGAAAGCCGAGACGTAACCGAGTTTGTGGTCGTTAATGAAGCCTGCAGCTTCTCTTATTTACGGCTAGCGCCATCAATTTGCCCGCGGCGGCGGAGCGAGCTGAAAACAGGGAATTTGCAATTCCATCCCCGAGCTAATAAACTCCCGCCGCTGCGCTGCTCCTTTTTTTCTCTCTCCCCTGGACGTCTCTGTGCATTGCGTTCACACTGCTCACCAGTGGCAGGAACTACTGCACCAGTCACCTTAACAGTCGGCTGTCTACAGCCGGTACTTAGTTTGGGGATTATATTACTGAAGGAGAAGTATTGTTAAAAATTACGGATTTTCATTTTCAGTAACTACAACCACTTGGGAATCGTGCTGATGTATCGATTAGTTTTATATCGACTAGGTGGCAAGCATTTTTTTTTTTTTTTTTTTTTTTTTTTTTTGCTTATGGCTTTACGCCTCGTCGACGTCGAGTTAAGAAAGGACTGGGGGCAAGGAAAGGGAAGGAATTTGGCTATGCGCTTTTAAAGGGAGTATCCTGGCACTCGCCCTGTCCAATGCGAGGCCAGAGCTTAAGATCAGCGCGAAAATTTCACGAATGATATACGATGAATAGCGAGGTTGGTTCTGTAGCAAGATGACTAGATGGGTCATCTCGTACAATGTAAATTAATTATTGTTTGATTTAATAAACATAAGTAACAAATGGATATTCATTTTGAGTCGGAGACAGAAATCCGCGTCTAGCTAAGAGGTGTGTTAGCGTGAGCGACACTCTGACTGAGCCGGAAGTGTCCGGGAGGTCAAGACAATGAGAGGATTATCTCTGACACTGGTACTGTTGAGAAAGGCTGGATTCTATCCTCCCAAACAATCCCGACAAAACCCGAAGACTCTTAGCATATAAGAGGCAATGTATTAGCCAGCAAGAGGGGAGACTTTTGCGAAGCCAATCCGATGTTTTTATTTCCTAACGTGATTGGAAATATTACAAATTTTGTGTTTTTCATGATACTCGCCGAGGAGGAAGAGACACGAGCTCTGAGGGGCGAGAAGAGGTCATTCCGTCCAGAACGATCGCGCTGGAAACTGCCTGCCAGAGTACTGCGCATGATTTCGTTCTGGAGGCTTCGATGACTGAGCGCCTAGTACGATCGATGTTGTCACTTGTGTTGGTTGACGTGGCAAGTGCCTAGCATTACCTGGATGGTGCGCCGTTGAGAGACGACAGCGCTCTTGTTACGACGCTGCGTGCAGCAAGACAGACACGGTAATTATACCTCCAGAAACAGTGTGTACTCAGACGAATCATTGAGATAGCCCTTTAACGGCCTGATGAGTGTGAGTTCTTATGCCGCCGGACATTAATTCCTGAGCTAGTTGTGTCTAAAAGCCAAGTGCTTTTTGGTTTTCGTTATCCAGTTTGAATTGAAAGACTGATTTCCATGTTTGGAAACTTTCAATGAGTATTATTTGTGGGAACAAATTAACTCCCTGGCGCCCTATGTAATCCAGTTAAATCTGATGTTTTCTTGTTATCGTTGTCATACAAGAATCGCTCTCGTTATGTATAAGAGAGTTTTTGCTTCAGTTGCATATGGAATTTGTAACTCTATGTAATGTATGTGTATTGCAATTTCTTAGCTTCAATTAACGATAATTGTTTGTTTGCTATGTTGCACCTGTAAGACAAGGTATTGCGTTGTACTTTATTTTGCATAGACAGATGTTTAAGATTAATGATAGATATACCTCTGTCTGTAAGCAGCAATGAGTACCAAATAAACCAATATTTTAGGATCTTTTCAAATATTAATAACAGAAGTAATGGTTTTACCTCTGTTTCCTGAAATTAATATATGTGCTTTGCATAAGGTAGTGGAAGGTGGCGATTATAAATCATGCAAGGTAAGCAATAAATCTGCCCAACCAACCAATCCGCTACAGTTCGTAGTAGATTGAAAGAAGAACTGGCTCACCTGTTGCAATTATTTATTTGTTAATTGAAATAGCAATGTAGCAAAACACAACGTATTACGAAACTGGAGATGGTGAAATGTTTTCCTAACAGAAACAAAAATATCCAAAAAGCTCCTTTTTCTAAAAAAAAACACAACGATACGTGGTGTTTCTATCTAGCGGTAATGCGATCACTCATCATCGCATACACGTGACCTTTACTGTTCATAACTTGGCCATTTCTAAGAATTCCTTGATTAATGATGTTTTCAGAGCGGACAACTTCATTTCTGATATGATACCTCATGAAGTTATGAAGGAAGAAAGATGGCTCCTAAAAAAAAAAAATTTCGAAATAAAATACTCATATTATGATGATTTAGTCTTCTATGTCTGTTTCTATAAGCGGCGTGTACTCGAATTAATTTTGCCGTATCGTTTCTTGTCTAGAACTTTGGTTATCTTGCTCTCCATATCCGCCATTATGATTTCATACCTACTTGAAGTTACGACTTCATTGCGGTAAGTATCAGTAATGTACTGACTTTTGATAACAGAGGAATAAATTTTATGGTACGTCATTCACGATTTATTAAAATTAATGCCAACTGTTACAACAATAAAAATTTAGTATTTATATAAGAATCTAGCCTTTTTTTTGCTATTGCTTTAAGCTTCGTCGACGTCGAGGTCATTAGAGGCGGGAAAGGACTGGGAGATAGGAATGGAAAGCACGGTTTTTTAATGGAACCATCCCAATATTCGTCGGGGAAACCATGGAAAACCGAAATCTCTATGGCTGGACGGGTATTCGAACCACGTCCTCCGAAAGGGAGGCTAGAGCGTTAGCGCTCACCCACCACGCTTTGTTCCTGTCTTTATTTGATAAATACCCTTGTAACCGCATTCATTTGGTTAGTGCGAAATGCAGACAGTTTCTTTTTAGTACAAGCCCGCCCCGTCTGCTCAAACGGTTGCGGCTCCGTGACCGTGTCCGGCGCTGCCACTAGATTCAGAGGTTCTAGTCCAGGTTGTGGAACAAATTTTCACCCTCGGAACATGGCCGATAGGGTGGGAGAGATTGTTGTGCGCGATTCCTATTATAATCCTGGGTTAAATCCTGAAGCTGACCGCAGTGCGTATGGAGTGAGGGCACACGATACTGTCGATGGTGACTCGCCCAGCTGATGGGCACTTTAAGCCTGGCGGCCGCTGTGTCTTTCAAAAAAAGTGGGCGTGAATGGTGTAATAAATAGTCTTATGTTTGCGTATCAATAACCTCCAAAGTAAGAAGAAAACTGACGTAAAACTTAATACACTAGTCGCGACGTTTAGTGTTACAGAAAGCAAAGATATTGAGGTCCGAATATGCGCGGAAGCGCTTTTAGTAAGCGGGCGTTCATTAATTATGGGGGGTGAAATAATGGGGAGGGGTCCGATGAAATCTCACAAAGGGGGGAGGGCGTCGATGGAAATCTCAAGTAAACTTTCGAAATTCCCACGTAATTAATGGACGTCCCTAAACAGTCTACTATATAATTTCCTAAGCACACTCACTTTTTCACTCGCCTCGATAGCTATTGGCTGGAGAACAGTGTCACGTGTCAGCCTTCGCTCGCAAAACGGCCACCAGAGATACCATTACAAGAAATTCGTGGTTATGTCCACAATTTAACAGCTAAGCAACTGCTACCAAATTAATAGCAATAATATATTCATTAAGTTTGCTTTTCGTAGCGTTTCATAATTACAAAAATATTGATAAATTTTGCGGCTGAAAAAACTTGGATCTTTATTTCAGTAACATGTTGCTAATGAAAGCAACTTAAAAAAAAATTAAATTGCTCATGGTCTCTGCTGTAACCACGAATGCCAAATGTCATTCCGGCTTTCGATAAATTTCAGTTTAATTAAAACTTTCACTAATGTTGCTGCGTGACCAAAGGTTATGCATTACGGTTTATTTGCTTTTTAAGTATTTTACTGACGACTTTCGTTAATGGTCTTTCTTCATGTTCACTGTAGCGTGAATTATTAAGTTACTTTAAGTGGACATCAGACCAAATATGTTACCGAATCAACTATTCTGGTAATCCATTTCTTCGGAGTTGCTCAACTGTTAAATAATATGGAATGTGTATTAAGTTTTCTGGCCGTTACAGATACTATGACCAATGATTACATTATGAGTTTTTGCCCAGTCTCAGTAAAAAACAAGGCGATGCTTTCGAAGCAAACAGGAATTTTCTTTTAAATTTTGCAGAGTGAACTTTTAAGGGTCAAATACAAGTCAAGTCAGTATTTAAGCAATTATACGATTGGCTATCGTCCCTGTTCGTGTTTATTACCTACCTCTATTAATGCTTCATAATTCTTCAAGCTCAATGGATTTTATTAACACTGAAACACCGATCAAGTTTGTATTTGGTAAAATCAAGTCAAACTGTCGTAATCTTCAATCCTAAAAAGCGCAACTATTCTAGACCGATACTATACGCAAGAAACGGTCACGGGCTTACACTAGTATAATAATAATAATACTTTAGTGTGGTCTTACTGACTGGTACCGAGTTCTTTACCCTGCGCAGTCTGCCTACCAGTCCTACCGGCTAGGGACCGTGCACAAACTACGTGGCTCGATCCAGGGGAGGGGGGGGGGGTTGGCTGGAAGGTTACGCTAGGCTACGTGCGGGGGAGGGGGGGTTTTAGAGCTAGGCCACACGTAGCTTTCCTTTCATAACATTTTTCACAGTTAAAATGAGGAACAGAACTCACAACAGCATGTGAATATTTACTTCCGTTAGTTAATTATCTCCGTATGTAATTTACAATAGTCTGACAAGAGAAAACAGTACAAAATGTTTTCTCGAATCAAAAGGGAAAGAAGCTACGTGCTACTCTCGGGAGTGGGGGGGGGGGGTATTGCCAAAAGCCACGTAGGCCTACGTGGGGGGTGGGGGAGTGGGGTTCACAGGAGGCCAGAATGGAGCTACGTGGTTTATGCACGCTCCCCTAATAGTTACCTAACTTGGAATCTGAACAACTGCTCGTCCTAGTGTACTGCTCATTAACGAAGGAAAGCTTTACCAGTGAATGTCAGCTTTAATACGCATAAAATTTTCGGCCGAGACCGGGATTCGAATAGGAAAACTTTCATTCCCCAGTCACGTGACTCAACCATCTGAGCCACCAGACAAAGGCTGTTAAGGTAACGAGGCTTTTGACTAGACGGTGCCTCCAAATTACGAGAAAACAAAGTAATAAAGTTCATAAAATCTGTCGGCAAAGACCAGTTTAGCACGATTGCCCTTTATCTCGTACGATTGTTTCTGTCATATCCAGTATTTCCGGTAGCCTGTCAGCCAATTTAATTATTACGCGAGGCACCCAACAATGCAGCAGATGTGAAAACTCATCGGGCGAAGCGAAATGTATCGGAAAAAAAGAAAAATTAATGCTGGCAGAAGTTCAATTCGCCTGCAGTAAAACAAACGAAATTACCGGCTGTAATGCGATTATATTGACAGGCGCGTCGCAGCATTACAATCTGTCTGCACGTGACCCGACAGAATGCTGGGGCGGGTGCCACAAAAAAAGGGATGTAGCTACTGTTTTAAAATAATAACCACCTCACATTCGTAGCTCCACAGTATCCTCCGACCGTTGTGAGCGCTAAAGGCACTGTTGTAGCCGTTTCGCGGAGTAGCTGGTTTCAATTTCGTGTAGACCTGCTTGCTTTTCCCTTCTGCAAATTTCACTGCAGCACAAAGTACTATACAACTTGCTGTATACTGCAGGGCTCACATAACGGCACAACTTTCTGCTAGCGTTAGGGGGAGAGGGAAATGTTTTTGACAGTTCTGGGCTGAGAAGCACTCTGTTGTAATATGATGAGCCTGCGTTCGAAAACAGCTGGTATTGACGGATGAAAATATGGAGAAAATGTACCAGCTACATTTTTAAAAACACAACACATTTATTCGTGTAGGTGCTGAAGAGTCGAAGCATTCCATTACTTTTGATCCACAATATTAAGTATACCTATAAATCAGTCCTGGGGACGGAAAGTAAAAAAGACAAAAGACAAAATAACTGAACGTAAAAAAATATACTGTAGTGCAATTTTCCAAAAAATCTTACCCTTTGGGCGAATTTAGAATCTGACGGGGGCCAAGAGCAAAAGTATAAATTCTGGCTGGAAGCAGACAACCAAACTGTGACTAAACATTCCTATCTTACGACGTGAATGAGATGCTCGACATCCTTTGAGAGGCTGAGAAGACTCCTGTCAGTGGACTTAATACAGTTGGATTTGGAGATGCAGTGGAACATTAGTTTTGAAGAAAACAGATTATAATTGCTAAGAGGTTCTGTGACAAGTTATAATGGTCAGATTTTTAAGGGTTGTAATTTACTACGCATCGCGTTTACCCACACACAAAAATTCTGAAAATTGCAATTGAAAATCAAACTTTCGTGTTAAGTCGTTGCTGACAATGGAAGTACACACGGCAGAGTAGGAGGAGAAGAGGATAGGAACGAATCGAAGACCTTCAATGAAGGGGTACCTTACATTGTGGCGACTCTTCCAGGGTAAGATCCTCCTGAGAACGGGTACTATTACATATCGACAGAAACCTTTTAATATGGTGAACTGTAACTTAATGGAAAACACCCCCCTGCACGAACTTATTGGCCTTCTATTATCTTCATTGCGGAGCCCATCAACTATCGCTCGTTGTCTCTAAGATCTTGGTTCACAACTAATTCGAAGGAACTATTAAGCAAATTCTGAGTATTGCACGAATTTTTACTTAAACAACCCTACATATTTCCACTCCTCGGAAAATGGGTAAAGAAAAGCCTGAGAAAGATTAACCTAGAGCATACGCTGGCAGATGGTTTGTTCAAGGCCACAAGACAACGTCGAATAACAGGAGAAAACAGTGTTGAAGAAACAAGTCAGTAGAAATTAAACACTATGCGTACCAGAAGTTTCTAATTTCTTTATCTCTGTAATACATTCCATGCATTGAGGCACGTACACTTCTTACCGTTAGTTTCCGTAACCACTCAAACTTTTTCTCATGAACGACGCTGCTGAATGGAAACGAAGCCTTTTATTTATTTTTTATTTTATTTTTTGCTTGTAGGTTACATATCGATGAAACAATGTCAAATAGAATTACTAAGAGCGTTAGGATCAACCGGAAACTGTTACTTTGTCGCTTCACATTTAAAAAGATACTGTTGTGGAAATACTTGCTGCGTAGCTGAGAGCAGCACTCGATGCAAGTCCGGAAGGAGATCCAGGATTTTTTTTTTCTTTACGGCTTTACGCCTCGTCGACGGCTAAGGTCATTAGAGGTCGGATGGGACTTGGGACAAGGAACGGGAAGGAAGTTGGCCATGGCCTTTTTGGAGTGATTTGAGGAAATCATGGAAAACCCAAATCCGGATGCCCGGACGGGGATTCGAAACCGCGTCCTCCCTAATGCGAGGCCAGAGCATTAACCGCTCATCCACCACGCTCGGTGAGATCCAGGAAGCGTTGACTGGATACCTTGCGGGAGAACCTGTGACTACTCAATGCCTCACCTGTCATGCTCCAGATCGGCATAAAGGAAAAAATAAATCCAGTACAGCAGACCCTGCAATGCGGGATAAATTCTAAGAAGAAGAATCTCGACAGTAGGCTGCTGAATAATTACCTAAAATGTCAATATGTATATGACAAATAATATTGTTTAAAGATACTGTATCAAAGCTGAATGCCATTTGGAAGAATCATGTTACAATAAGATTCATGAAGGCTTTAGTATTTGTCATTGTTCCTTTATTGCGCTAAAACATGAATCGTGAAGACGAAGAACTGCAGAACGGAAATTTTCAAGATGCTGACATATGCTGAGAATACTGTGCATGGAAAACAGAACCAGGACCACCATTCTAAATAAAAATTCAAATTGAAATAATACAATTTTTCATATATTACCAAGAAACGTACATATTACCCAGCGATGGAGACAAAATATCTACAAAAAATGATTAACCAGGGAAATTTGAAGGTCATCATTGACGTGGAAGGTGGCAGATAAACCAAATTTAGGTTAAAACCAGCCACATACTCTCAACTTTCCAGGAAGCAGGAGACGGGAACCGATGAAGATAGACTTTACATCCAGTTACTCACTTGATGGGTCACCAACTTTCAACTCTCAAAGCAGGAATCCAGAGAAACTGTAAGCAGAGTAAATTAGTTTAGTGTTGAGACCTGCTTGCAGAGTTTCGATCTGCCGCGCATTCCACCTCTGTAGTGGCTGGACCTACAGTTTAACGTGGAATCCGGAACGTCCTGGCGTAGATCATACGACCAAACTCAACTCTTCAAAATTTCTGACCCCACCGGGAGTTGAACCCTGGACCAGACTATAAACATAACCACTAAGCCACAAGGTGATATACTTGGGACAATGACCTCACTACGGATTTGTACCACTTCCGATGGAAACTGCATTGTGGAGCGAGTCAACAACGAACTGAAATTGGGAAAATGTCCAAAATTTATGTTTATAAATTTTTTGTAAGGTTAATTTGATGAGAAACCAAGAACATGGCAGCAGCGCAAGCAGAACAGAGAGGGTGCCATAGCGCCACTCGTGTTAATTCTCAGGCTCCTTTCTAGAGCCGCCATTTTGCTCGTCTACGTGCAGCAGTAAGCAGAGGATATTATTAATCCGGAACCAGTCCCCCGGCACGCGCGTTCCCAATGTACTATGCAAATAACAGGATTAGCATTCTTCGAGTGGCACCGCTCCACCTGCACAGCTTGCCCGGCGAGGGCGCCACTTGTTCCGCGTCAACAAGTGCTTGCGTCACGACTCAGCAAGACTGGGGACGCACTATATTGACAGAAATGTTGTCATTTTTGGCACAAAATGGATGTCTTGATTATCAAAACAAATACATATATATATATAACTAACTAAGACCATGTTAATCCTTCGGGGTTTTTTTGCTTTTTTTTAGTTTAAATCAGTCTTCCAACTAGGATCTGCAGCCGTAGAGGGAACCGTGGAATCCGAATCATGGAGCGTTCTGACGTACTTCACGACACAGCTAACTGTGGGGAAGATCGGGTTAAGGGCTCATTAAAATCCCGCGGAAACAGGGATTCCATATCCCGTCAAACGTGAGCCACTCCATCAAATATCTGAGCAATATATATTTTATAAATAAAACTGAATTGTTTCGTAGGGCTGCAAACCTTTATGCCTATAGCTGCGTCGAAGATGACTTCATTAGAAGCCAGTAGTCAGTCGTTGGTTGGTTATACTGCTAGTGCTGATTGAAGTTCAGCTTATGATTGATCTGTTCTTTACCCTGTGCCTGCCGTACCAAGGGTATATATTCAAACAACACATTAAATGTTTAAAAGAATTTATTCTTGCAAATAGCAAACAGTGAAAAAACAGAATTAATAGAGAATCAATCATTTAAGGTTACTATTCACATAATAATTCTACAGCATTTGCCAATAATTTGTCCATGTTGATGGAGCGGTCCAGTTCAGTACAGGTAAAAGGACAGAATAATTTTACACACACTTTGTTGTATGCTGTTCGCCACGTTTGCCCGTCTTGCAAGAAGCTCTACTTCTTCAAATTGTCCTTGGATCTTACATTTGGGCCTGGTTTTAACCTACTTAATGTCTTGGTGGTGGACCACGTATCTTCATATCCAGGGCGGAAGTTGTTCTTCAAGATTTACCCTCTTAAGGTGGTTGAGGAATTTAAGAGTCCACAATTTTTCCGTGGGAGATTATATGAGAAATGCAGGCAACTGTCCCTGGATTTCATTAGAGTGGTTGGCACGTGATGTTCACATAAAGAGTGAGCTGAGTTGGTTGAAACTTTCAGCCTCTAAACGTTGGTAGCTACGTGTCGCCGAATATCGGATGGGGTTATGATCGCAACCTGATATTCAGCATGAAGTAACTGGAAACGTAGAAAGACTAAAAAAAAATTATAACAGTGGCCATACAAACAGTGCGGCACAAAACGAAAGCTGCTTTTTTTAAATTTCTTAGTGCTTGATGCGTCGAGGATGTTAGAGGTGAAATACGATTTGAAATAAGACACAAGATGGAGTTTGCCCATGGCGTTTTGAAGACATCGGCCCGCCATTCTTCTGAAATGATTTTGGGAAACCATTTAAAACTGAAAAAAGTGCTGAAGATCTGCCTTGAAGAGAGCATAAAACTAATATATCTGTATGTATATATTTCTTCTGTCCGTGTGTATGTCACTTAACTACTCCTAAACGGCTAGACTGATTTTTATGAAATTTTGTGTGTGTGATTAAGTTGATTCGAGAATGGTTTAGATTCCCAATTTGATTTGCAAAAGCCCACCCCTCTCCCAACAGAAAACATCAACGAAGATAGCGGCCTTTTACTCGGCAAGCATTGGCGACTGTTGACATAGCAACTGTTGCTATGTCAACATAAATATTATCTCTGAAGCGCGGCATATCCCGAAAAGCTATTACCAATGCCAGGTCTTCGTGAACGAGGAGGAAATATTGTTCGACGTACACGGAATGAACAAATAGTTCATAACCGTCGGTTAAATAGAACGACGGCAGAAGATCAATTGACGGACAATGTAAATTTAAGAAATCAGGTTCAAACAGACAGACGTACAAATGTAAGTCGAGAGCATCGCAATGAACGTCTTCGGTTTAAAGCATTGAGACAAAGAGGCACGTCAACGAGTCATCGAGAGACATGAGAACACATGATCGTCAGCGCGTGCAAGAACGTCGCGCATTGACACGTGCCAACTTTAACAGATGATACGGTTAGGTTGAATTGCAGGCTGACCAAAATATTCTGCATAACAGAATCCAATTCACCCCGTTCTGGGAGTGGTTCGGGTATATAAATGTTTAGTTTACTTCTGGAAATAGATGGTGCAAAATTAATGAACTTGGTAAGCATTATTTACATCAAAAATATAAAAATAGTGTACGGATAAACCAATCCCAATTAAACCGGGCAACGCCAGGTACTCTGCTAGTTATGATATAAAAGAATTCACATGTACATTATAGTACTTCGGAACGGTTTTCCGTGTACGACAAATCATCGTCCTCAATATCTTGAAAACTAATAGTAATCCAACCATTTCCTCCAGTACCTTTAAACAATTTTTTCTTTGTTACGAAACGCCACCTGCGTATCTATTGAATTAATTTGTTTCGTTTACATCTATTTTCCATCTCTCTCGACGCCTTAAACGCATTACCAGCTTCTTATTTAGAAGATTCAGCCATATCTTTTTTATTTGACAACTTTTTAACATAGTTTCGTTTGCAATGCTGACTTTTTATCCCCCAGTTCTTTTCACGCTTTTAAGCTTTTTTTGGTAGTGTTACTAATAGTTTCTCCAACACTATTATTCATTTATAAACTAGAAGTTAGGTGTCTAGCCTGCTCTGATACAGAATGTGTTCTCATTTCATAAAGTTTCTTTGTTCTTCGGTACAAGAGTCTATATACCTACTCACTACTCTTTCCCCGAAGAGAACAACATAACTAATCTTGCCACTGACAGTGGTTGATTTAAATCTGAATTACTTTTCCTAGCAAATCCTTTGAAGTATATTTACAAATTTATTTTCCTCTTGGTTTAGAGTTCAAGTTGGGTATAAATTCCCCGAACAATTGAATTACTTAAAGATTTAGTTACATTACATTTCTGTTTACATGATACTATCCTACATTTCAGAGCTTATCCTTTTCCTTTCGTTTTTTTTTTTTTTTTTACTTATGGCTTTACGCGCGTTGACGTCATTAGAGGCGGGATGGGACTGGACACTTGAGACGGGAAGGAATTTGAGCCATGACCTTTTTGAAGGACGCATCCCGGCATTCGCCTGGAGTGATTTGAGGAAACCATGGAAAACCCAAGTATGGATGCCCGGACGGGGATTCGAACCGGCGTCCTCCCGGATGCGAGGCCAGAGCGTTAACCACTCACCCACCACACTCTGTTTTTTTCTTTTCGGATCGAATACACCAATCATTTTTTTTTCGTATTCTCAAATTTACTGTCACATTACTGGTAAATTTGAGGAAACGTAGTATGTAAAAGGGCTGATACGTATTTAAGTATGCCGGAATGAATACTACAAAGAATTTAATTGAATATGGGAATAGAAAATTGTGGAAGCCATATCAATTTACTATACTATGCAATTACCAATACATTGTCTAGTTTACATTAAAACGCACATCAAATAATGCAGTGCCCTGTAAACTGAAAATATTGTTTTAAAAGAGACAGCTATATTAGCTAATAATCACTATTACATTTAAAAACTATTGAAACAAAGTTAGCAGAAGACTAACGTTGACAAATACAAGCAAGAACCAAATATCATATTCAGAGATGCACCACATGCATTAAGTAATAATGCCATCTCCTCATCAAATTATAAAAAATCGTCCAAGTGTACAGAATAGTCTCTGTCTTTAGGAGTATCCTGATTGCACTTTAAGCAATTTCAAATGTTTTGTTCAGCAAATATTATACAGCGGCGAAAAAGAAAGATTTTCACACTACGGATGTACAATGCAGACAAGTAGTGTATCTAGTTTTGTCCCGTCAAGGAAACGAAACCTTGAGAATGAGAAATATTCGATCCTAGTTTTGTCTATTAAGGAATGAACGTATCTCTGTACATTCAACAAGGAGACATAAAATACGACTAGGAAATCGCTCTAATTTAATTTTGAATTTGGTGGTGTAATTAAGTTTCATGTTTTTAATTAACGAAAACATAATGAAAAAGGAATTCATTTCCAACGTGCTGTATGGCGTTGTTTAAACGAATTTCATAACGTAATTTAAATTGAACACAAATTAATCACTTTCCGAATCGTTGCGATTCGTTTCGCAATCATTATTAAAGCTGCTCTGGTGTAAACTCATCAACTGAAACTAGTCTGTGATGTGGAGACGAGAAAAGAGCCAATCAGCAAGCGATAACGAGTCATGTGATATCGAACAATGTGCAATCAGCTGCCAGACACAAAATGAAAGGATGGTACGTATTATGATCTATTTTTTCTCTAAAGCTTAAATGGTTTGAGATGTGAAACGATTCTATAATGTGAAATAAGACTTTACCAGCACAAATTTGATTTGGTAAATATAAGGAAGCGATAAAGGCTTTGTGAGGGGCTGCCATACATACATGTGTATATCTGGTCATGTTCTGTGTAGAAGTTACGGAACTGGGAGGTATCAAACAGAAAATCTCTGTTTTATTACGACGGGTCAGAAATCTGGTATCAATAAATCGATGCACCACCAAATTGAGAAAAAAAATGGAGGTCAGCACTATGAACTTCATTAACATAACAATATGAATAAAAAAATAGATATAAATTTTATACGTCTTCAGTTACAGAAAAACTGAACTACTCTGGTGAACTGCATGAAGAAAACATAGGGCAAAAAAGTAAGAATGGAGAATGTTTGCACTAAACGGCACAGGATTTTAGTGAGAGAGATAGGAAAAGTGATTGACTGGTGTAAAAAGTTTGCAGCCAGGCACAGAGTGGAATCTGAAGAAATAAGTTCATCACCATTAATCGGTTATTGTTGAAATATTAGTAATCAAGTCTACAGCTATGAGAAGGATCTAGTAGTTAAATACTTAATGAAGTTCATTAGAAAGTTCTAATGAAAACGAAGATTTCTTGTCAAGTTGAGAGTCCGAAACTGTATGCGAAGCTCATGAAGCCTGCCTTGAAGTTGCAGCGACTTTCAAGTTTGATATCAATTTTTTACTATAACCAAATAAATTGATAAAACACGACGCAGGGATAGTACCAGAACACTTCGATAGCAGAAAACGACAAGTATATCAGTTGAGTAGTAGTTGTACCCAACTTCCGTTGCACGAGAATACACACTGTCATGTCCTGAATTCGAAACATCTTCGTGACTGCCTTGCACTGGAACACAGAGCATATGGATGCCAACAGTACTCAACAGCGACATAAATGGTGAAAGCGACGAGAAACGGCTTTGCAGCTAACAGCTAGTACTAGGCAGACAGTGATATATTTTCAACACAAAAACAAATTTCGTTTAGGTGAGTAACCTTGTTAGCCTACACCATGTGGGAGTACGCAAACACGCAATGTCTCAGAGAAACAAATATAAATGCTTACGGGATTATCGCTGCGTTGCTATATTCTTAATTCTTCTTTTCCCGACGTTTCGACCTAGTCTTCGGTCTTCATCAGGGGTCTTGTGCCGAATCTGCTAAAGATTGGGCTCTTCTGGAGACCGGCGTGGCTAGTTGTTTATTTGTAATGTCGATTGACTATCCAGAGATGTTGTTTACGATGGATAGTCAGACAATCGACAGTACAAATAAACAACCAGCCACGCCGGTCTCCAGAAGAGCGCAATCTTTAGCAGATTCGGCACAAGACCCCTGATGAAGACCGAAGACTAGGTCGAAACGTCGGGAAAAGAAGAATTAAGAACATAACACGCAGCGATAATCCAGTAAGCATTTATATTTGTGATATGACGCCTGCGAAAACAACAAAATCATTTATATCTCAGAGAAACAGTTTGTTTTCGTGTCCACGTGGAGCGAGTGTTGTTTAATTTCTGCGAGGCGCGAAAATGGGGGTTTGTTGTAATATTCACCATCATTCCCAGGCACATACAGGGTGTCCAGAAAAGGACTGCCTGATTTCAAAATTAAATATCTCGAAAACAAAGATCAATAGAGGAATGTAGTAACTATCATTTCACACTGCTGTATACTCGTACACTTCTTACAGCTGTCACAATAAACATACCGTTTACTGCATTCCTCTATCGATCTTTGTTTTCGAGATATTTAATTTTGAAATCAGGGAGTCCTTTTCTGGACATCCTGTATGAGGCTACTCATCGGGGCAACCGAGTTTTTTCGTCACAACCCCTCCCCCTCCCCCCTAACAGACCTCGTCGGATACTACCCAGTAACCTACAGTCGCTTCTGCTGCTGAATTAGGCAGTCTGAAGAATTAACCGCCATAACAGCGTTTCGCCAGCCATTAACGGTGACCACGGCGAGCGACGTGGATGCGGCTTCAGTAGATACTCACCAATGTAGCCTTAAGCGTTAAGAAACTACTACATTGAGCTGGGATGGAACAATGTGTCCAGGTTAAAATTCCACGCCAGGCGTACCGGCCATTCTGACTGTGGGTTTAGGCAGCTCTTAATCTCAGTCTCCAAGATAACACACTTCACAAACATACACGTATCATACAGAACACACGTTTCTTTCAGATTGTGACGTTTCATCCATTACTATAGGAGAGTGGTCACTGCTGAGGCGAAAGGAAAAAGGGGGGGGGGGAATCTAAACTCTGCCACGAGGCGGTCAAACCCCACCTTATCTACCACGGCAAGAAAACCATTTTATGGATTTCGAAATAAACGCAATAATGCTCTGGGGATGTGGCCTCTGGACTTGGAAGTTCGCAAGCGGGGAGCATTATACTGGCTCAGGAAAGGGAATCCGGAACAGGTAGAGAAAATCACGGGATCACCAGCAACAACAGCTGCAGAAGTAAACAAATTGTTATTGGAAGAATGGCAGCAAAGGTGGAATGATAGCACAACAGGAAGAAGGACATATGATATGTTTCTAAGTGTCTGTGAAAGGCTCAAAATGTCGCATCTTCTCCCATCGCCTGGGCTGGTACATTACATAACAGGTCATGGCCCTTACAACAGTGAATTGCAAAGAAGAGGAGTAGTGGACAATGGTAGCTGTGACTGCGGAAGCGAGGGCACTCCATAACATGGGAGTGTATTTCAACAGCGGAACAAAGAACCCCATATCAGCAAATATTACAGGACAGGCGAATTTTTGACATATTGCGTGACCAGGAATTGTGGTACTATCTTGATGAAGCTTGCAATCTGGCCTCACAAGCAGCCAAAGAAAGGTTCTTGGCACTTAGAAACCGTTTCAACCGACAGCGACCAGCGACCGAGCAGTGATAATTCCCGAATAAAGAAACTCCCGATGGGTCGAAGGAGGACGCCTCTACTTCCTGAAGTCATCTCCTGAGGGAGATAAGTTACTCCGAAGTGGCTGTGCCGGGAGTAAATGTGTAAAAGTGTCGTAAATATACAAAGTGAGAAACAGTGGGACAACAGTGAAATAAGTGATTTGTGTATGTGAAAGTTTCTTTGTTTAATTATATATAGTAGTATTGTGTGTGAATGTATGTTATTCAAATTACTAATTTACAGTATATATGTATATATCAAAAAACACTAACACATATCATATACATTCTTACACATTGTTAATTTAATTATGTAACAAATTTTGTGAAATTTCATAAGTTTATGCGTTACTAACTTGTCTTACATCCTGAACAATATTTAGCTATTAGCTGCAAACTATAATTTTATCTTATGTACCTCTTGTAATATATTGGAAATATGGGCCCAGAGTAGAAACTAGGTGCTGGGCTATTATGTACCAGGATATAAAATAAAAAAAATAAAAAAATAATGCTCTTCGTTGGAAATGAAATTACCTAACCAGTTACCAGCTTTAATAAAGATTTTGCTCATAACAGCGTTGTAAATGGCAGTATTTTCTTAAGCACAAAGAGAATGACATGCTTGTTTGTGGATGGAAGTATAATGGATGAAAACACTGTCTAATCGTAAGGGTTGGTGCCGTGGGGTACGAGAAGACGATCCTCCCGCCTGCAGTGAGCACAGGGCGGGACTGCCACTCCCTTCCCGTGTACGGCGCAGACCTGCCCCTCATCTGCATGCTATCCGCCGCACACACGCTGGCAAGCAAACAAGCACGTGCAGAACCAACCAGTCACACCACTTCGTAGAGTGTAATGGGTCACCTGTCCAGGAGTTTAAGCACAATATTTTGAGTTTGTACGATATATTGTAGCACATTTACTAACTGGTCGCACTGAGTAGTTGTATCACGGTTTACTTATAACTGTATTCTTTGAGTCCGAGTTGTGTACAATTATTACGCTGACCAGATTTTAAGGTTAGCATGTGCGCAGGCTAGAGGAAGTATGATAATATTGCGAAAAATGGATCAATGACATAAGAACACAACCAACCAGAGCAGAACAGACAAAGACATTATACTTCCTGAGAAAAATAATTGTGTTTGAAAGCATAAGTACATCGTGCCTCCAAATTTATTAGAATACAACCATTTTCGTTTAAAAGCTTCGTAATTTTTGGACTACCACGGGCATATATTTGTCGGCGATCAGGAGATTCCAAGTTGGAGTTACCCCAAGTAATTTTACATACAATTTTTTTTTTTTTTTTTTTTTTTTTAAATCTATAGATCATGTGTGAAGAACACTGGATTTCAGTTGCATACAAATACAGACGGGTCGGTTTCCTTACAGGATTGTCAGTTGCTTGATTTCTTCTGATAAATTAGTCGTGAACTACTTAATCTCACATGCTTCGTACATTAATGTATGACAACGGTCGCGATTAATTTCTTACAGACGTGTGCTCTTCTGCACCTGTGTGTATTGCTCCACGGTTTTCCCTTGTCTGTATTCCACAACGGACTTTCGCAGTCCACGAATATCCAGTTCGGTACGACTGTTTATACCTTCCCTTATTGATCATACAAGAAAATGTGTATCGGAATAAACCTTTTTTTATTTCTTATTATGAATTTATTCAACCAAATCAAATAAATTTTTGTTGCATTATTTTACACAATACTTTATGCATCAGTTTCCAGTAGATCTATTATTATGAACAAAGAATGTCAACGCAATGTAAAGACTGGAAAATCGATGTGATCTTGTGACCTACACAAGATCTTATTGTGTTTACAAAATGGGTTCTAGGCGATAAAAGAAGACGATGTCAAATGAAACTTACCGAAAGGTGTGAAGCATAAAGTAGGTGTCCAAGGTTAGGTATTAAACAGTATTCATCTTTTTGAAATGTGGAAAATTATATATGTGTGTTGCAAAGTTTTATGTTATACCGTTATTTGTTGATCTCCTTCTTACGTAAATGAATGGAAATTTTTTTTTTTATCTGTTTAATGTCTCTCTAACAGCGAGGTCTTTAGAGACGGGAAATGATGGGGGGCAAGGAATGGGAAGGAATTCGGCCATGGCCTTTTGAAGGAAGCATCCCAGCATTTGCCTGGAGTGATTTGGGAAACCATGGAAAACCCAAATCTGGATGCCCAGACGGGGATTCGAACCGCCGTCCTCCCGAATGCGAGGCCAGAACGCTACCCGTTACACCACCACGCTCGGTGGGAAAAAAGACTATTAATATAATGAAATATATTCAATAACTTAGAATATATTTTGTAAAAAACAACAAAAATTGTACTGTTAACCTGATAGAGAAATTGTTCGTCTCAGATCAAACCATGAAACGTTACGAATTGTGTGTGTGAGATAAACATCGACATATTAAACTTGTAGCCGATTTTATTTGAACATCGATTTGCTCGCCGTTACACCTGTTTAAAAATGTGTATCAACCACAGCGAATGAAAGTCACAGCACATCTAACACACAGACCACTACCAAGCGGGATTCAATTTCAGATTTGTGTTCACAAAGGGGGAGAGGGGGGGAGGATGGGTAAACAGCAGTTTAAATTTTATTTCACACGGCAATGCTCCCAAAATATTGAACCGAACTATATAACAGCAGAGATCAAGAGGATCTCGTGATTGGTGATAACAATTGGGTTGCTAGATTTTTTGCCGAATGATGTGGTGAACTTGTTTTATTTGAATTTACTAACTCGCATATAGCCTTCGAAGCGCTGGTTAAACTGAAGTTTGGCCACGTTGTAAAAGGACAGACATCATTTCGATTAGCTCAGAAACAGAAACTAAAGCAATTTCAAAACTTAAGGATCTCACTGAAAGAAAGTAAGATACCCATATGCCATAAAACAATCCGCAAAGACGGACGTCAAATGCCAGTTGTAATTCTGACCCATGCTAAGTAGCAATCTAACCAAAACATTCGCTAGATTGGTGCTCGAAACACAAAGCTTTTATCTTATATATCTATGGACAAAGAATTTAAAGAATACTTTTAAATATCAAAAGAATATTACGTAAATATAAGCATATAATGATTGATATGTCGATTTTAACGCAATACATACTTTTATTTCAGTATTCTGTCAGTTAATTTATTCGCGGATGCTTGTAAATGTTATTAAATAACCTCCACTATCAAGAATAATAACGCAAAGTTTGACGTCATACATGACAACTTGCTTATTATATTAATAGATGGCTACTCATCGAAAATGTAAAGTTCCAAGAAAGCGTACAGGGTGATTTCTATACGAAATTTACCTCAAAACAGTCTAATTACTTATACTTGCTAGCTCTTTATTACGTCATTGTATAGTTAAAATGGCGGGTCCGCGACTGCTTATATTCGATGCTTTTATTAACTGCTGTGAATTGCCTACCACATTTTTAATTCAATTTCTGGAAAATATGAAAATTTTTAGTCCTGCAATCCAAATAGCACCTATCAAGAAAAAAAAAAAAAAAGAATCACGTTATTAGTTGGGAATGCCGTTACTATAATGGGTATGAAACAAGAGCCAAATGAAGGCATGATATTAAAGAGATTTATTGGGGGTTTAAGAGTCTGTGAAAATCTTAACTAAAAGGTAAAGATTAATTGCTTGAGTAAATTACTGTGTTTTATACCCCTAACATCAAATCAGTCAACACGCTGCTGCCAAACATCGCCACCCTCGGGCATTGGTAGTTTTAATTACATAACACGTTCCCACGTCGCTACTATTTGTAATGTTGGATGCTTGCTTGCCCCATTATGTAACTAAATTAAAAATATATGGAGTGAAGAAATTTATTCATCGAAACACGTTGACCTAACCCATCCTTGGCTTGTTTGTTGTAAAATATTTTTTGTACAATGCCAATTGGCGTAAATAAATAAATAAATGAAACTTTTTATTATTATTATTATTCACATTTACTTGGTTTGGTACGCAATAACTACCAGGAACTGAAATTTCTTTGGTCGAAATAAGACCTGAATATAGGTTCTCCCTTGGTGCACCTTCTTGTAGGACAAATTATCAGCCAACGGTAAAGATACTGCAATCTGCTAGCCACGGTGTCGGTAGCGGTGATTGTGGAACGTGTGAAGTACTGCCATACAATAACACCAAATAAATGCAGCAGAGATATTTATATCATTCTCTACGGCTGAACGAAAGGCTCGAAGCAAAAATAAACGAGATGTGATTCACAAAAATAATCAACTTATGTTTTATATTTAATTAAATTCATGGAACCAAATATATATAACAGAGTGTTAACGCTAACTCAAACACACTGCTACCACCAGTTCTATTTTGTTTACATTGAAAATTGCGATTTTTCTGTTCAAATTTCTGACTGTTCTGTATGATTTAACTTTGTTTGACTTCGGGTGTAGTAGTAAACAATTCCATTGTCGCTAATTTTTATGAAAAGTTACCTATTTAAGCAATCCAGTAACTAAGACTGTCGAAATGTTCTAAACTTCAACATTTGATGCAGATTACGTTGAGAACAGAATATATTTCACTGGACAAGTTTAAATGATCTGTTACTGAATGGGTCGTATCAACAGATGGGAAGCCAATTCCGTTCGCATAGCTCTTCCATCACACTGAACACCCTTTAAGATCGTAACATTCAGTAATTTCATGTTATTTTTCTTTTCATACCTGCAGTCGTTGGAGTATACCATATCTGTGAATGGCTGCGGATCCAGGGAAAGTTGGAAAAATACAAAATCATTTTACAGTAATGATGTGAGTTACCAAAGAAGTACAATTAAAATTTAAGAGCGCAGCAGGAAAACTTCAAATTCGCCGATTTTCACCAACAGTTAGTAACAAATTTTACAGACACAAAAAGTTCTAAATAAGCGACGCTACCTTTGCAGGCAGGATTCCGTGGGCCGCACCCTCACCCTCACTGGCGGAGGGAAGTCTCCATTAAGGGGATGCAACGTACCTGCAACAGGACACACAGAGAGGCATGTTAAAAGGCCGCCCGCATCAGAAAGGCGGGCTCGCTGCCGCGAATTGAGACAAAGAGCTGCGTTTTGTGTTCGAGGCACAAAGACTTAGCAGGGCACACACGTACAGCGAACGACGCAAAATTTTAGCCATCTTGCAGCGCTAAAGTCTTTTGATAATATGTGGTATTGTTAAATACGCCAGTTTAGTAATTCGTGTCTACGAGCAGCGAACATGCGGGCGTCTAGGAAGTAACAATTTAGCATAAAGGCAGTCTGTAGTTTCTAAACATGCCGTTGTCACCATTTTGTATATAAAGTAATTCTGTGAGGGTAAATGTGACGGAGAAGTAATATTTATGCCGCAAGCACAGTACCAAAATCTTCATCTTGTAAACAGTAAAGTATCAAATGGTTTTAAAAAACGTGCAGATCAGCGCAAGGAAAAACGGGAATACACTAATAAGAAAAAAGAAAAAAAACTATCCAAAGGACAGCCTTTGAGGTGAGAAACGCAAGTCATTTTGCTTTTTAGCAAGTTGGAGATAGCACGTAGGGAAACACCCTTGGAGCATTTCCTCTGAAGGCACCATAATACCAAACAGAAAACGACATCTGAAATTAAAATAACTACAAGACTACTCAAAGTGTCAAGAATAGGCATAACGGGATGTCATATGTACAACAAAGGTAATTAAAACGATGGAACAGCGCACTGGATGAACAGATATATTTCAAGAACAAAAGATAACAATTTAGCGAAATAGTATCTGCTTGTTTGGGACAGTGTTCCAGAACTAAAACCTCTGATAGCAAGCATAGTCATCTGGTTTTAACGTTCAGAGACTTCAGGAGCATATTACGACTCTTTACTACGGGTGACACTTCCTAACATACTAAACAAATGGAACAAGTTGAACCTTCCCGAATGCAACAGCCGAGAATCTGGAGAAAAAGGACACCGTATTATCACCTCTTCACCATTACGACGCATCTTGGGAGAATTAGTTTAGGGCTGTTACATCACTTCTGACGTCATACTGCACGTTTGAACTGAAATGAATTCAACTGCGATGAAGTTCTTCGACGGCAATTTCCCTAGTCATCTGCGTCTCCCTCTCTTATTAATATTATTTTTACTATCATCTTATATAGTTTGAGTGTAAATTCTCCCACCTATCTACTTTTGCCATTTACGAATTTTAATTTTAAATTCCTTCAGTGTTTTCGGTAAAATATTAATCACCTACCTTGGCAAATTATTCAAATCCCTGACACCCTAATCACGAAAGAAAATTTTCCCACTCCCTAATGCATGAACTCGAGTGCCAGGTTGTACTAGCTGTTATCTTTTCCCTTCCATGCATTATTCCTAATTCCAATTCAAAAGTTTGTTTAAAACTTTAATTTACAAATGTGTTTATTTTTTATCTGTATTCATTTGTAACATTTTTCAAATGAAGAATATATTTGTTTAGCAATTACATATATAAAATAAATTAAGGAAGAGATGCAAGTAAACAATTATGTAATTAATTCTATTCGTGTTAGAAAAAAAAATCATCCTATAATAGAATGTTACCACGAAGAGTGGATTATATACATGATGACTACGAATAAACGACTAGGATTATTTGTAGTAGCTTCTAGGAAGTTATCAAATTGGTTGTAATACGCTGTCAAATGGTATTTTATGGAGAGCTAGATCATCTCCTCAACGTGATACTAACAGGATTAACAAAACTGGTGATCAATCTTCAGTATTTACTATCTGGTGCAAATCTCAAGGTATATTTAAAATGAGGGATTATAAATACTGTTACACTAATCACAGGAAGAAGATAGAAGACAGAACCAATCTTCGATAGAAGGGCGTGTTCTCCAAGGAATACTGCGAAATAAAATAAACAATTTGACCTAGGTTATTAGCCCAGTTGCCAAATAAAAGTGGCGTTAAGGCGAAGCGACGTGACGTGACTAAAATACCCTCCGCGACTCGGATGAAATATGACCAACAGAAACTCGTTACGTTAATCGCGGACGAAAGTAAGAAGGAGATTGAGATCTAAGAGGCAGTACATCTAGTCTGGGTAAGGCTCCCGGAGTGGGACGACCTGCTTATCGAAGTACAAATGAACGTGTTTCGCGGAAGTTCTCGGCGTGTAGTAATTAATCTCGCAGGGCAGAGTGTGCAACCAACCCCGCCCATTGCGTGTCCGGGTCTCCCCTACCACAGACCACAGACCGCGCTACGTCTTCCCGGAAATTTACGGTGTAAGAGGTCGCAGACAGAAAGATGGGGACGCCTCGCCGTGAAATGTGCACAGCACAAGTTACTGTCACTCGTGGAAGACACAAAGAAGAGAAAAGATCCTGCGCTGTCTTACTGTTTCAAAAGTTAACATGCGTACTTGATATGATCTTAGCAGGTGAGGTTTTTCGCTTTGTTTTAATATTTTCAGTCTATGACCGGGTGATTTAGAGGTACAATACTGGACAAACGCCAAAAAATGTCTATTCCACCACTATAAATATACTTGAACAAAAGGATTGCTGCTTTAGGCTAACCATAAACCCTACCTTATAATTCTTTCAACATTTAAATTTGTCCCTAAAAAAAAAAAGTCATTTGTGATAATCCCTTTGCTCAGCTAGCAAGTACTTCCTTGAAGCCTAAGCTTAGGCCACCATTATGTAAAGTTTCGAAACCTTACGGAGTTGTTCGTATATTACTGCAAATAAAGGGGGAGAGGGGTCAAGAAAAATTTGTTCTCCTAGACAAACATGTGAAGTACAGATGTTCACAGCTCGATAAACAATGGAATGAGATATTCTCAATTTTTTTATTTTTATTTATTAGAAGTAAACATGTGAGCTGTCTTTTAAGTTGTCGATCAGTTACCAGATGTATTTAAAAAATTGTATTACTTAGGAACTTCAAATTTGTCCTCAATATCGATCATATTCTTTATTCAAACGACAAGTAATAAAATAGTATCGCCTAATAAAGATTCTAATATCTGAGCAAAGTAAGCAAATATATATCTCGAGGTTATTTTGCTACGTATTAACGTCTTTTCACTGAATCTTGATTTTAGTTAAGAGTTCATTGCATATTAATATAGCGATAGTAAATTTTATTGGAACTAAATAATTGCACAAGCGGCAACGTGCCGCGGTGTTGGATGATTTGCAGCAGGATGTGCTGCCTAATCTGAAAACTTGTCATGCATAGGTTTTTGTACTAACTGAATATTTGCTGGCGTGCCACATACAAGATAACTATTAAGGTCACTGGTTTACGGAAGTCTAATTGCATAAGGTTCGATTCGCACTTGCCCAGTGTTTTACCAAATGATGCCACGTGTTTACGGATGAAATCAGCAATCGGGTGGTCTCATTGCCAGTGTTCATCATCATCGAGCTCCCCCTCCAACTACTAACGTTAAAATCACCATCGCAGGGTGGGGGAGGGGCAGGTTAGATTGCGTGAAAAGGACCCCGAGACCCTACACCAGCCCGCCTCCCTGTCTTCAACTCTGAGTAAGAAAAAAGTCTATGACTACAGGTCGAAGATATGTCTAGGCCAACTGCCAACAGGTTGGTCAAGAACTTTTCAGACAATCTTCAATCTTGCTTTTCATACACGAGGCGAATGACTTATCCTTATCGAGCGTGATGGGTGAGCGGTAACGCTCTCGCGTCGCATTCGGGAGACCCGGGCATGGATCCAGATTTGTGTTTCCCCAGATCACTCCATGTGAATGTCGGGATGCTTCCATCCCGTTTCTTACCCCCAGTCCTTTCACACCTCTAATGACATCAACGTCGACGAGGTGTAGTTTAAGCCATTAGGATAAGCAAGACTTATCCTTAACGAACAGAAATGTTTCTTACACCCGAGAAGATTACTTACACAGATAAATTTAGCAAAGAAAGATGCAGATACCGTTCACAGAAAATAACAAAAACAGTAGTTTATGTTATGCGCAATCAACAGCTCCACGAGACGTCTAACACAAATTAAACTGCACACCTGGTAGGACCGTACAAAACAATCATCACAGCAACATATTACAGAATGCATCAACAAATTAAAGTTACAGGCTGTCGCAAAGAAATTAAAAGAAAAAATGTAGTAGGCAATACAGCAGTCACACCTACAGCTTACACAGTAAAGAAAACAAGACTACACAAAATCATACACACGCAAAAACAACAAACACAATGCGACATTTATTTGAAAAAGCAAGGGTAAATGTAAAATCTAACAGCAACCAATTAATATAGAAATAAACCATTAATGCAAATGGTTTGCAATACTGAAAATGCAATGTCCCAAACTCTAGTCCACTAATAGGATAACTTCAAACACAGCGAGACACCTTAAAATACCACAGAGACAAACAGATAACCCTCTTTACAAAACAGGTGCTTACACTGAGCATTAGCTGTAAATCTTTGAAACGGCAAAATTAAAGAGAAATCATAACAATTGTGGGCAATCTTGCAAGTGTTTTTTGTTTACTCATCATCATTTATTGAGTCACTGACAGTTT
This sequence comes from Vandiemenella viatica, assembly GCA_031002005.1. Classification (NCBI taxonomy): domain Eukaryota; kingdom Metazoa; phylum Arthropoda; class Insecta; order Orthoptera; family Morabidae; genus Vandiemenella; species Vandiemenella viatica. Next base: position 236,397,989 of record CM061920.1, on the reverse strand, counting down.
AGTTACAAACTAAACAACTCGAATTTACTTGTTCTGAAAGTATATTCAACAGATGAAAACATAGCAGGAAAGGAGACTCAGAAGATTTCTAAACTGTAGGGCACTTCTATAATGTGCTCGAGTAGAAATGAGTTCGTACGAGAACTGTAGTATCAGTGGCGGGGAAGACGTAATCCGCCCGACTGTGAGCTGGTAATATGCAAATGTGTGATGGTTTTGTCTGGCGCATAATGTTAATTAAAAAGACTCATTCCTGGATTTGCATACATTCGTCAGTAATTCCCCTTTTTGTTCCCTTCATGTGTAACTCACAGGACGAATTTTTACTCGTTGCATTTGACAACATTTATAAATAACTAGACATGTAATATTAGACCAAAAATAGGGGAGACGCAATCCACGTGGTATTGTATCATATGAAGTGATTGTGCCGATTGAAGGGTTATTATAAAAAGCCTAGTATGGTTTATCAACATGGTACAGGATTTTTCTAATTATCTGTATTGTTAAAAATCTGTAAACGAGCTGTGTGCGTCTGAGGGTTTGAAATGGAATCACGCAAATAATACCGCAGCAATTTAGATAATATTTGGAAATTTTGATAGATTATAATCTAGCGTAAAATCTACGAACATGGAGGAAGAAGTTATAATCATTTCAAAATGGGACAGATATGCAACACAGATTACTCTATTTCAGACGAGCACTTCTTACAAGAAATAAAAAATCACTACTACTCTTTTGATTTTGTTTTATTTTTTGACATTGGTTATACATTAAGTTTTCTGAAATTTAGTTCATTAAAATAATTGAAATACGTGAATCAAACGTAATAAGAATAAGTAATATTTAACATCTTTGCGCTTGAAGAGATACTCACCTAAGATGACTCTACTACTCTTTGGAATCTTTTTATACTTTTCTTGAATATGGTTATTTATTTCTTCAGTTTTCTGCAATTTAGTAAATTAAATAAACGGAATACGGTAGTCAAACAATTAAAAACTTCAATAAGCGTACAGGAATTATGATAATTTAGGGTAAACATCTTTGTGCCTAGCGTCAATATTAAAATATGATTTTTGTGCTTTGTTCCGTATCACCATTTAGAAATTTTTTTTTTATTTAATGTTACGGAAGTTATATTTCCTGATGCGACTACAGATTTAATCCTAGTCCACTTTTTCGTGGACATCAGTACGAAAACCGAATCTAAGACAATAAAGAAATCTTTTAGATAAAATTAACAATTTTTTCTTATCAACGTTAATATCTGGTACTAGAATAAAAAGAGTAAAATATATCTAGACACACCGCGGGCAAATGCTGGTATACGCCATATCATGTTGTATAACTGTTATAGCGTTAAGCAGATAGATATACGTTTTGTGAAATCAGAAGCTCAAGCAACTTTCTGGATTAAAGAATAAAAAGAATTACGAAAGTATAGGCCGATCGATGCTATCATATCTGCTCAGAAAGACCAATAGTATTTAATTTGTGGAGTCGCTTTGTGTGGAGAGGCCATTGTGTGGAGAGTCCATGATGCGACCCCGTGACGCTGTAATGAATGCCTGAGACAAGTTCAGGCCGACCATCCCCGGTCCTCATTAGATGATCACGGTCAACAAGAGCACCGCAATCTTCCTGTTAGCCGCTGACTCACGGCCTCGACGCAATGGGAGCATCACAAAATCTCCCTGCTCAACATCACCCAGCACAGAGAAAGAGGCGACTCTCAAAAACTGAGCCATAAACTCAAGGAACGAGACGAATGCTCAAGGGAAACACGGCACTACATTGTTCATCCACCACGCATAAGACAGGAAAATTCCACGATCCTAAATTGCTCTCTGAATTCGGGTTTAACAGACTAGCACGTACTCGTAAGAAACTAAATGTCAGTTGCGTAAGGAGGCGTCCATAAATTACGTGAGGTGAAATAGGGAGGGGGGGGCGGGGGTTCGGCGAAATCTCACCAAATCTAACCAAGTGGGAGGGTGGGGGGGTCCTCACGTGAGGTATTTGAAATTTTTGGTGGACTGTAGAGCTAAAAATGACGCAAAAGTCGATTGGGGGGGGGGGGGGTCATCGAAAAGTGGCGGTGAGACTTTAAAAAAGGTATCAAAAAGTTACAAAGGAACACATCTCACCAGAGGGGGAGGGGTCGTACCAGATCTCACGAAGTCTCACCAGAGAGGGGGGGAGGGGGTCCGGAAATCCGGAAAAACACCTCACGTAATTAATGGATGCCCCTAATGTCATGTAACACGACGCCTACATCTTCATTACAGACTCAAGAACATTTACAATTCAACACTATCTTCAACAAAGTCTTTCTTCAATAACAAATTATTTTTTATGTCACTACATACGTATAAGTTGTATTAATTTCTGATGAAAAACCATACTAATTTCAACTGCTGGGCGATTTATTAAGGAGGAAATAGTAAAATGAGTCATCTTTCACATTTAGCAACAGACTATGATGGAGGAACCAATGGTGAGTGGCTGGAATAAAGCCGAGAAAACCGTCTAAACACGATATTTGAAGCCAACGCATTTCCAAAACACTGAAATATAGTCTCGGCTGCAACCAACACAACCACAATTCGAACCGGAATTATCCAAAGTAGCTCAGCTTTCACCGACAGACAGACACAACCTCTGTACACTTGTGGTGTTATGTCTTATACTATAGCTGTAGCCAGACGTATTGGTGCGCGGCTTCAAATTCACAGTTTCCAAATCGTGCACGTAAGCTAAATTCACCTATTAGCTTGTATCAATAGTTTTGTGCACTGACGTTCGTACAAGGCAACACAGGACGCTCAGCGTTGCCATTTTACAGTGTTGGAGGGAGAGCGCTACGCAAGAATGTTCCGAAGTGTGGCAACAGCGCAGTCGAACTCACCCGTCAGTTTCACTGACTACAGCTATAGCATACCTGCATTCAGCCTCCCCAATCATACCAAGCAAACATAGATCTCTGTCGCAGTCTAACAGCAACGACCGATGTCTTGAGTGGAACCATTGTCCACTGTAACCTGACTAGATGGTTTGTTTGCTTTTACCTGCAAAAACCATCGGGTGTTGATTTGATGACCTCCCCGATGTCAATTATTGTGTCTAATGCCCGAAGAACAACCGCAAAACATTATGGAATAAACTGGAAACCATCGGTTGACATGGGCTTTCCAATACTGGTGTGTGAGGCGGGAACTCATGCCGGCGCGCGTTGTGAGGAGACGGGGCGGGCAAGTTGAAGTTCTTCTGGTGTGCCCCGTTATACAGAGCACCACGCCGGGATAAGACCGCCGTCCATTGTGCGTGGGATAAAACGATTTTCCGGGCGAGCGGGCAGGCGCGATAAACACGAGGAGGAGAGCCGCACAGGTGGACCCCGAGTGGAACAACTTCCGCGCTGCTTTGTTCACAGCAGAGGACCTGCTCTGGCCAAACTACCCACGGCAGACACTCAAACTAACATCTTGCGTGCCTTCACAGCCACCAGTCAGGGTATCACGTTCGTTATTCACTCATTAGGTCCAGTTTCGTAACATTTCCCTGTATTTCAGTTATGCTTACTCTTCAGTAGTGGGCAGCCATCTCATCTCGTTCCATAACATTATTCTAAACCAGTGTACCTCAACATGTGATTTGCTGACCACTAGTGGTCTGCGAAGATGGTTCATGTGGTCCGCAGATAGAATATTAACAATTTAGATACCGTACTCGTAATAGCAAATATTAATTATAAGCCCAACTTTTTAAAAAGTCGAGAATATTTCAAACAGGCAAAAATCTGTTTTTTTTCCCCAGGATGTGGATGGGACGGCATTGTTCCTACAATAGTCTATTCATTTCCAGCTGGCATAAAAAACCGCCGTTCATCTAAGGATTAAATTAAAAACCGTTTTCTGAGGGTCTTGTATTAGGTGAGAGGTACCGCGGTACCTGGCAGGGTTGATAACATTGGTAAACAAAAAGTGTAAGGTCTAGTATCTTTTATTCTATTTTGAACATATACGTCGTTGGTATAGCGTAGCACATAGACTATAGTAACATTATTATTAATTTGATTACTAAATATTAAGAGTGCCCAATATATAGTAAACTTTTAATACTTCATTTCCACTTTCATAACTGTTTCCGTAGGATTTTAAAACATGCTTTTAGATTTATTATGTTATTATGGTGCAATAAAATATGCCCCAGGTGTTAATATTATACATACAGGTAGAAAATTAGACTCATGTAAGTTAGAAGCCCGCAGCATTATTTCTTACTGGTCCTCAGGATGAAAAAAGGTTGAGAAACGCTATTATAAATAGTTCAGCCGATCTTTGTCAGACCACTATTGTTCTACATTCGTCAGCCAAGAAGTACGCTTTCTTCCTAACACTCTTCTGCCACGAATTTTACTTTTATCGAAGAGATGAAGGTGTTTGTATTTTTCATTAGACATTGTAAGGCCAAATAATTTTCCTTTACATTTTACTATATTAATCAATAAATTGTTAAAAACTTGCTTTTTATTCTTTGTGCTGTGTCAACCACCTGGGCTGTACCAAGAGCAAAAAGAAACTTTACGTGCAGAACATTCGAGAATATTAAATTTCATACTCAATCCCACTGATTGATGGTATCTGCTGTTCACACTTCTGTACAACAAGAAGACAGCCGACATTTATTAAGTCACGATCAGATGAGACAAACAACTCTAGCATCTTTGGCGTGCCCATAATATCTGAATGACGTCGTAACAAATTCGAGAAAGATAGACGTGGAAAAAATGACGTTGGTTACAACTTACGAGGCTGCACACAAATGAATTTCCACAATGCCGCTGCAAATATAAACTAAATAACCTGCTCTACAAAAGCTGCTTGCCCACCCAACCTGATGAGGTCAAAAAGTTTCTGATATTACATTTACGCTGATACTTACAAAATAGATGACGCACTCACTGACATTTTCAAAAGATACATTATTTGTTTGTACGTTCTCTGCTATGATCCCATATGTTAGACAAAAATATTGTTTTTAAAGACTCAGGCTAACTGAATCGTGGTAAAAAAAAACAAAAAAAAAAAAACAAACTTGAAATTGCTCAATGTCTTTCACTGACAACGGTAGGCCGCCAATTATAAAATTCAGATCCAATTCATACTATGTGAAACAAAAGCTCATTGCGAGAGATGTAATGTAGCAAAGCAGAAACATGCGTTTCTACAACGTTGCCGAGGAAATCGGCATTTAAATATTCCGTTGCGTACAAATACTGTCTACATAAGGAAGATTTCAACGGATGCGTGGCTCTGCCTCTTAAGCCCTTCTTCGCAGAATCGAATCTCGCTGCTGGTAACTTTTTTTAATAATTCAAATGTGTATACAGATAATTCCCGGCAATCAGTTTCAACAATCACTCGTATAATAAGTTTTTTAAAAGCCTTTAGTTGTAGAAAAACCAACCGCGTATTGCTTCGACCCACCCATCCCCTGATGCGGGAATAAACACATCTTTCAACCACAGCCGTATTTGTATGTCACACCTGCCGCAGCAAATATTTCTATTAATGAAATATAACTGTTTGCGAACAACTTTATGAGTTTCGAAATTGTTTTTTTTCACCACAATCGACAATTAAAAACTTATATGCACAATTACTGAAATTAATTGTCGGAATATTCGAATAAATAAAAAAAATTGCCCGATCCAGAGACGATGGGCTTATGAGGTAGAGAGTTTACCCGCTGCACCACGCGCCCCTTTATATCTCCGTAAAGTAGAAAGTATTTGAACGCAATGGAATATTTCAATGCAAATTTTCTCTGCAATGGCGAAGAAGCGCATATTACTGCTATGCCACATTACACCTCTAGCTATGAGCTTTTATAACACGAAGTATGGATCAAATCTGAATTTTACAATTGGCGGCCTTCCCTTGTAAGGGTGCATTAAGACCTTCTACTAGTTATCAAATAGAATTTCAACGAACAGAAACGAACACTGCCAATATGATAGGTTAGCATCTGAAGGTAAGTGCGGTAGAGACGGCGGTCGCCAATCAATGCTGCCGATTCGAGTAGAGTGGAGAACTAATGGGCCGGCCTGTGTTCGAATTCCTCTCTGACACCTGTGATTAGTCGCGTACCTGAGAGGTAACACCGGTACGTGGTGCAGTCAGTCTCACCCACTGTAAATACTCCACTGACAGCGGCTCGTTAGTCTAGCCAACACATACGCAACGGTTAAATGCGTTCCTCTCTGCAATTACACACACAATCTAATTCTTTCTGTTCGTTTATTGAATTTCTCAGTTTTTTTTTTTTGTCTGTAGACATTATTTCACACTTCTGCTAGTCAACATTATGCCTTCTTAATAAAAACTGTTGGAGGGGAGCAATTTCGTATGATGTGTGAAATATTAAGTCATTTGTCAATGTTCCAAGAGATGGTAAAATGGAGAAAGCTAAACACAAATGTACTTCACACATTTTTGTGTTTTTATTTTTTCCAACGCACATAAGTGATTATCCACTAATTTCGGTGTCGCGAAAACTGCGCCCAGTGAAATTTGCGCCCAGTGAAATCTGCGGCCAGAACTCACAACAATGCTGTAGCGGTGTGTTTATTATAGAATAGGATCAAATTGGTTGTATTGTTAAAAGCCGCCCCGCCGGCGCTCTGAGCGGATTGCTACGTTTGTAGTAATAATTTACGTCGCTTATGAAAGGTTTCTTAACATTTCTGCCGAAATTCGTTAGAAATGGGACACTTCTTAATGACGATCCTATAGTAAAAAAGTACAAAAAATCATTGTTTCTACAGATTTTAAAATTGTAGCCTATGTTTCTAAACAGCAAGTTGACACTACAGATGTTTTATAATTTATAACTGTTATTAAAACACAAGTTTTATTCTTGCTTAAAAGACGTAGAAAATAATTGTAATAACGAGCCAGATACTTATAGAATCGTAGTAGATTTCATGCAAAATCTCCCTTTGCCTCACATTACTAGTGCAGGAAAAAATATTCTACAATCAGCAGTTGTGGGTTAACGTCATCCACATCAAATTTCTCCACAGACGACACGATAATGGAGTGACATCGATCCATTTGGACGGATGGAGCGACCTCTAGACGACCTCGGCCACTCCGATCTAGTTAGTACCGCACTGGATTTTCCGAAGTGTTGCAGATCAGCAAAAAATTCAGCTTTCAGTAACGAGTCTAAGAAAGAATACTTAACCTGTGAAACATTTGCGTGTCTATTAAAAAAAAAAAATAGAAACTAGCTTGGCTGTTTCGGGCTTGTAATGTAAAATGATTTGTTCACGTAAAAACTTCCAGGCCACGATTTAGTGAGACCAGGTCGGAAAGGTAGCCACACACGTGGAGGCCGGGCCGCAGGGGAAACGGACCGCAGGGATTTCATCGAAGTGGTGCTGCACACACACGGGGGGTTAAAATCCTCAAGGGTTTCTCAGTCTCAGAGTTGGCTTCACGATGGCAGCATCCGATGATGTTCACGCATTGGCTGCTGTTACGATTTTCTTTATTGAATCTGTCACAGTGCTTGCTACCTCTCTCTAAGCTGCCTAGTAAAACTTGAAGCAGCCTTTTTCTGTAGTTCCATATCTTCATAAAAGCTTCCTATCATATTTCAAAAATTTGCCTCGGTTAACCAGGTGGCTCGAATAATCGGAACTCGGATAACCGGACTTTTACTGTAATTGATTTATTCCCATTCGTAAATACATCAACTACATAAAATTAAGTTTAAATGACATAAAAACTAAATTAAAATAATATTAGTTTAAAATCATGTTGTAATTAATATAGTTGATCATGTGATGTAAACTCAAATTCAAATCACATAACATCATTTGCATTATAATTTGATAGAACAATTGCTGCTGTGTCGTTGTTTTGAGGTAATTTATCAAAATCTGCTGGTGGTTTATAATGATCCTGCTGGTGTTGCTTGAAAAGGTTGTGGGCTGAGACTATTCGATGAGGTTCCTGGATAAAAAAATATCCAGAACTGCTGCCTGCAGAATAGTACAGGCCAGAAGTAGGTAACCATTGCTCACTGTAAGACATTCCTAAACAGCCCATTTCGATTTGAAACAGGGTGTCATTAATTATTTTTTCTGCTATTAGCATTTGATTGGTCGGAAGGCCACGTAATTTTATGGCAACGGTTTTGCTAACAACGTCAAAGTGATCTTCTTGCAGCACGGTTTTTTTTAATGTTCTTCAGCAAATCACTTCGCAAAGATTCATTTCCTGATGGTTTAATGTTGCTGTTTTTTTTTTTTTTTTAATCTTGATTCTTTTTATTTTTTTGCATTTGGTTCATTCTCCTTCAATATTTATGCCAGCTTGGCGTAGGTAGCTTCTCGTTTGTTTGTGTCGTTGTATTCCTGGTACTTCAATTCCTATAGAGAGGGCTCACTATCATACATATTTATAAACACGGAACATCACGAAACGGAACTTTAGAAACAAATCAGAGAAACAAAATCGCAACACACGCAGGCACTCGCAAGAAATCCTCGAAGGCCGACTGACCGCAGGAGACACACGCTGAGATTCCCACCCTCCCTCCCGGCCTTCGAGGAAGTAAGAATTGTTTTTCGGTGGGGATTTGGCCGCACTGGGGTGCGGCCACGGCCTCAAGCAAGTGCCCACACACGTGCGGGATCCCGCAAGGCCGTGACCATTGCGTCCAAATCCCTTTAGTTTCCCGCACGTGTGTGGCGGCCTTAAAGGGGCGTTTAGAGTGATTAGGACGGCGCGGCATGACACAAAGAGAACAGGTATTGGCCGCAGATTTCGCAGATTTTAGGTTGGCCGCAAATTTCACTGGTCGCAGTTTTCACATATCCCTAATTTCAGGCGAATACGTGATGGTATTCGCACAGTACAGTATTTTTTCAGTGATTCCTGTGACACCTTGAACAGACAGCAAATGAAACTCGGGAAAACAGTGTTCTTCAAAAACAGAAAGCAACTGGGTTCTTAAAGTAGAAAACTCTATTAATTTCATCTATCAAGAATCAACAATAATTGTAGTTATGTTTCAATTGAAAAAATTTTTTTGCCTTTAATTCCTTTCTGCATATCCATAGAAGCCATAAAAGATTTTAAATCTTCTCAAAAACCTTAATTCTGCGACGGTCTCTTCAGTAAAATTTGCAGTAAATGATATGCAGCCAAGCAAACTAACATATTTGTAAGTCTTCATTCCTTCTTTTGCTAACGCGTTATTTTCCTTGCAAATTGTTAGCCAACAAAATGGTATAGAATGTGTTTTAAGACCTAAGTAGTACGCCTAAGTTCACGGACGTCGTTATAAGTTTTACATAATTGAACGCTAGCACAATACATATGATTTTATTGTCTTTTCTTTTTTTAAAATCCTTAAAACTTAGATTTAACAGTAAATAAAACTTGGCAACAAACCAATCGCAGATTCTTCAGTGTTTTCCACAGAAATATTTCTTATAAGATCTTAACACCTTTAAGGCAAAAACTAAGGATTTATTTGCTTTTTTACTACTTAAAACAATTTTCATTCTACCCTTTGAATGCAAGAGCGTACGAAAAGGAAAGTGATTTAATAATATGGAAAATGTTGTAAACAATATGCAGTATATATTAACATTAATAGTGTATTGCATGGTTCTTTTTACTTATGATTCAAGATGGACTGCCCATAAAATTTAGTACGCTGTTAGCAATGATGGGTTTATTTGCGATTTCAGACCTATTCCAAGTCTGCGAGATTTTTTACATAACGTCAAAGGATGAAGATTTGAATGTAATTTAAGCTAATATTTCTGCATATTAAAGTCAGTTAGGTAACATTTGTACAGAAGTATAACGCAAAAATAGAAAAAACATTGACACAAGTACGGAATTTGCCGTCTTTCAAAATCAAACACACATTAAAAATGCTGATAGTGGAAGATTTGGTTCGACACATGACCATAGTCTGTGCACTTTCAAATAAATGTATGAAATATACTGTTACGCAACGAAATCTTCACGGGTGTACCACCGGCCTGTGTTATAAAAAAAAAAGGTATTTCGACGACTAGCTTTGCTGTCTTCTGAATGTGTGAACACATCTACACTGTCGACCAACAAAGTCGACTTTCTTACATATACTGTTATGTGAAAAACATATTAGTGAAACGAGTAACACAATAGTGTAAATTTTACAACTGGAAACTTACAGAAAAAAGACGTAAATTGCACGATTGCCTTTAATAACACATACGGGTATATCAATTCATGTTTCAAGTGTGATTGAGACAATGTTTGCAGACATCACGAAAGCCAGTTGAAGCTAAAACTATATACATGCCGAAGTTTTAACGGAAATTGCCACTATTATCTAGCGAACTCTTTCGCAGAGTTGCAGCGAAATAGATAACGCCGGGTAGTTATGCAGCCAGTGTAACAGCCGAGAGCTGCTGGAGACGCACAGCAAGATGTACAGGGCGTTCGCCGGAAAACGCAACCCTCCCAGTCTGTTGCCGTCGGCAACTTGCTCGGTCAGTGAGCCAGCAACTCCCGCCACACGGCACCGTGAATCACCGCACTGTTTAACACCTCCGCTGCCCCAACATTGCAGTGCAGTGACCCATACATTGTTAAGAACGGTTTCTTTGCATTGTAGCTAGTTTGTGACTTCAGTCTCTTATTAATCAGTGTTGTGAATAAACGTTTCTTTGCGGTTTGGCTGGTTTGGTGCTTCATACTCTTACTAATCTGTACCGTGTTTGAGTGTGAGTAAAATTATGGTACGTTACAGTTTGCAACAAAGAATATTTCTCTACGATACATATGTGAAGAAGAAGTCGTTTAAAAAGTGTCGCAGTAAATTTCGTCGCGAATATCCTGGCGCTATACTGCCAGCTAAATCAACAATTCTGCGTCTGGTTAAAAAAGTAAGAGAAACGGGTTCATTTTTTAACAAAAAGAGACTGTCGGTCAACCGTATTCTCACAGAGGAGAAAATTGACGATATCGCTTTTCGACTAGAACAGTCACCCAAAAAATCATTAAGTCAGTTAGGGCAGCGTGTGTCTCGAAATATGTTCAGAAGATGTGAAATGTGCATTACACAAGAGTGTCAACACTTCCAGCATCTTTTATAAGGTAAGCTAATGAATTACGTCACATTTAAATGCTTAGCACATACAAGTTTATGAAATAGTCCGCGGCCGACGGTCGAAAAATGCCGGGAGCTGACCGCTCGCTCGCCGCGAGCAGTTTCTTCCTTGTAGCGCTAACAGTGGGTTGCGTTTCCCGGCGAACGCCCTGTATAATTTCGTATGACGAACGCATGAAACTCAACTCGTCTTTGCTTCTGTATTACGTTTATTACACGCAACGTTATAAGTTGGGTCGTAAACAAAAATGAAACGCATGCATGCTACAGAAGTTTTATACCTTTGTAATGAGAATATACGAGCTACTCAAAAATTAGAGTTTAAGATGCAGCTGACTGCTAGAATCCTACGCTCGGCAACTTGAAAAGGTGTGCTGCAACAAAACACACGAGCACGCTATGGACTAAGAGAAAGGGAAACGTGAAAAATCTAAATCCGAATGGCCACATCTAAGATAGAACAATCTTTCTCCAGAATAGTACGCCAAATGTTTCCGCTCACATCAGGTTCTGCGCTGGCATTGTAAAAATGATAATTTTACTAGCTTGCAATAAAATACAAACAGATTATTTAGTATTATATACATACGTGCGTGTCCTTATATTTCATGTATTAAAATGTTCTAGAATACGACACATTTTTCAGCTGTTAACGTGTTGCAACACTTTGTAGTGACAACTACACAGAGCAGACCACTGGTGATTGATTGTGGTAGTAGAATCTGGTCTCCTATCGTGTATTATGGTTGTTGTATGTCGGTTTATGAGTGGATGTGGGAGAAATGGCGGTTGACCTAGGTCATTTTGAAATTTTTAAAATGTTCTAAAATGTTTGGAAGGTTCCAGAATGTACTAAAAATGTTCCAAAATGTACTAAAATGTTCCAAAATGTACTAAAATGTTTAAAAAAAGTACTAAAATATTTTAAAAATTAATAAAATTTTCCAGAACTTTTTTGAATGAACTTGGATGTTCTAGAACGACATTTTTTAGCTTTTAATCTGTTGCAAACTTGTTTTCACACGAGACAGGTTCAATGGTAGAAAGAAATGGCGATGGCTTTCCCGTCATATTATTCCTAGCCAGTGCTTTTTTTGTATACCTTTTACGTACCTTACAGCTTTCTATGTCCAATTCTAGCAATAAAATTGTAAGCCCTTGCTTACGAAGTCGCAGGTAACAGCTCGTACACAATAAAGTGTAAGATACGAAGAGTGGGAACTGCGCTTTGTGGCTAACCGTGGAAATTCCATTTTTAGTTAAAGTTAGCAGTGAATTTATGCACAAATGTTTCCTAATAATCGGTGAAAGAAAGGAATAGTGAATAAATACTACACTAACGCTGTCTCGCCGAGAATCAAATGTAAACAGAGGTTTGACCACCCGTTTATTTTCCATCGCGAGATGTCATTTCTACTATTATAGTACAAAAATTCGTTTTGGAGCAGTATACTATCCCAAGCACCATTATCTGCAATGTTAGAGACGACATTAACACGTAGGTGGTTACTTGGTGAATCATTTAGAAGCTTAGATAGGTGATGTGGTGGCAGACGTTCTGATATCGGTACGAGCGTCAGATAGCGCAAACGAGCTGGAGAAGAGCCTCCGATAACGGAACAATGGCGCCACCCAGCAGCCGGCTCAAATCTCCAGCCTACTTAGGGAAAAGCTTTAATAGTCACGCTTCTCGTAGATAACGTTTGTGATCAAACAGTAGTGCCTAAGTTATCACTACGTCACTGGATATATAAATCTGTAAGCATAAAAAAGAAAGATTTTGATGGAGTTTTTAAAGTTCTAAAGAGTAGTGTTTAGTTTAAATCTATGGTATATGTTGTGACTCTTCGGGAACGTTGAACGAAGCAATAAACGATAATCTAATCGTAAACTGAGCAGATAAGCGGCAAAGGTCACACTATGTTGCATTTCGTGTTGTTTCATCTCATTCCATTGATGCGAAACTTCCATGCAAACTTAATCTTTAGAAGCTTGAGTGATTATATACGTTCATATCATTCATTGGTCTTTATTTTCGTTATATTACATTCAGAAGTATCAGAAGATTACAAAGGTTCTTGTTATACGGTAACTAGATGTCGTCAGCTCGAAAGTGCTTACACACAACTCAATTGCTAGCCGGTTCTTGTTATGCTATCATCTCCCTAGCAACCAACTTCTTTTTTGTTTTTTTGTTTTTCTTTATATTTTCTCTCAAAGACAAACTTCTCTGGATTAATATTGTTGTTGACTGCATAACTATGGCTACCTAGTAACAGTATAATCACGAAAGAAATTTAAATTATTAAAAAGTAAATTCATCGTAGCTTATGTGGGCGTTACTACACGAAATTATAGACTATATATACATGAAAAACACAAGAAACGCGCAATATTTCGACGATTGTCGTGTTCGTGTCTGGCTCCGACTGGAATAGAGATATACGCCGAAATATTGCGTGTTTCTTGTATTTGTCCTGTTTGTGTTCGTCGTTCTTAACCGCCTTCATCTGTGGTAAGTGTTGGGTCATATTTCCCTATCCTTCCTCAGTTTTATTGCCTTCAAGCATTTTCTTGCTCGTTGGTGTTATATATGTATATGCGAAATGTGAGGTCAACGTGGGGAAGCTGCTGGGAAATTCAAGTTACAATTTTAAATCTGTGAAGTATGTATTAACTTTCATTCATCAACGACAACCTCCTTCAAATGAATTCGAAAGTCTTGTTGATAGAATAATAATCTAGAGAACCTCAAAACCGAAAACGGGACTGCGGTTTCGTCAGTGCAAAAAATCGGTTTATGAGTTGTTTCGGACAAATTTGTGTATAATTTCAACGTACATATGGAAAGCGCATTGAGTATTTATAAAATTCGTTGCAACAACGTAATAAATTATTCAGCCATACCTAACATTTATGCAACTGTAACCTGCTTCAACTAATAAAAGTACTGTTACAGGTTTTTTGTTGTTGTTAAAAAAAGAAAAGAAAAAAAAAAGGAACGTATAAACTACAACGAAGGGTCTCTTCGTGTATGTACTGCGTAGTGGCATGTTTAAATAACGATAATACGAGGCGCGTCCAGAAAGTAAGTTCCGTTTCAATTTATCTCCGCTGCAGCGCTGCGATTGCAGTTCCGCACATGCGCTGTAGACGATGTGTATCAAGGGGAAGAACGTCCGCCATTTGGAGATCGCTGTCAGTTACGTACGCTTTGTTGTGCTTGTTTGAAATGTCGGCGTTGATTGAAAATCCCGCCGCCTGTGAAATCAGGTCTGTGATTCGGTTTCTGAATGCGGGGAAAGTGAAACCAAGTGAAATTTATCGGCAAATTTGCGATGTTTACGGACCAAATGCGATGAGTGATTCGATGGTGAGAAGATGGGTCCGACAGTTCAATGGCGGGCGTAGTGATGTGCACGATGAAGAACGAAGTGGGCGTCCACCTTTGGTTACAGAAGAACTGGCAAGACTTTCATCTGTTCTTACATCTCAAGTCTTTCCTTGGCGGTCATCACTTCACCAATGACGACGAGCTGAAAGAAACTGTTTCCAACTGGTTGAAGACACAGGCGGCAGATTTCTATGAAGAAGGTATACAAAACCTGGTGCCACGCTATGACAAATGCCTGCAAAATTTCGGCAGTTATGTGGAAAAATAGTTTAAAAGTTGTAGAATTTTGTGCAATACAAATTTCTTCTGTATCTGTGTACAATTTCATTTTATTACCAAACGGAACTTACTTTCTGGACGCGCCTCGTATCTCAGACATTTGACAAGAGTATTGGTTGCAGCGCTTGTTGGTTGTGCACAGTGAGGTGTGTTAGTTGCCTGCTACAACTAGAGCCATGGTCCTGTTCACATTGTAAAAATAACGGTGAGGCTACAAAAACTTCCAGTTAAGCTGCCCTTGCAAATGGAAAAACGTTTCAGCTTACGACATTCATCGGTTGCTTTTTGCAACCTTAGCGAAGTTGTTATATTAAAAGATAGACGATCAAACGTTCCCGACTCGTGGAGATTAAGGAAACTCTTATCGCGGAAACATTGAAAGGAAAGCTAGGGCTCATCATCTAGGACAATCCTAACACGGGTCACATTGAAGGTGTATGCTTTGCAGGTGACATCAGGATATTACGGTGAACTGGTTGAGTAGTCATGCGGTGAGGTGCCATTTGGGTGGAAAATTTGAAACTGTCTAGATGGCACAGGTGCTTCGCTGACCAATATTACTATGCGAAACTATACTAAAAAACCCGCCAGTGTGGCCCAGGGAGCTGAAGCGCCGCACACTGGATCGGGGAGATACGATGTACCGGGAACGAGCCCAGATCCCCGCGTACCAGCCATCTTGATTAGGGTTTCTAGGCGGTTTCCGCATAATCAAGGCAAAAGGCGAATTCCGAGACGCTCCGTCTCAAACTACAAATCTCAAACAAAAACTACACATCTCTCAAACAAAAACTACACATCTCACAAACAAAAACTACACTTATCACACGCTGAACATAGTTACAAGTTTCACAGACAGATGGAAACACTTTGCTTCTCCCTTTAGTACTTAGTATGACCTGCCAGTTGGTTTCAAATGCTTGGCGTCATCAAGGGTATCCGGCCGTGAAACTATATCTCCAAATTTGACTAAGACAACAACTCACCGAAGGCAGCAGACCCAAACTTTTGGGAAAAGATTATGATGATGAAGAAGAAAAGTATACTACGAGACTTATGCACTGTTCCTGTACCATTTCAAACACCCGACGCGTTGGCTTAGGTGTAGATGTCCTGCACTTGCCACGGGAATAGCTGGTCGAACCTCGGTGTTGCGAGAAATTTTCGCCAGGGTAGGAGAGCTGGTGGTGCACGATTTATAACTATCAAACCATGTACAAAATTTCTGGTTAAACACCAAACCTCTAATCAGTGCATATGTAATTAGTACATACGACACTTTTGATAATGATTCATCCGTCAAATAGGATCGTAAAACTTAAAAGCTGGCCGATATCTTTAGGAAGAATAGGCCTGAAAAGGTTAACATCAGGTTTTTTTCCTCATCCTTCGTTCCCATACGTAAAACAGACAACACACTATAGCCTACTTAACAGTGATCCATACATTTCCGAAAATGTAAGGAGGAAACGAACTGTCTGAACAGATCTAGTACGTCACCTATTATATGTCTGAACAGATCTAGTACGTCACCTATTATACGATGAAACCAACCTTTGCGTTGTGTTCAGTACAAACAGCATTAGCAACTGCCAACCTCGGCAGCGTAGGGTCTAGAGTACTGGCTCCACGAGCCGAGGGCATGGGTGTTTAAGTGTTGTATGTGAGTGTGCTACTCGTCTCCGTCCTGTGGTGTGTCTAGAATTACTTGAAAGATGATACATATAATGGAGAAACTGGAAACACTGGATGTACTAAACTCATACTTGAGCTGGCTGTAAGACCCAAGAGAAGTCAATTTCTTTCTTAATGAAAGCGTTGGTAACAGTTTTTTTTTTTTTTTTTACGAGAAAAAGCTTTTAGTTTTCTAATGATCATCGCATTTGTTACTTGCAATTTATATTTAAATAAATCGAAGAATAAAAACAGCGTTTACTGTGTCACAAAATGAGGATGAATGCAAATTCGTGATGAAAACAGCGCGTACTAATAAAAGTAGTTGTGCTGCATGTCACGGCAGCGAGCTGGTGGACATGTGACCGCAGGTCAGATCCGTATCTCGGCCATTAATATGGCAGGGCGCGCGCTGCGCGGCGGAAGGTACCGCACACCGGAAGGACCCACCGGTCGAAAAAACAAATAATAATACCAGCGGGCGCCAGTTGCTTCCTGGAAACGCGCGATGAAAGCCAACGACCCGGAAACAGAAACACCAACTGGACGGCCGAGATAAACTGCACAGATAGCGACCTCGCTGTGCAAGCGGAGTCTTCCAACGCGTCTCCTATCTGATGGCTACAACAATACTCACGCACTGAGGCTGTTTGTACCACAGCGGCTGCCTCGACTCCTAGTAGGACCGACTTCCCCCCCTCCCCCCGCCTCATTTTGACCAGCTTTGGAACAAGTAACGTGTTTCTTTACAGTGCTTTAAATTTTACCGGTATTCCGCATTCATTTCTGGAATTCTTCCTACCTCGCTTGTGGTGGGTGCCTTGGTGGGCAAACCACGTTACAATTATATTTCATACCTTTATGATTAACAATTGTGGATTTTAATTTTAATTTTATTTATGAAGGAGTGGGAATTTATTACTTTTGCAAGAATCTCGACGTTAGTTGGAATTCAGGAAAATTGTCACAATATGACATTTATTTTCTTATCACTGGCGATTACAAGTCCGAGCGAATTTACCGTTAACATTAACACAAATTGGCAAAGTCATAAAAGCAACGCTCAGAGTTACAATTAGCCGTCATGAGCAAGCAAACAATTATATTTACTTTTAAATATATCTCAGAATCAAAATGCAAGAAATAATGACAATTGGAAACAATGAAAAATACAAGTTATGACTACCTCAGACAAAGGCATCATAATACTGTGACTTTACAGTTAAAAAGAAAATCATGGGCGCCAGAATGAACAATATATCATTCGAAAATAACTAGTTCTGGCAAATTATGCCGCTAGCTCAGGGGTTTTTACAATTACAAAGTGAGAACATGGACCTATCCTCTCAAAGTCGCTTACGGGTTCTGTTTCACGGAATGCACAATCACATGGCTTGGTCGTAATCAATTACCATTGTAGTTCTGCGTCTGATGTCTGTGATGAGTGTAGCGGACCCACGATATGTGAGATTATCTCACAAGTCGGCTATAGGCATCTCTGGTCTGGCAATGCGCATCATCGCATTACCGGCTGTGTTGCGGTGATAACCTTGCTCCATCAAGGCAAGCTGCGGTTAGCGAAAGAAGTCAACTTTCCAAGTCAACCTCAGACTGGTGCGATCGAAGTTAGAATCCCAGCTCCTCGCTCTTCGGTCCACGAGGAAACTTCTTGCTCCGCCCATTTGTAGTCTCGAAGCTCACATACAACAAAAATTCCCAGGATTTTGAGTTATACGCTCATTTTGATTGGACCTTCAGGTCGGCACCTAATGTCACGTGATATCCTCGATATGTGATTTGGCCAAAGAATCCAACAGAGGTCGGACATATTCGGCTAAGTTCGCCGGGGCGAGAGAACATTCGGGTTTCGGACGGCAGGCTTTTCCCGCTCGGTGAGTGACCCATCCCCAGGGAGCAGTGTGTGTGGTCCGGCAAAAACCCAAATCCGCGACGTCCCGTCGCCATGATCCGGAAAGACCAAGATTAGCTTCTAGCCTACATAGCTCAATAACTCTTTAATATTCGCTTTGCTACGATACACTGTATAAGTTCACCATTTCATTACAGTCCTCACTTGGAATCTTGCGTACTTTATAAAATTACAACAAAAATCTATTCACGTGGTCGCCCAAGATTTATGTAAATTACTCTTATATTATTACATATCTAATAAAAAATGCACCTTGTAACGTGGCGACAGCGCGGCTCGTTACACGCTTCAGTCCACGTCTTGTCTATTCTTATCTCCGGCTTTTCGCGTAAACTCTGGTGTGATTCAAGTTTGATCTTGAGAAATTCACCATGTTGGATGTCTTCACGTGTGATACCAACTATCTGTAGTAGTGCTTGTTGGATGACTATAAAGTCTTAGGCCAGTCTTATCTCAATTTTTATTTTTTTTTTATTTTTTTTTTGTAGGTGACCTTGTTTGGTGTATATGTCATTCGTAATTTGTTCGTTCGTGCGTCTCAGAGAAGTTTTCTATCAACTCACGCAGGTATTTTATCACTTCAGTTTGCTTCATTTTCCACTGCGCCAATTAACTTTCTTTAAGGAAATCTGCCGCCCGACCTTTGCCCCTTGTGTCTTAAGATGGTTGATTTGTTTTTTACTATGGCGATGAAATCAAACGATAATTGTAATCTGAAAATTTTTCTAGGTGCTATGAGGATGTGGAACAGACATATTAATGGTGAAAATAGACCTGGAAATCAACCTTGATGATCCTTTATCGTTTATCAATTTGCTCTGAACATTGAATTTAATGCCATTAGATTTCTGAAGATTAAAGCTGGCGCGTTTTGATTTGTAAAATACGTAACAAAGGAGTTTCAAGTCTGTGGTGATGGATTCTATGTTTTCACCGCTTAGACATACAAGTATCTCGCCGGAATCAATGTGGAAAACAATCGTCAATTTACTGTTCAAACGGTCTTTATTTCTGGTGGCGTCCTGCTTATGTTGTAGAGTGGCCAAATCACATCGACCTGGATGTTTCGGCGCTTCAATTACCCCTAAATGTTATACAACCAGATAGACAAACCTGCTAAAAATGACGTGTACCTCCAAGGTGGTTAATTCCGGCGTCTATTGAGAATTCATACGAAAGAGCTATATTTCAACTTCAACAAACCGCGAATAAATTTTTTAATAAACGCAAAGATTATTATAATAAGCAATACACTGGAAGTCTTTGGAGACGATTATTGGATATTCTGTAGAGAAAATTCCTATCCTGAGTAAGTGATGCACTGCTTTCTGAATAAAATAAAAAAAAGTTAATATACTTAACAGAACTGACGGAGCCGGAGCATATGCGAAATGAATTTTATAAAAGTAATAAAAACATTTAAGTCGGAATCATATGATGGATGGCTGATAGGGAATCAAAACGCAACTCATAATTACTCGTACTTGCAATATGAAGCCATCATGGTAATTTTTTGCTATGGATTTACGTCTCTTCGATGTCGAGATTATTAAAGGCGAGAAAGGACTGGGGGGTTCGTTAAGGGGAATAATTTGGACATAGTCTTTTGAAGGATCATTCCTGGCATACGCCTGGAGTAATTTTGTTAAAGTAGTAACCGAAATCTGGAAGATGATTCGAACACGCGTCCTACCAAAAGGTATTGAAGCCGCTCATCATTTAAGCAAGACGCAAAATAGCAACGATGTATTTTTACCCTGAAACGTAACTCATTATTTCTTAAGCAATAAATCTGTGAATCCTTATTGTCTTCTCCATCGATGTGAAGTAGTAGAAGATTTATAATGTGTCCCGCCAGCAGGATAGTGTCCTGGAGGATTAATGTCTCGAGTAGATGAGCGGCACTCTGTCGTAGGCCCGACTTTTGAGATGTGTGTGTGTGTGGCTTTGTGCTTTGCGCTCCGCTCTGGCCATAACGGATGAAGCCACTCGACCAGGCGCGCTGCCGGACAAATGAGAGCCCTCTCCAAAAAGTGGCCGCGCCACGCCCTGCCCAACACTGAAATATGTAGTGGCAGCCCCAGCAGTGGCGCTCCTTTTTTTCCTTCCTCACCCCGGAGGGCAGTCCGCCGCCATTAAGGAGCACTGTGCACCATCACTCAGGCAGGTTCACAACAGCTGCCCGCACTCCGCTAGACATGCAAACTGCAGTCGCTATGTGCTGCTCATTCTCACATGACATGACATTATTTTTTTACCTAATGGCCTTCGAGGTCATTAAAGGCGGGAAACGACTGGGGAGCAAGAAACAGGAAGGAATTCGGCCATGGACATTTTGAAGGATCCATCCTGGCATTTGCCTGGAGAGATTTGGGGAAACCGTGGAAAATCCAAATCCGGATGGCCGGACTGAGATTCGAACCCACGTCCTCACGAATGCGAGGTGTGTTTTGTTTTTTTTACTTATTGCTTTACGACTCGTCGACGGCTAAGGTCATTAGAGACGGAATGGGACTGGGGACAAGGAACTGGAAGGAATTCGACCATGGCCTTTTTGAAGGAAGCATCCCGGCAATCGCCTGGAGTGATTTGGGGAAACCATGGAAAACCCAAATCTGGATGCCCGGACGGGGATTCGAATCCGCGTCGTTCCGAATGCGAGGCCAGAGCATTAACCGTTTACCTACCACGCTCGGTGCGATGCCACAAGACCTAATGACGGCATAAGAGTGTTAAAAACTAGAATTAAGAACTCTAAGAGGTAGTGTTGAATAGTTAATAAGTATATAAATAAGAATTTTAAATTGTGGTAGCGAGAGTGAGGGAGGCGTTGTATTTCATTTAGGAATTTCCGAAGGCTGCTGTAAGCTGCCATTATGGAATCTAGGCCAGGCTACAGGACAGCCACCCTGGTCCCGACTCGAGTTTGCCGTGTAGAGCTGCCTGCCGTGGGTTATTACCCCGCGTACCCCATCAGGCGTCTTTTGTGAAGGGTTAGTATCTGTGGGAGCCAATGTATTCTCCCATTTGGCAGAGATCGTTCACACGGCAACCGAGAAAGTAGGAAGTCAATGTTGGCAATGCTCCACCCAAAAAGACATCAGGTAATCCTCAGTACTGTTAGCCAGAAGGTATTTAAGGTCCCCCGCAGTACAATAGGGTCTCCAGGTTTGTTCAGTTCGCTCAGTGTGACTGATTGTTGTGATTGCCTGCACCGCCTGCCGCCCAGTATGAATTCTATTTTGTCTCTCTCTGTATTCTTGCTCACTCTTGCTACGGTGATCGGTAAAGAAACTAATTAATCGTAGAGAAAACTTTAATGATGGGAATATTTATTTGGACGATTTTATAAACTGTTGAAGCAATTGTGGCGAAAAGCAATTGTGACGATAAGCAATTGTGGCGAAAAGCAAACAAAAAAATGTTTTAAGAGTAGAACTGTTGTTTTCTCAACGATTTATAGATTGATAGAAATTACAATTTGCAATTTCAAATGTCGAACCTTGTGTCCAATTGCTTGAATACAACAGACTTTACTTTGACTAGCGTGGTTCATCATTGATCAACTCAGTATAATGTTTTCCTTTTGTAATTGTTCCAGCCCCCTACTACTTTGCTATTGCTAAAAGAGAATACAGTCAATCTCCGGAAAACGAAGTCCGATAATTAAATAAAATCAGCCGAGAATTATTAAAAGATGGGGAGTCTGAAGGTTACAGAGGCCTGAACGTTAACCGTTCACCCACCACGCTCGGTAATACATTATTGTACCACGAAACTTAAACCTTTTAATAGCAATCTGGTATATTTTTAAGATATTAGAAGGTAAGTGCCGCTTCCTAGGTTTTTCTCAGTGAACAAGTGTTCCCAGGCCACAGGATACTTCGTAACATTATATACTGCAAGTCAGCTTATTTCAAGGTTAAGATGTTCTCACTAGGAGCTGGGAACCATAGTTCCCTTTCCGGCTCTGCCTAAACTTCCTAGTATGTTTTATTCGGCCAGTGAAAGTACAACAATGCATGTGAACAGTGGAACTCAAAGCGCCTTCCAGGATGATCACGGAGGTAGTAGCCTATGTACGGCCACCACTAGGATGTAACAGCTACTTTCTACAGAATTAACAGGTACAGGCTAATTTAGCACTCCATGCTCTCGGTCGACTTAGGAAAGGGTCTCCAAGTTAGTTATACTTCATTAAGTTGCACTGCTCTTATAGATATTCTTCCAGTGAACTTCACTTCATGAATATATGGGTTTCGTGTGTAATGTTCAGCAGTTGATTTTACTTCAATAAAAATTAAAATTTCCTTCGTGATTTCATTTCTGATTTTAGTTCTTATCATTATGTTAACTTTAAGCAACAGTAGAAGTAATTTCTCGATCACAAAACCACACATCTTGGGTAAAACATACTTAACAATTAGCAGGTGGAACGATCTCACAGGTTGTGTATTGCTATACTATATTCCTCGAAGCGACTCAGCGTTACTTATGTTGATCGAACTCGTGTATTGACATTTATGACTGTGTACTGAGACAGAAGAATGATCAAGTAGTTAGGTGTAATACTGGTGACTGAAATTTTCTCCTCCATCAAGTTAGATTTCTGTTGTTGTTTGTATTTTCCGGGCCATAAGCAGCCCTTCACTTTTGGCAAGTTTCTTTTCTGTATGCGAAATTTGATAAAACACTTCCGTGCTTCCGATTCCATAATTTCTTCTTTACCTCGAAGAATTAATGGCTAAAAATACATGGTCACATATGGAGTTACTATGGATGAGCAGCACTCACAGAAATGTGGATAAGGCTATGAGAAAAAGAGTTCTACGACACGCTGGAGAAGTTTGATGTCTATAGTTATTAATTTTGATGAGTATGCAAATTGCAAATCCGGTTGGTGAGGTTTACAATCAAATGAGCACAGGAAATCACCAGCGTAAAGCATTTGCCACGGAAATCTTAAGGAGGTATTAGCTTGACTTCCTTGTACTGTCTCAAAGTTATTAAATCACTGCCGCAGACGAAAACACAGTTGGTTTCCCTCAAATGTAGTAAACAGCTCAGTTACTGAGGAATTCCACTACTTCACGAGAGATCCTGAGGATCTGCGGAAACTGTCTAGGCACACTAGCGCCTTTGGCAGTGAAAATGAGACAGCTAAAACAGACATACAGAAACTTGGATAGGAGACAGAACTCTAAGGGAAGGATGCAAGCTATGCCTGATAAGACCGCCAACGACCAAGGCCAAGACAAAGAATACAAGCATAGCGCGGCCGGTACCGCATCGAGGTGAAGTCCCTGGCATGTACCGGCTCAAGGCGGCACTGAGACGGGAAAACTGCCAGCAGCCTTGGCGGCAATACAATGTCCATCCCAAGCGCAGCGGTGACGGAAGTGACCGGCAAGAGGTGATGCAGCAATCGACAATTGACTCGTGCCCCACACCAACCAACACAGCTGCCAGTGTCCGAACACCTCTCAGTAAGCGACAGCGAAATTAATTCTCGCAGTTGTCCTTTTAAGCCATATTGTGTGCTATTGAATCCATCTGTTGGAGACCGTGATCCGTGTTTGAACTGCCTCTCTAATGTCCACGGGCGGCATCTTTCGGTATAAGTTTATCATATCGGAAAATATCGAGGCGGAAAAGGAACTATGGCTGCCACGACGGGCAATTCCATATCGATAGTCAGAAACGATCCTCTTTCCTGAGCCACGTGGGCTTTTTATCATAAGTGTGTCCGCTTACAGACTCTTGGCAGCACCACCAGCGACCATTTTCCGATGCTCTGTCATACCGTTCCCGTTTTTATTCTGGTTGGATAGTCAACGATTGAGTTACCAGGGACCATTCATCTCGTTACGCTGCCTTCCCCACCTTTCCCACCAATTAATATTTTTTTTTTATTTATAAATTTTTTTGTGTAAATTGAGAAAAAGCATGTTGTTGGTGTCACTTTGTTTTATTGCAAGATTAGAGATGATGCGGGATTCACTAAAATGACCCGCATTACTGGTGTCACCCCACCAGCTCAAAGCATTGGCACCATAGATGCTCTATGTCCTGAGCCAACTGCACCAGGTAGATGGCCACCGTTCTACAGTGTCGTAAATTTGGTTTCTTCCAAAGCGTTGAACCGCCGCCAATCCTTATTACTGCAGCTTCCTGCAAAGACGGTGAGTGACAAGCGATGAAAGAAAAACGCCGTGGCATGATGGCCATACGAGCCCTGGCTAATAATGTTCTTGCCTAAGAATCCACTATTAAATACTAGGAATACTTTCCAACATCCTCCTATTCACCTGATCTTGCAAGATATTACTAGTTTCTCTTCCTTTCAGGACTCTTACGAGTTTTGGAAGATGAATAATCGTAGAGAGAAGCTAGTTTTCCAAATATGCGGAGAAGATTAAGTACAATTTAACTCTAATGAATATAAATTCTGATCTCATTCTATTCATAGTGAGTGTTGTAATTCATAGTGCCATGTAATCTGATTATACATGCTGTATTACATGTCACTGTCGAGATCAGATCTGCAGAAATTTGAAAGCAACATTTATCATAAGAAAGCTCTTAACAACAAATTTTCAAGATTCCTTTATTGAATTTACTCAGTATTCTCTGCTCCTAACCAATCAAATACGGAAGCCTTCGGAGTTTTTGGGCGTAGTAACCAGTGCGGTTGTGTTAATAGATTCATTTGAAATATAAATGCTAGAAATAATGTATTTTGTTATACACGGGATCGTTCCAATTTCCCACCTAAACATTAATAACATAAAATAACTAAATAAAAAAAAAATCAATAAAGAATGATTGTGGATTTTCTTATACATTGAAATGTATTTCCACGAGTGGCTGGAATACAGTAAGTCAGATTTGAAACGAAATTTTAGCCTCGAAAGCTGAAAACTAGCAAATGCAATACGAAGGGAAAAATTATGACGGCAGAAAGAAACTAGTTTATTTTATAGAAAACGATGAGTTTTAAAAATCATCCTAGAAATAAGTATATTAATCTGAAAAAAGACTGATTCTCTTTCCATTGGTTAGTATTGTGATATCTACTTATCCTTAACTGTACGTAGGCTTTTCCTATCAGAGCGTTTTTGACTACTTTCCAGTTTTTGTTCAAAAACCTGCTGCATAAACAAATATCAAAACGGAATTGAAACCGCCCGTATCTGCGGTGAATGTAATCAACGCGGTTGCCTAGAAAACAATAAAAACATACTCTGTAATGACTATCACTGACAAAAATTATCAGTTGTATTGTACAACTGATACATTTTTATCGAACTTATTTGATGCTGATATGGATGAAGAGCTGATGGTAGTATGCGGTCTGCTGTCTGTTTCCGATGTGAAACAGACTGCTTTATATCGCTGCTGGGGATGCGAGCACATTTAATAACGCTGCGTCGCAGGTTTAACCTAAAACTCTCATTCGGTTAGCAAAATGTGTGCTCAACAACTTGTTTGTCGTCCTATTATTAAAAATCCCAAGTTCCTGTTTCTCCAGTATTACCATGTAAACATATTCGTCGTTTGTAATTAGAAATATATCAATTTTTTTATGAATAATTTTCACGCCAGTGCAACTGAATATGTTGTTTTTATTTTCCGCACGCGTTTCACTTCATTCTCTGAAGCATCTTCAGTGTTTCTGACTGTTAATTATGTTTGTTCTGTGTTACAATTTTACATATGAAAATTAAGACATATACAGATATAAGCTTACTTACATTTTTACGTGATCACATTGGCTTATAATTGTGCCGTGTTTCAGCATCAGATGTATCTGTAATAACAGTATTTTGCATTACAGATATTTATTGCATTTTTAAGAGTGAAAGTGACATGAAATTACTCGTTAAGATGCAACAAACATGTGTAATGCAAAATACTGTTATTACAGATACATCTGATGCTGAAACACGGCACAATTATAAGCCAATGTGATCACGTAAAAATGTAAGTAAGCTTATATCTATATATATCTCAATTTTCATATGCAAAGCTTATATCTGTATATGTCATAATTTTCATATGTAAAATTGTAACACAGAACAAATTTAATTAACAGTCAGAAACGCTGAAGAAGCTTCAGAGAATGAAGTGAAACGCGTGCGGAAAATAAAAACATATTCAATTGCATTGGAGTGAAAATTATTAAAAAAAATAAATGATCCTACCGCAAATGAGGAAATGGTCCACAATATCCAGATGATAAATATATCAATTTAACCTGGCATCCAGATTGTTCTATAGCTAAATACAAAGTGTGTTATGTTTCTTAAACGCCGGACATGTAAACTAAAACCACAGCAAACAAAATTTCAAACCAGAGTCGAACACTACCTCTGATGCTAAAAACAGTCTTTTAATTATTTAAGAAAGTTCAAATGGCAATACTGTCAGGACATTCAATGTGACACGGTAATATTCGTTTTAGAAAAACTATCTTTCACCCACTTCGATTATCGCCGCTGCTTAATTTTCACGTCGCGTCGCTATCATGGCTTTATGTTGAGACCGCAAACGATTAGTTATATCCGAGCGTGATGGTAATTGTAATCAGTTACGTTAGTTTAATGGGTATCGTCAGGATTCACAGTTCAGAATGAGTGACGCTCACATTCTGATCGTTGAGTGCGGTACAATTTGTTTGATATACCCAAGATATTGAGAGCCTTGTATTTTTATTATTGCTTGTAGGTACAGACGTCGTTGTGCCATGCACGATTCCGCCAATTGATTCACATTATTTTGCACAAATCTGATACCTCCCCGTCATATAGCGATATTTATTGTAGGTTGCACCGAGCGTGGTGGGTGAACGGTTAGCGCTCTGGCCTCGCATTCGGAAGGATGCCGGTTCGAATCCCCGACCGGGTATCCAGATTTGGGGTTTCCATGGTTTTCCCAAATCACTCCAGGCGAATGCCGGAATGCTTCCTTTAAAAGGCCATGGCCGAATTCCTTCCCGTTCCTTGTACCCGTTCCCATCCCACCTCTAATGACCTCGACGAGGCTTAAAGCCATAAGTAAAAAAAAATGATGAGTTATGTTTCAGGCTGACAAGTCAATTGTCTGATGGTTCAGTTTGTGAGCCGAGCGTATGCCAATGATGTAATAAACAAAAATGAAATAAAATTAATCAATTTTACAAACCCGGTTGACCAAATTAAATGAAGATAAATCTTAAATTTTGCAACTAGGCAAAATATGACTAGTATTGAAAAGGAATAGATCAAATAACAAAATGCGAGGTTCAATCCGCAAGGGTGGTTACGCACGTGAACGCGTCACCACAGTGAATTTGGGAGACATAACAGGACCAGGATCGAGTCCTGGTCCCGGCACACCGGTAGTCTTGACTGCTGTTTTTACGCGATTTCCCCACAAGGCGAAAGCTGGGACTATCTCCAATCGCCGCCTCATAAACCACATATTGCACGAATAAAAATACACTTATCCCACAACAGTTACAAGTTTCGTAGAGAGATACCAACACAACATTCCCTCAATGCTCTGGATCTGACACATTCTGTCCTATCACGAGTGGGTCACATGTTCTCCCACTATCATAATTTCACACCGGACGCCTGTGCAGAGCTGCCGGTGCCTCATGCTCTACCATAGCTAATACGAGGGGAGGGGACACAAGGTTCATGGAATTTTAGTAATAACAATAAACCGAAAAGGAAGGGTGGTAATTCATTCGAATGGAAATCACAACGCTGTAAGAACCTTTCTGCGAGAGTTGTAGCTGTGGATGATACTGGTCTGAGCAAGATACTCCAGTATACTGCGAGAATACCTCTTCAGATATAGCAGGCAGAACTGAGGCAACGATAAGCTGATTCGTTTATAGAGAGAAAGGATTTAAAGAACACTTCAACACGTTACTCTTTCTTTGCAATAACGGAAGACCATGAGTAGAGGATAAAAAGTGCAGCCGTCTTCACAAGACGTACCAAGGCCATACTTTAGTACAATTGCGGCAGCCTCTAGTAAAATACTTCAGCGTTACGTCCCACGTGCACAGCGACAGCAGTTAATGTCAGTGAGATCAATATAGACGGGCGTATTATATTGAAAGAGCAGGATTTCTATAAACTTCTAACGAGATGGCACTCCCAACAAAATAAAAAAATAAAAGTCCCGCCTCCGAAATAAAGAAAAAAAATTGGCTTGATATCCACAATAAAACCTTAGACTAACAGATTACTCTGGTACCAAGTAGTAACTGGAACAGCAAGGACAACAGAAAAAACCAACTGAGTACATTAGCTCAGAATTTAACTTCATCGAAAATATACCACATCGAATTATTTTTTTTATATCGTTTGGTAATGAAAATAAAATTTGAAGTCATAAAAAGAACAAGCACTAATATAAAAACGTTAAACCATTTATTGAAAGATCAATCGTAGCCTTATGCGGAAGCCAAAAACAGTAGCACCTTGTGGATTCTGGGCAATATCTAAAATATTATTTACTGAAAAAATAAAAATCTTTAGAATATTTCAAACTACCACTAACTATTTTAAAACTTTTTAAATGTGCTGTTATCAGTGAGCAAAATCAAAAAGCTTAGTTTAGTCTCGGCGGTTAGAGCTTTCGTTAATACTCGTGCAACTGATGATACTGTAGAGATAGACAAGAAACAAGAGTCTGAGCCCAAAGATATGGACGAAGACATTGCGTTGTTGTGACTAAGAAGATATGGTTTTGTAATTTTTTAAAATCTTAGAACAATATTCAAAAAAACACCCGAGATCTCCGGTTCGAATTACGGTTTCTGTGGGATTTTTTTTTCCGATCGTTAAGGTGACCTTCACTTCGAGTAAAATTTTTGCGGTATTTATGTTTCGTAGAATAGAAGTTCCGTGGTTCGGATTCCAGAAAAATTTTATGTCTTATTAGCCAGTAAGATTACTGGGTGAGATGAGGACAGCCACGACAGAGGTGGATTGCGCTGCAAATTGATACTGCTACTTTGGCCGCCGAACAACGTTTCGGGGTTTGCCGCCAAACAATGGCATATGCATTTACTAACTCATACGAATGATCTGCTCGAATTTTGAATTTAATTTTGCTACATTAGTATATTTTTTTTTATAGTACGGCGGTGAAACTAAAGATAGTTCCAGAAAACCACTCTCCAGTGTCTGACGGGAGGAGATAAACCTGTTCCAGACAAAAGCACTAGCAAATAGGATGATTCGAGTTTTATTCATCAGACCATTACAACAAACGGCAAACCAAATTTCGAATTCTATGGTCGTATTATCCCCTCCAACCAAATGACCGCCAAAAGCAGCAACAACAAGCCACGCCGACCCTCGTGTATGCATTATTCAGAGCACATTTCTGCCCGCCAGCGAGTTTCGAAACAAATACATCAATCACATCCCGCAACTACCCGAATAAAGGGGCTGGCTTGCGAGGTATCAAGTGCGGAGAAATTACATGCGTGATCTCAAAATTGTCACCTCTGTCTTAATATAATTAGTCTTTACGAGTTGCAGACAGTAAGGTAATTAGAGAAGGGGAGATCTGTGGGCAAAGTAATTGAAGGCAAAGTGCTCTGGTCTTTTGCAAGTAATGAACTCCTCATTCTGACTAAAGTGGTTTACAGATATCACGGCAACTCGAAATACAGATTGACGGAATGAAAATTAGCCAACAGCTTCAAAAATACATGATATTAACGTTAACCCTCCCACCCCTCCGTCCGCCACCCCTCCCACCCCCCACTCGGTTTTGCATCGTTCGTTCAATATTATGCGTTGGAATGATATTTAATTTATTTTTAAAATATTGAAATTTACGTTTCTTCTTGTTCTCTATCACTGTAATCTCTTTTTAGACCAGTTCTGTGTGTCATTTTTTGTAAGGAGCCACCTCTGACGGTTTTCCGCACAGAAAGCTGCACTAGGTAAGAAAATCGTTAAAAGATGCACGAATATTCTCTGCAAGAAAAAAAAAATCACTGTGGCTTGGTTAGTTTCAGAATGCCGTACTTTTTTTTTGATGAAGAAATGGTAGCAGTTGCATGAATTTCAGACTGTTATGTTGACATTGTATGGAGTTTTTTTTTTTGCAGCTGAAACTAAACGAAGTAAAAAATCAAGCTTTGTGGCAATACATCGAAGAACGTCACAATGAAAATGAATCACGTTGGGCTGCAAGCTAAACCGATTTGGTTTTTTCCTAAGCCATCTAAGGTTTTCAAACCTAAACCATCAGCAATCGATGATTTGAAAGCTGCTGTTGGACAATACGTTGGCGTAATGCCACAGGCAATTACTTACGGAATGATGTCGATATCACAGAAGGTCTGGAAATCTTCATAAATTAAAACCTGGTGTGATAAATTAAAACCTGCTGAGTTTCTTAACGGGTTTGCAATCTACATCTGTAGTAGGCGTATAATCTTAACTCGTAATCCAACGGGTTAAATGGAACCTATAGTTTAAAGTTGAACACGAACTAATAACCATCCCAACGTACGTCACATTAACAAAGCAAACTTCTGCATAGGTGAAAGGCACTTTTAAGAAATTACGGCCGAAACCGGGATTCGAACATGGATCCCTCTGAACACCAGTGAAGTGTCTTAACCAACTAAGTCACCAGAACGCTTTTAAAAATAATGGTCAACATTATTAAAAAAAAATTAAATACTCAGCATAAATGGTGTCTAAATATTTTTCCTCCAGATCATGATTAATTTTCGTTCTGTTAGGTGTTTACTGTAATGATTTCTACAACTTCTTTAGTGTACATGTTATTTATTTCTCAAAAATTAAATGCCGGGCCATCTGTAACATTAGAGGTACCAGCCACGAAGAAACTGTCAAATTGCAGTGCAGCTCAGAAACTGAGCGTAGTGGGTGAGTGGAGCATTCGGAAGGTCATCCAGATTTCGACTCTCCACGGTTTCCCGAAATCACTCCAGACGAATGCCGGGATGATTCCTTTAAAATCCCATTTCTTGCCCCCAATCCTTTCCTGCTTCTAATGACCTAGACAAGGCGTAACGCCACAAGAAAGAAAGAAAAAAGCTTGCATGAACAATGGTTCTGAAACGAAGAGAGATAATGGCGTTGAACCGAAGCACGCCAAGCTGAGGGAAGAAATGTTATTTTTAATATAAAACATGACCGCACCGAGAAATCCACTGACAAATACTTGATTTTAAAAAAAATCGATATGTTGAATCTATGTTTAAGGGTATTACTTACCACCATAGGCTAGTTTTACAGTCGCTGCTTCAAATGGACCTTAATTTCTGCCATATAAATCCTCGTGCAGGTTTATTACTAGAGACGTTGTATGCAACTTAGCGAACGAGTAGGCAGTTCAGTTTCAAGCTGGGTGAATTGTAAGCAGTGGAAAGCACGTTTACCGTGACCAATTCTCAAACTTGAGTCGATCACGAATAACATCGGAGTTGAGTGGCTTTCATCGGTCGGCTCAAAGTGGCATCAGAAAAGAGTTTCGGTGAATTTTTCGCCAAATTTCGAGTTCAGCTGCCGCTTTCGGCCGTGTTCTGGTGGGGAGGTGGAATATTAAGCCGCGTATGATCTGGCGCAGGCTTTGAGGCCAGAGTTAATACGGACTCTCCTACAAAAGAAACGGAGTCGGCTGGAGCAATTGGACGCGGTGAGTGGATCAATACGTCAAGAGCAGTGGCCACCGCACCGCACTCGGCTTTCACTGCCCACAACGACCAACTCCACCATAACAAAGGCCTTACAGATACTCACTCTGCCAGATTCTAATACCTCAACAAAATTACTGACGAAGTTCCGACAAAAAACATCTAATTGTAAATACTCTGTTTTATTGTCGATTTCTTGTCTGAATTTTCAGTTTAGACGTAATATTATCAGTAATATACAAAAAGCAATCAATAATGGTAAAAAAGTTATGAATGAATATATACGCCTAACAAATCAAACTTTGTTCGAAACACTAAAACAGGAATAAATAGCACACACCCTACCGCCACAGAACAGACACCACAGATTCAAAATAAGAAATAGTTCGACAACAAATAATCTTTGGCTTACGACTTTTGGATGTCAACAACAACAAAACAACTTTATATACAGTTCGTGGCCGGTGAAATTCGATAGAATGCAGCCTACACAAACTTTGGACAGTAGTGATAGGGCGAGAATAGTAGCTGGTATGGAAACTCGAACTTGCGCGTGTTAATGCATATATAAAAACTGCAAGTACCTAGTTAATAATATCAGAAAACTGTACAAAAATCAAATAACATCATTGTATACGTATATATATATATGTATATACGTTTATCTAGGGCACTGAAGATGCCTTGAATAAAGGCGAAACTCGTATGTCTTCAAAAGAATTTGTTTAGTTCCAAGTAAGAAACAACCCATAAAACAATTATCAGCAATGTTCGTTTCTTGAGCAGTTTCATCGATCTTTTTAGAACTAGTAGTTGTAAAGAAAATCCATCGGGTAGTGCAAAACAATGCTGAATGACTTGTGAATACCTTTCGAAGCCAGGTACATGGGGTGTTATACGGAAAGCCGTTTAGGCACAGAAACATCTGGCTAGGTATCTCTAACACTCCATGCCATAATCTGCCGCAGAATTTTGTATTTTAAGTTTCTTAGTGACATACAAAGCAGAACAGGATGAGAAACTATTGTTATAAGCCTTTCATACATCTGCAACGCTTGCTTCCGTCCCGTTCGGTGAAAGGTAAGTCTCGATACCTAGAAATCAATGTTAACAAATGGTTCTGGGTAACCTAACATGGTTTATGGTAACACTGGCCACCGCCACCCTATAGTGAGTGTTTCTTCAGTACTATTCCTAGGCAGTCTATCGTAGTTTTTTTCACCTTTAAGGGCTTTATGCCTAGTCGAAGTCGTTGCAGGCGCGAGAATATTGGGACAAGGAATAGGAAGTAATCCAGATATCTCCTTTTGAACAAACCATCCCCGCTCAAAAGTATTTAAACAATTGAATCAGTATGTAGCCCCTACCGCCTGAGGAAAACACACCACAGTTTAACGCAATGCATTAACACAAAGCTTACGTGCTCAGCAGACAGAAGACGCACCGTTCAGCAATACCAGTTTTCACCAATTCGTGACCCGCACTAAAACCGCCAAGCCGAGGAAGAATAGGAGCCATTTCGCCATGCTATTCTAGCGTCATGAACGGTGCTATAATTTTCTGTGAAATTTGTTTCCTTGTCCATTTTTTTGAAGAAAGCGGAAAAGACTACAGTTCGTCCCAGGTGTCCGAATTTTGGCCGCACAAAACAAATAGATGGCACAGTACAATCTTCGGCAGTGGCTGGAATAGAGAATATGCTGTTGTTTTGGCTAGTTATTTATTTATTTTCACGATACTTGTTACTTTATCAACAGATGGAGAGTTCAAAAGTACTCAAATATAAATCTGCCAACAGCCTCATTAAATGTAAGAGAAAAAAATGTAACTTTAGACACTGTTGAATATTAAGCTCCATCAACTGTTAAAAATGTTACGCAATTGCGTCTCTATTCCTGTAGATAATGTTGATACGAACACGTGTTTCTTTTTCAATTAGTAATACAATAAAATCTATTACCAATCCAATGTCCAGAAATCTACGTACTAAAACCCTTGAAAATTCCATCATTTCATCCGATTTCCGGGATTCTTAAGAATAAAAACAAAGCAAACATCTCCCAAAAGCATCTCTGAAATACTGTATACGACTGTTTCCGAACAGATCTGATTAATCGGGAGATACTTTTGAAATCTGCCGGTTTGAAGTTTGGAATTGTAGTGGAGCCACTAAATTAAATTATAAATATGTCAAAGCAAAAAATGGTATCATACATGAAACAGACTCCAAAAGAAGGGAGAGACGAAACCTTATTGATAATAGTATCTTGATAACGAACATAATATCGTAACGTCAAGAACGACGCTCCACCAGTTCTGGGGACTGTAGTATATTCGATAAAAGTACGAACCAAAACCGACATAATGTGCCAACGCAAGACTTAACGAATGCCACACACCCTACACAGAAATCAAAACAAAGTTTAAAACGCCAACTGTAACTCAAATCCCGTTAATATTCTGCAGTAGCAAATAATCGAGTTATTAGTATCAAACTGAATTGAGGCTATTTTGTCATTGTAACCGAACACCATGCCTTCCCAGTTGGCAATTCGATGAAACAACGTGTGTTTAGTGAACAGGTATCATTAAAAACAGTTTAGAATAAAGCGTTTAAAATCGTGCACACCGAATTTGACGTTGAAAAGAAAAAAATGTAACGAGTATGACGCTTGATGCAGTGTCAACTTTACGGCCCCTCTGTGCCTGCTCCATATGTATTAAATGTTATAAACTTATCTTGTTACCAGCGATATTACGTTTCAAACGACTCGTATTGCAGAGTTACTATTTAATACAGCCTCGCTCGTCAATTTACAGAGCGGAGCCGCGACGCGGAAAGAGACGGGCCACTTTTATGACTACGGTTAAACGCTGGTGAATATTTTAATGCCCACAGGAGTTCCATATAAATACATTTTAATGGGGCTCTTCCCACCCAAGCTTTTAATATTAACGGCGTCGGCTTCGCTTTCGTTATACAGACAAGAGCGATATTGCGAGCGCAGGCTAATTGTAAAACAACAGACAAACAAAAATTTCTGCGTCAGGGGACCACTATCCCTCTCCCCATCTGCTACTGCTTCTGTTATATCTGCCATATGAATAATAAAAAAGGATTGGGTGGTGGCAGAGTTAATTAATATGTGGAGATCGTATCATACTTGTCAACATGTGTGATGTATGTGTATTCCCGTAAAACTGCGCGGCATAAATTTCAATAAGCGGAACAGGAACCCCAAAGTACAAAGATACGTCTATTACATAGCTACTGCGTCTTCCTGTTATCTTGTTACAAAATCCACCAGCAATTTTCACAGTCATTTGTATTCCGTATAGTGATTCACAGCAAACAAGGTTCATCGCGAATTTTAAATCCACCATGTTATGGCACGTTCCCGAAACCTTTTGCCATTAAATTTTGCTTGGGTTTAAATTTTTTCCAGGCTGTCATCCATCCTCTTCAAAAAGGAACTAAAAAAAAACTACGTCTCGTCGACGTCGAGGTCATTAGAGATAGGAAAGGACTGAGGCCACCACCTTTCGAAGGATCCATCGCGGCATTCGCCTCAAGTGATTTTAGGAAACCATGGAATATTGAAATATCTGGATGGCCGGACGTGGATTCGAACCTGCATCCTCCGGAATGTGAGGGCAGAGCGTGACCACTCATCCACCACGCTTTGTCAAAGAACTGTAATATTCCCTGGTCCACAAGTATACACCGGTGTTTACTTTTCACACTTCTTGTATCGTGGAATCATTTGTTCGCTTGGCTGTACATGGTATCCTCAACACTCTCAGTCATCAACACGTGTTTTTTGTCTTTATCCGTTACTGTCGAAGTTTCACACCAGCATAAGAAGATCGAAAACTGAAGTGAATGAACTGATCTTTCCTTTTCGTTTATAGTTATTACTCTCTGTTGCCATATATTACGTAGTTTCTCTATAACTGTGGAACAATGCGCCTCTACATTTCATTTTCACAGTCATAAGTGCCAATTACTGAAGAACCCAGATAAGCTAACTGGTGAAGTCATTGAAGCTTATGGAATATCTCCTTCACCCGCTATTATCTTCTGTTAACGGCCATCAATTTTGTTATACCAGAGTTGATTTTCATGCCAAGAGTGTGACTCGTCTTTTACTTCACAAGATTCCTGTACACTGTTTAGAAGAAGTTTCAGTAATAAACCAACACTAAGCAATAAACACGGGGATGGCAGATCCCGATTTTCGAAAATGAAAGGGTTCAACAGATTTTTATTCTTCAACAATTTCCTTCTTAACTGGTTCTCTTGGCAGTTGTCTCATCATTTCAATGCCATTTCCCATTTCAGCGAATTTCTGTGCGCTCCCCCTTTCCGTATTCTCGCCATAGATAACTGTTCTGTACTCTGATCATATTTTCCATTTTATACAGATTTTTTTTGTTCCTTAGATCCCTCTTTGCAAGTTGCAGGAAACGTCCTGATGAATGTATGCTCTGTTGCTAAGCGCTTGTTAATCGACATTTCATCCTTTGTCCTCGATATAACTGCCACGGAATTTGTTTTGTCTGACCTGTTTTTACGTTTCATACTCTGATCACTATTCAACAACTTACGGTCTGGTATAACGGTGTTCCGCGTTAATATGATCTCTCGCGTCTATGACCCTTCATCTTTCTTACATTATCCACCCTCCACACATTCTCTTCATGTTCATCTTCGTGTCCTGTTCCTTCTAGGTGTTATACCTGTTTCACAGTATCCCCTCACCAAAAGTTATTCTTGACCCGTTTGTTAAAATTGATCCTCTACCTCTAGAAAATTGTATTATATTACTAATTGTCCGATAAAAGTGAAGCTTTAGTTTTTGAGTGTTTCCATTCTGAGAGATGTATCCTAGCTACTTACAGTGCAGCTGATTCATCGTCAAGGACTTGCAACTGACCTGAAACAAAATAAAAATATTTTAGAGCACATAGCGACAAAAGTTGAATCGGAACACAGATTTGAAAGCATATAACTAGCAGAAGCTACTATTTAATTCTCTTTGAAACAAAGTAATCATTTAGATACTACGTACATACCACATCCTCGTCAGTAAATAAAATTATCGCATTAATTCTGCCTTATACTTGGCTAATACTCTGTCATTACAGTTTGTTGCCATATGAAGGCATCGAACTATATTGCAGTGTCTCTTACGTTTTTCATATTTTTCAAGAAAGTATGAACTGACAAATACTGTATTATTAAAATAAGGAATTCCCGTTACAGCTTTAATAAAATATTGCAGTGAAATGAAAGGCAATAAAACAAATTTTTGTGTGTGTTACTATATTTTTTCGATCAGTTTACATTGGAAGCAAGTTATTTCGTCAAGGGTCGGCGTTGTCAATAGAGATCTGTGCAACAAACTTAATGCCTCTGGCGCAGCTTAACCTCGAGTTTACTGGAGTTGAGTGCGACTGAGACTAATTGGCAGAGACGCTATTGAGACAAAGTGTTTGCCAGTTCCCGGTGACGAATTCACTCCGGGCTGTACATATAGCTATAAAACTGTACTGGTTACAGTAGGCTTCCAGTAGAAACTAAGATTCTAGCAGAGCTTTCCGGACTGCAACGTCACGACAAAAGAAACAATACCAATACGTATCAATCAGATTCGTAATTCGTTTCCTTGACGTAATCCATCGTATCACATCATTGCGACCCAAACATATTGTGGAAATCATAAATGCAAATAGATGTCAACATATTATTCAATAGATCTGAGCGGACATTACTCGTTCTGTCAAAATATCCCAGCACAATATTTCTCTCAATTCCTGACATTCCCGTGAAATTTGTAGCAACCGACCAACCTTTTCTCTTACATTTTCCGTGTTATGTTTTTTTTTTTCCATTGTGGGTTTACATCATGTAGACGACGATGTCATTAGAGGCAGGAAAGGACTGGGGGGCAAGGAA
The DNA here is from genome assembly GCA_031002005.1 of Vandiemenella viatica. Lineage (NCBI taxonomy): Eukaryota > Metazoa > Arthropoda > Insecta > Orthoptera > Morabidae > Vandiemenella > Vandiemenella viatica. The sequence continues at coordinate 236,359,876 of CM061920.1, read as the reverse complement.
TGGGAAGGAATTAGTCAACGGAATTTTGAAAGTACTATCCCAGCATTCACATGGAATGATTTCGGAAAACCATGGAAAAACTAAATCTGTATGGCCGGAGGTGGATTCGAACTACGTCCTCGTGAATGCGAGGCCACCGCGCTCGCTTTCATGTAAGTAGCCAGTCACTTGCGATTCGGTCCTACGTACCACAACGCCCGCCCAGTCAACTGAAGCCTGGAATCATCCTTCTGTATGATGGAGGTTACGTTCTTATACCATTTAATGCTGATTTGAGTTCCTGGTTATCAAAATTCTACGGAATCAATGTCTCTAGTTTCGAACAACTTACGTATTTACACCTATTGTCAAGAGGTGGTTTTTGCTACCTCCTTCTTGGGCGTAATCTTATCCTCTCAAAATTTATGTTAACACTCTTCGGCCCAAATTAAATAACCAAAAGATCTCCTAGATTAAGTATCACCCAAAACTTTTAATGTCCAACCCTTATTATTAACAGTGTTTCATCAATCGGTTTCAAAAATAAGAAGTGTTTCCATTATATTCTTCCCGAGACGGCAGTCGTGACTTGATTACTGGAACCTAGTAGGCATATTCTACATCCGTATATTTCGATTGTCAATTCATGAAATAATGTCTCTCAGAATTGCTCCCACTTGAATGTTACGATATTTAAAATGCTGAAGTTCAAGCTCATCTGTTCCAGCCAGTACCAGGCGTGTTTATTCAGTCTGTGTGTATTTATTTCAAACAACGAAGATAGCATCACAAATAAAAAGTCACGTTTCTTGAATTTTAAGCAATGCTTCATATTGTTCCAATTAGCTATTAATGTTACTGTTGTAGTTAAAATTTTTAGCTCTCTTCCTTCAGCCTTCTAATACGTTGGGTGTTATCACGGTATGTTTAAGACTGTAGTCAGAAGAAAAATCTATAATGCTTTCATAAGCAGTTTCTTCTTCGTCCATTATCAATTCTGTGTTCATAATTAACCCAATGAATAGAAGGCAGGCTTAAGTCACACTGAAATTTTTTGAATAATAAATTATCAAACTATTCTTATTGCTTCGTCAAGGTTACTTAGGATACTAGCAACCAATAGAAGAAACGTCAATCCTATGTGTGTTTTCCTGAAAAGTTTATACTGTTGTTAAAACTTTTCGAACTATTTACAATATTTGTGAAAAGCTAAAATAATGTATTCTGGTTCTGTGTTTCGTTCAAACTGTTCTACTCGTACATTGAAGCAGAAGAATGACATTCCTTTTGCAACATTCGATGCGGAACAGAGATTCCAACAATCATTTTAGCAGATTCTCTTGTGTATAGTGCATTTACATCTACTCCATGGAATTGTACATGGGTTTCATCTAGAACAAAAATTGAGAAATTTATACACAACGGGAGCTGTTATCCGCGAATTCGAAGGCGTGGAATTTTATAGCTAGAATTGGTTATCGAAGTTAGGTAAAAAGTGCCTCAAAAACCATGGAGTTGGAACAACATAACGGGGGAAACCATCACAATACTATCATTGAACCTGTCTCATGAAGAGAACAAGTTTCAAAATAGCAACAACTATGGCGGGGGAGAGAGTTAACTGTGGAAGAATGCTTACCACAGTTCCTCCGGCAGATTTGTGTGTTTAGTTTCACATTTCATCACTTTATGGAGACATCTTACGTCAATACCGTTTTGTTTTTGGGTTTACTGTCCTTTGCTAATCACATATCCTTTGGGGGATTGAAACCAGTGAGCTACATATAATTGCCGTTGGGAAAAACACGTCTTTTCTAACTGTACCCATAATACTTGCAATGTCTGTCCTTGGGCTTTACTGATACTCATATTAGAGGCTAATTTTAGTGCGAGCTGTAGTCTTTTAAAGTGGAATGGTAGGTCTGTCAGGATTATTGCGATTCGAGTAATGGACACATCACCTATTGCCATTCCAGTAATTACCACAGTTTTTATTACGTTGCACCTCAACTGTGTTATTTGCAGGCGTTTGACATTCCACAGTCGTGGTGTATCCGGGAACCGCATCAGTAATTATGTCTGTACATGGAATTTATGAACAGATCACACAAACTGACTGCGAGAGAAACAAGGCCTGAGCGGCCGATATAACATTACAGAGAATAACACACGCTGTCCATCTTCTGTCACCGTTTGGTTAGTTTTCAAAATTTCGTGACATAATATGTTATTTATTCAGAAATATGTCCTTTATAACGATGCATAGTATTTCCTTGTCAAATTTAATCCAGGTCGGATTAGTAGTGAAATCATAAAAACAGACGAAGGCAGAATTACTTTGGAATTTATAATATTAGTGCAGATGTTCAGATTCTGAGACAGCTACGTGCATTGAAAAGGATTGGTTTACAGAGCTAACAATTTTTGCGGATACTATAACAAAAAAGAACACTCGTAGCAGACTGGATGAGAAGCGTGGCCGAGGCTTTAGCGGCGGTGGCTGTTTTAACGAGCGGTCGCTTTGCGACGTCTGTCGTCTGTCGTCGCCGCGAGCACTTCCAGTCCTCAACAGAGTTTTTGTCTCCACTACCTGCTTCTCTTTCATCGATACCGAGTAATGAACACTTCTTGTTTTACTTGTAACGCCGGCAAGTTGAGAGCAAAATGTCTCCCTTCCCCATGAATGAACATTCAAGCTCAATTCCTTCTACTTCCTTTTATTTATAACTTTGAAAGGCAGATTATATTTTAGTACGAACTTAGCCAGTAACCAGATATGAACTTTGATTCCACACTACTTGTGGTACAGTTATAACATTTAGCTTTAAGGAAAGTCAGTTACAAAAGTTAATTCAACAATAGTTAGTGGAAAGATATTATTCTTTTTTGTTTCAACAGGTGTCGTCATCTAAACTGTAATTAACCAGTGCTAAACACTTGCATTCCTCATGCATTAAAAGAGTCTTGCAATCGGAACAAAATGCGGAGGAAAAAAAAAAAACATAAGTTGCGAAATCATTTCAACCAAAAAGTAAATTCATGTGATCTTACACATCGCAGTTCGTACAAACAGCGATTCTCTGCAGCTTATCACAAGTGTTAATCAAATAATTCACTTGTTGTTTGTATTGTATTGCACGAAGATGGCGGCTAGCGATGTGGACAAAGCAGCCCGACATTTTTTTCAAAATTAGGATATTTAATCTTTTTGTAGGAAAAACGAAGTACGGATAGGAACAATAAGTGCAATACCTTCGCTCCAAATCTTTTTTTACCAGATGGTTCGTGTGTATTTCGCTTCTAGGAGCCGGACATCATATTCTGTCGTGTTGTAAATAGTGTCAACGTCAAAATGAAAAGTGAGTGGGATCGTCAACATTAGAGTCATAAATGCTCGTGCGAAGAGTGACATATCAAACTTTTGGCTTCTTCCGAAGGAAAAATACGAACACGAGCAGAGAATGTCTGCGTAGAAAAAAAGTTCATTTGGTAACCTAACATAATTTACACTGCTTGAAGTAAAGAACAAACCCAAATATTTGTTATATAATTGCCAAAAAAGTTATTTCCATGAAGTTTTGGACATGTGAAAGTCTTTCTAATGGAATCACGCGGTCCGAGAGAGCCACTGCTTTTCGCACGAGCCAAACACCGCTGCGCAAATTTCCGGAAGCGTGTAAATCACATTTGACACGAAGCGGTCGAATTAGAACAGGTAAAATGAGCTAACTCATGACGCCGACCCGTACATCACTGCTGCCTCGCGTATGGACGTCGTATATCAGCGATCCGCTGCCGCATTTTTATATTACGTCAGCTTCAGCAGACAGCAGCCAGATGTACGAGTCCACGGCAAACGTCACATTAGGGCAGTGCGTCATTGCGTACACCAGAACGGAAAAGAATCTTTCATTCTTTCAGGATTTAAATCGCGTCGATACCCTGACAGTCCATCAGAATAATCTAAGCGTGGCTAGTGAGTGACGCTAATTTTTATTGCTAACACTAACAAGGGGAGGGAACGACCTTGGGATTTTATTTTGGGATGAAACTTTGCGTAATAATTGTTCCCCTTTAGGATGTTACCTCCTGCAATCGTAAGACGCAACGCTCAATAGATTCGGAGAAAACGGCCTTAAAAATTCAAGCCCAGCTTATATACTAGTGAAATTCCGGTCAGGCTAGCAGCGCAACAGCCCAGTCAGTAACGAGCCTGCGTCATGCCTGGGGGATCTCGGTTCAAATCTCGATTTGGTCTAATTTTTTAATAATAAAATAAGTTTTTATTTATTGGTTATTTAATTTAAATTTCAAACTTTAAATCATGATATAAGTATATTAACTACCCTATAACTTACTTAAAATTCTTTAAAACTATAATAGTTACAATATTCTTTAAATATAATTAAATTTTAAGTTATTTTATTAACAACGTTATAAGTTTTATTTCGTATATTACCGTTGTTCTTGTAAAAAAATTGTGCTCGATGCCAAAAAATTATTTTTTAAAATGTTTTTATGATGATCATCATTCCAGCTCACGTTTGTAATAAAAAATGTATGTTAAATAAAATCAATAATCAAAAAACACGATAATAGTTTTTTACTTATGAATAAATATTATTATTATAACCACTCGTAACACTGTATTTTAAACAATAAATATTGTAACTATTATAATTTTGTAGTATTTTAAGTTAAAGTGTAGTTGATATAAAACTTAAAAAAATTAAAATTAAAAAAAATAGACGAAATCGAGATTCAAACCCAGATTGCCAGGGCATAACGCAGGCTCTTTACTGACTGGGCTGATGAGCTGCTAGCCTGACCGGAATTTCATTAGTATATAAGCTGGGCTTGAATTTTAAAGGCCGTTTTCTCCGAATCTATTGAGCGTTGCGTATTACGATTGCAGGAGGTAAACATCCTAAAGGGGTACAATTATTACGCAAAGTCTCATCCCAAAATAAAATCCTCAGGTCGTGCCCTCCCCTTGTAAGCTTACTTCCCATGTGCTTAATTTTCCTACTTCAGTAGTGCGTAGTTACTTGGAAGACAAATATGCTATCAATTCTAGTAATATGCATATGTGACTTACAGAAAGCAGCCTCAAAAATAGATGACCGACCGCACGGGAATGTTGTAAAAGAAATTTCACAGCAACTTATTAGGCGTAGTAGATGCGTTTTGAGTACAGCAGTGTATTTCCAGATTTCATTCCTGATGATTAAAATGTAAATACCTCTTGTTCATCGAGATGTTAAATCGTTTCGCTGTATACGATTTCATTCCGTACTGGTATTTGATGTTGCCATCGGTGAACATTACATTGAGATCGTACGTTTCTACGTTGCTTGTTGAGTGACATACGGCTTCCTCTGCTACAAATAGCGAGAACCTTTGAAGCACTGCTCTATCAATCCTGTTAAAACGTACAGAACCTGAGCGTTGCATCTCTCACGCCACTTCTGAGTTTAACGATATACGATGAGGAGAAGGTGGTTTTCAGAGTCGATGAAATGCAGTGGCGTCAATACATTCAAATATTTCTACCAGAAGAAACCACCACAAACTCGTATTGCGTCCAGTATATTTGCCCACTAGCAGAAGTCTGCAGTGACCGGTCCAAGTCTGCAGTGACCGGTCCAAGTCTGCAGTGACCGGTCCAAGTCTGCAGTGACCGGTCCAAGTCTGCAGTGACCGGTCCAAGTCTGCAGTGACCGGTCCAAGTCTGCAGTGACCGGTCCAAGTCTGCAGTGACCGGTCCAAGTCTGCAGTGACCGGTCCAAGTGTGCAGTGACCGGTCCAAGTGTGCAGTGACCGGTCCAAGTGTGCAGTGACCGGTCCAAGTGTGCAGTGACCGGTCCAAGTCTGCAGTGACCGGTCCAAGTCTGCAGTGACCGGTCCAAGTGTGCAGTGACCGGTCCAAGTGTGCAGTGACCGGTCCAAGTGTGCAGTGACCGGTCCAAGTGTGCAGTGACCGGTCCAAGTCTGCAGTGACCGGTCCAAGTCTGCAGTGACCGGTCCAAGTCTGCAGTGACTGGTCGAAGTCTGCAGTGACTCGTCATTAAGGACAAAATTAATTTTTCATCGGTACTTACGGCTCGTTCGTCATAAACGCCAGGCCCAAGCGTTACTGCTCACCTACCTGGGCCCAAGACTAGCATTGCTATCGACTAGTTCAAACCGCCTCCCAAAGATCATGCCACTTGTTTCAAACCCCTTGTTCGCATCTCGTCTGAACGAATCGTATAAAACGAGGTGGTGGTTGTTTTCGGTAGGAGCGGAGCTGACAAGCTGTGAAAGAAGAAAACTTGTTGCCCCGGGCCACCTTGCCCCTGGAGCCGGTAACTGGATCGTTTGTTTACATGCAGCAGCGCTCCCCATCCGTCTTGCCGCCGACGCCAAAAGTCCCTCAATCCTCCCACACTACTACCACACGGCCTGCGCATAGACTCACGTTGTGAAGGTCGTTAGGCCCGCTGCGGAACATTATTCGATCCTCCCGCAGGTGAGGCATGAATATTTCATAAGGTTTTCGCAACTGCATTGTATTCCTCGTCAGCTGCTATTATGAGATCCACAGAGATAGTGGTGAAAGCAATATTTTCTCTGCTCTCTGTGCAATACTTTACACCGGTAGTGACGTATATAGTCTTCGTACCGATCCTTTCCCTGAAATCATTACAGGCGAATCACAGCGGAACTACTAAATGGTTCCTTAAAATACGTCACATCTTCTTCATTGAGCCCAAGAGTAACTCACCGTCTATCAACCGAAAATATTCATATAATACATATTCTGGAAATTAGGCTTATACTTCCAGTTTCACATAAGAAACACGACTTTCGCACCATAATTATTCTCATTAAATTCGAGGAATTTGAGGAGATATTTAAAACGCGATAACCCACACTATTAATTAAACAGTGTAATCATCAACTCTTGAGGGAGTGGCTTTTGGGACAAAGCTCACTTAAAAATCAAATCCACTCCTGTCTTGAAGCACAAAGCCGTAAAAGTTTTTTTTTTTCCTTATTGCTTTACGCCTCGTCGACGGCTAAGGTCATTAGAGGCGTGATGGGACTAGGGACAAGGAATGGGAAGGAATTCGGCCATGGCCGTTTTGAAGGAAGCATCCCGGCTTTCGCATGGAGTGATTTGGGGAAACCATGGAAAACCCTAATCTGGATGCCCGGACGGGGATTCGAACCGGCGTCCTCCCGAATGTGAGGCCAGAAGCCATAAAAGGATTATCCTCGCGTTGTATAGGAAAGGATCATATATCCACCTGTCAGAATAAGGGAAAGTTGTATAACACCACGCACATCAACATGAAGTCGCAAATGCTGAACAGAATTGCAAGAAATTAGAGAAATTGTTTTGATAAACTTAGAGCTTAAATACACTCAAAAACATCAAAACTTATTTGATTGGAAAAATTGATTCAAAATGATAATAAATTAAGACGATTTTAACGTAGTAATATAATAAAAATAGTATCCTCCAAGTGGAGGTTATTTGGTTCGAGGTGCGGAGATGGAAATAGCTTTTCTTCATCCAATGCTTGATTAGCAAGAAAGATTACGCGAAGATACAATGTATAAACGTATCGTGTAACAAACGCATGGGTTAGATCTCAAACCCATCCGTGTAATAGTGATAAGTGCCGCTTGGATAGACTATTTTAATGCCGGAAATTCTCTCACGTAGAACACTACACCTACCACCCTGGGCTCAGAAATCGCTGTACCAGCACGCATTATTAACGAATAATGCCTACCAAAATAATGGCTTCGCAGAATAAGAAAAAATACTATGAAATGGAACATCAAATGCCATTCAATATATGCTCCGAATAGTAACGTCAATTGCTACGAAATATACTACCACTATATTACCCTATTATGGTTTCTTTACGTGTTAAGTTGACCTATACCAGCGGCCTTATTGCATGTCTAACGGCTCGCAAACGATGCGTTACGCCATACTATCAGGACAAGAGATGAAGTTATTATGTTAAAATGGCAACGATGTTACGGCTTTAATTAACAGTAGATCTTCGATAGTACAACGATTCAATCAAACACGGGGAGGGAAACTGTCTTGTAGATTGTGCACTGCACGGGATCGAGAGTTGTACGCTATGGTTGTGTTATTCACAAGCTCACGAATATTGGAAAAGGTCTTGATCACTACTGTCGAAATTGGCAAGACGCGTAAAAGTAACTTCGCTGCTTACAAAGTATGTGGGTCGGTAGGAGAGTCCAGAGGAGTGAATGCGAGCTCTCGTATCCACGGAGTCCAGTCGGGTGTCCGGCGAACAAAGGGGCCAGACGTCAATAAAGGCCAGGCGCACACAAAAAGTAAACGAATATCTGCAGCGGAAGCGGCCGGTCAAACAAAGCTGTGCCGGATTTAAATTACCTGCCCTGTCGGATATATCGACCTGTCCGCTCTGACGCTCCTCCTATTGGCATTAAGCAATTACGGCAGACAATGGCGGCCAACAGCCAAGTATAGAAACAACACGAAGGCAATCGCAACACCAAGCTTCCGCAGGTACCTCGTTTACCTGTTGGTACTCTGAGTATATCTGCCTATGACATTCTGTTTAGAAACATGCCTTCTCTGTTATTATTTAACTCTTCATAACCCTAGCGTAGAAGTATTGAGATCTCCCAATCCCCGTGAACAACATGCACCATAGACAAAAAATATTCCAGTGAAGATTATCTCAAGATTTTACAAAAACCATGGGGCCTTAATTTGACGATTGTTATATAACTCGACGAGACAAATCGAAAGTGAAGAACAAAATTTTTCGCTAAGTTCTCGAGAAATAGTGGCTCAAAAAATTGAGAGTTAGGTTGAGGTGTGGCCTGGACCAAGAAAGATATATGCCAAAGCCTTTAGGATTTGCGCAATGGTGTTTCCCTCCTACTGGTCGTGGTTAGAATGAAATGTGGCCTGGAACAGAAGAAAAACGTCGCCAAAACCTCGAGAAACTATACCTATAACTAATTTTTGAAATCGAGAACTAAGCAAGATATCAAAAAAAATTAATTCTTCACTTCCAAGTTTTCTCACAGACTTACATAAGAATCCAGTGCAAACGAATTGCTCAAAGAAACACCATACTCATGAGAGTTTGTGATGCCTCTAAGCACTTTTTCTTCTACCCATATCGTTATTACTGGGGTTCGAATCTTTATGAACAAAAAAATAGAGAAAATATGCACAATAAATATGACCTTAAAATGGGTAAATATGAGCTAATAATGACAAAAATATAATCAAACATTAAAATTTACTATACATCAAAACATGCTCAATTACACATCATTTATTTTATCAAGTAGTATCGCTTTCATGTAGACAGCATAATTTACTTCCGTGCACTCGCTGCACCATTGGGAAATTAAATTTTAAATCGTTTTCTTGTAGTCACTTTAATTTCAGATAATTTACATAATAGAACTCTTTCATCTGTACTAAAATACTCCTCTCTAAATTCCTTTACGTAACTTAGCACTTTCAGAAAATTTTAATTTCGGCATTGTGGTAGGTCTGCTCACTGATCCACTGCTGATTTAACGATGACCGAGGATATTTCATTGAGATATTGAATGACGCAGATCGACATAGGCATGCTTTTCTGCTGCATTGTCAAGATTAAAAGGCGGGCGGAACATTACGTTTATATAGCAACAATAAATAATGTATAACTGTAATTTTCGACTGGTGAAGTCTGATCACAGTAGGACTGTTGATAAAATATCGATTTTTTTTTTTAAAATATCGATATTTATGTGAGATATTTTTTATGACGATATATCAATATTGAAATCTGGATATCGGAGTCTATATTTTTTAAATAAATGAGTTATTTTCGTTTTCCTCGTAGAATATTCCAAGTTATTATTGGGGGGGGGACGATTACCTGTGTTGCACATGCAATAAATTTTCGTAGATAGAATTTTAAGAAACAACTAAAATTTTTAAAGCTTTTCTGACAAATTGCGCCTTATTTTAAACACTCAGTTAATGTTTCTGATTAATTACGATCCGAGCACAAGGAGAAGTAAAAAAGAAGACAAAATAATTCATTCAATATTCATTCGAATTCTTGTCTAGAAATTTTGAAAGGTTTTTAAAATTTGTCTTCAATCAATGGTATGGTATCTCGTGTCCAGGAATTATGCGGAACTGTCCCGGAATTCCCGTATATCAGGGTTTTTTTTTTCTCAAACTCAGTTCACCAAGGTGGCCAAGAGTCCAAGCCAAGTATCCCATGCTCGCAGCGGGTGGATGAGCTTTTGTCCCTTAAATCAGAGGAATTGAAACTGATAGGAAAATACTGTTTGAATTCCTGCGATTTTGAAAGTTCTAGGTGCAGTTAACGTTAATTCACTTTATACAGAGTTCACATGTCTGAAACGTGTTTTTGAGGTCCTTCCAAAAGACTTTCCAAACGATAAAATCTGGGCCAATTTCTTTAGAACAAACGTTACTAATGATTTTGTAAATTTAAAGAAAATAGTTGGTTTTGTTTTGTCAATTCCAACAAGCAATGGCTTTTTCGAGACAAGTTTTAGCCCGTTGAATAATTTATGAACTAAAGAGCGAAATAGAATGTTCATGGATTTGATTAAGGCTGAACTGCAAACTCAATCAATTTTGAAGACTCTTGCTGAGAAATTTTATCAGTTTTGCAAAGCAGTGACGGAGAAAATTTTGTGAAAATGGCAAAATCTAGTGATAAATATTTAAAAAGTAGTTGATTAAGATTTATTTTGATTGATGTTGATTTTTAAAAAGATATATGTTCAATTTTTTTATATGTTGATAAAACCTGATGTTGATTTTCTGCCTAAATTTAATTAATAATCCTAACAGAAGTGTTCAATTTTAGAGGTTTTGATTGATAATAAACGATGTTGATTTTCTACCAAAGTTAAAAAAAAACCTAAAAGAGGTAGTCGATTTTTGTTTTAAGTTTAGTATTTTTCCTTTTGATTCATAATACCTGATGCTGACTTTCAACCTAGAAGAGGAGCTGTATATACGTTAGATAGCATAGTTTTTATTAAAATATAATTTTTTTATTAATTTTCATTTTTTTCACACTTTAAACACATCACTAAAATACTTTTTAGTCCCCAAAATGCCCCGGAAATTATAAGCCTGTATCTGGCACTCCACAGTTAATTATTTTGCGCGAATTGGTTACGGCCCATTTCAATTCTCAATCAAAAATCTGGCTTGCCAGTCAATTGGAAGAATAAAGATAAAAGACTAACATCCGCACACACTACTTGAACTAATGTTAACAAGACGGAAATGTTACTAAGCAGGGACCTCATCAACCCATAAAAGGTGCATGTAAATGGACTAGCATAGAATAAATTTCGCCGACTGTAATAATGACGAAGACGTGCAGAAAGAAAAGTAAAACCTGATCGCGTCTCTTTCTCCGAAAGTAAGGACATGAAACTATTGGAGCAGCAGAATTAGTTACACGGAATAGTGGCAAACGCTGGTCAACTTCTCATTAATCAATCTCGCTGTGAAAAGAGAAGGTAATTCGGAATTCACTGAATACAGCATTTGATTTGACGTGTGTGTATTTTCACTAAAGAAACGGATTCAGGCTGTGGTATTAGGTGGGGGTTTGCTGGGTAATTGTACTTATAGCATTCCTTTTACCATTTTATTAATTTTAATATTAATGATTTTGTTGATCCCAACAATTTAATAATTTTAATCATTTGATTTTATCAAATAGGAAGAGGGTGCAAAGGGATATTCTATCTTGCATTACTAATGTAAAGTCATAACCTGACAGATTTATTCAAATCAAGCATTGAATACCAACAGACGTCGGTGGACTTTACAATTAATTTAAAACATGAAAATCCAATGTTCAAACAAAAATCAACACCGAGTCTTACAATATGAGGCATAAGACTTTAATTCTAAGCAAACAATAACATATCCATGTGAAATGTATAAAGCTGTTCACAAATACAAGCTTCTACAAAAAATGAAATCAAGGAGGGTGCCATTAAGTCTTGGACTTAAATAAAATTATGTTCCTGATTGATAGGAATTTATAACAGTCTTCCCATGTCAAATCAGATTGCTCACGGCTAATAATACGCTCAGAAAAATTGTCGGAGAGTGATGTTCAAGGGCGTTCACGGGTCGAGGAATGCTTAACACAGTTCTTTTTAATGGCTGAAGGTCTTTATCGTTTATTCAGCAGCTGTGGCACCAATGGTGGTAACATGCACACTTCCTTCAGGCGACAGCCACAGGTATCGCAAGCCAGAAGTGGCTTAAGCCGTCCAGCTCTAAGTCTCGTCGTAATCGCAAACTCGGCGATGGCGTGACCTGTCTCTCCACCCGACACCACCGGAAGACCCACTTCTCTCACGATGTTGGATCGGAAACCTCTTCCAACCCCGTCGAAAACCAATCCGTGGACCCGTAGGAGATGTGGACCCAGAAAACACCAAACAGCTCCTTATTATGTTGTAACATGCCCGTTCATTGGGAGTTCACATCACAGCCACGTCATTCACACATGGAGCTACCATAACTGCCTCGCCCCGAGAATATCCGACCTTCTCAGAGTTTTGTTTCGGCACCAAATTTTCCACTAGCGTACGGCACAATAGATGGTCCAGCCGAATTATCCACTTGACCGGATAAGGGTCAGTTCGGCAATACCTGCTACAGATAAACGGGCTTTCCCTCGCAGTTGAGAAACATGTTGCTACTCCAGCTCAGGCGTGAAAGGGTCTCGATTCACCCTTACAGGTGGCTACCTCCAAGACTTAAAGCGATAATACTTTCGAGAAAAATTCCAGCCCTCCTATCAATATCAATTATTGTTGCTATTTATAAAGTTGTACGAGCCTGACACAGCAGTCTCGTTACAAGGCTAAAGGTGAGAAACAACTTCTGCCGTCTTTGGAGAATAAATATCATTGAAAATATGGTGAGAGTATAAAAATTACCGAAATAGCACATAACCCTGTTATTTATAACATTACATTTAAATAAACTCTTCTCGGCTTCTGGCCGCGTAAAAATGTCACACTTGTGGGACGTTTCGAAGGCGTCTGTCTGAGCCCTCATTTTCAACTTCCAACTGTTTTACAGAACGGAAAATCTCCTCCCTATAAAGGCTAGTGATGTAAGATAGAAGTTTTTCACGGCGTTGTATATAAATCAACTCTATCTCAGCCCTCATGAGGACTGAGACAGACGCCTTCGAAACGCCCCACAGGTGTTATTTTATGCAACTGGTAGCCAGAGAAGAGTTTATTTATATACAACGCCATGAAAAACTTCGATCTTACATTAGATCCAGAAGATAATGGTTGAAACAAAGTGAGTTGTATTAAATGCCTAGGTTTTAATCACCAACATATTAAAATCTACAACGTCCAGCGCCTATAAAGCAACAACTTTTATCTGACTGCTATAGGTATGGAAACAAAGGATGTTGGCAGCGCCGGCACAGCGGTAGGAGTCTGGAGGATTCAGCACAGAGAAGTCATGGCATTGTATGAGAGTATGGAGCAGACAGCGGCATGATCAAGATATAAAACTAATTAAAGCATCAAAGAGATACGTTAAATGTTAAATTAAAACAATAATATAAAATAATTGTGTGACCAGTCATTATACTGTCAAAAGGTGCAAACGAATAAAAATAAGCTACTATTTCTTTTAAGCAATTACGGATAGTTGCGTGAATCATTACAAAATTAGTTTAAGTTTTAGTTTTCTTCCTTTACTTGAATGTTTAATGTGGGGTAGCAGCGGTGGTGGATTCTACTAGTTCTGTCTCCACAGTGGAGATGTAGGACAGCGTTCTCTTTGCTTCGCAGCGGAGAAAGTCTCCGTGGAGATCAGACACCGTGGCAAAACTAATTACGGTGCTGTACGCCGAATTAACTCTCCAAGACGTCGCCAGGAGATGCTCGCCCAGGGAAGGTCTCGACGAGGTTATCGCTGTGAAAGGACCAACCTCGAAAATTACTAACCAACAACACCGAACAGAGGCAACTACACAGGAGACCAACTTCCAGTTTGCCTTCAAATCAGCATACTGAGGACAGAAAAGATTTCACGGAGGAAACTTAGAGAGGTATGTATCGCTGTGGATAAAGTTGCATAACTGGAAATCGAGGTCACTGGTTTAAGTCCCGGTCTAATTGGATTTTTTTTTGCCTTTAACCGGATCTTGACTTCTGCTGAAGTTTGTTTGACAGTAAACTAGTAAATGCCAGTTGCATTGGCGTTCTTTATTAATTATTAAAAAATTAAGAAACGGTGAGAAAATGGCCTACAGTAACATCGCATTTCTTGTCGACTTACGTTTCGAAGTTGATATTCGGCATCAACATCCGGCGAAATGTTGGGTTCCTGGTGTTGCCACTCTAATATAACCCACGCAGGATGTCGGTTTCGGTGACGTCACAGTCACTAATTCTGAGTGCCTATCTGTGTTTGGTTGATGGGGCATAAACTTGGTGGGATGAGTTGGGCAGCGGGACTCGAGGCATGGAGAGGATCAGGTGGTGGTCTGAGCGCGTTCTCGAACCATCTCGATGGCTCTGTCTACTCACGCTTCCGTGATAGGAATTCCGTTTAAGATTTTAGTTTCTGATTACTAGGGAGGATGGGAGCAGACGGGATAACTTCACTTCGAGAGTAAAAATCCTCTGTCACTTAGGCGGCGACCAAACAACGCTTAAGGTTGTTTTTTTTTTTTTTTTTGCCAATTATGTCATACGCGTGGCCTGTATTGCTGCCGACAGACCTATAACATAATCGAAGAACAAAGCCGGGATCCAAGTCTTGTAGAAGTCAACATGCCACTGCAGATTGACTTTGGCAACGTGTTTAATGACAACCTGTAGGATAAAGACCAGCTTTGCTTCTGCTTGAAATATGTTCACTAACTGATACAGGGAGTTTCCATCAGAATAAGATAAGAGAAATAAGATATCATCCCGAGGTATATCCATTAACACATTAACCACTACCCACTAACCCATCAAATGGTTACCATTCAGTGCAGTATTCTTAACTCCGATTTGATTGAAAGCTGTATATTAGGTTGCTCCATATGTTACTATATACTAAAATGTTTCAAGTTTAAGTTCTTATTCACTAAAACAAAGCAAGCAATTTACCAACATATATTCAGTATACTCTCCCCGTTTTCCAAGTGTTAACACCATCCTATTCCCCGAGGGGGGAAAGGGCGTGCAAAGAAGAGCAGTTATATTTGTTTGTGGAAATTATCGCATGACCCAGTCAGTATCCGATATGATAAATGGAGGTGGAGTGAAAGTCACTGGAGCGAAGGAGGAGAGTTTAGAGTGTGCTTAAGCCTCGTCGATATCGAGTCAGGCGGGAAAGGACATGGTGCAAGGAACGACGAGGAATTTGGTTATAGCCTTTTGAAGGAATAATTCCGGCATTCGCCTGGAGAGATTTTGGGAAACCACAGAAAATACAAATGAGCGGGCGGGGATTTGAACCCGCATCCTCCCGGATGCGAGGCCATAGCGTTACCACTCACCCACCACGCTCGGTCGCACAAAGCTATAGAATTTTCTGTTGTTGAATTGCAGAACTAGATGAAGTGGGAGGTAGCACTCACTGTTTCAGATAGACGTTAGCGGCAGATTCGGAAATAATATATATGCTCGTTGAATCCTCATCAAGAGATGCACTAGCCGCATTGTTTTTCAGAGACAGAACAACCAGTTCTTTACCAATGTGTGAGTGAAGTACGTGTTGTATGTGTTTAGATAACCGATCAGAATAATTAGCTGTTTCGTTTTCTTTTGACTATACGAAGGAGACAGAAGGTACAGAATTCCTAGCACTGGGATTTAACCCAGGACTTTGCTATACAATCTGACAACGTCCCGAATCAGGAAATTTTCCTCCACGGCAGTCGATCCAAGCAGCTAACGCCGTGCAGAACAGCAAAAATCTAAAATGTGAATTTAACAACCTATACCACCTGGTAGGTATATACGTGAAACCATTGGTTAAATTTGTTAGGCAAAATCGCATTTTATTAACTTGAAGTAGCAGCCAAAAACACAGCGTATGTAGTGTCTAAAATGGCGCCGCCGTACAGCTGTGTATACGCGAGAGATTTAATTAAAACTATAACAGGGGAAGTGAGATAATGTAGGGCATTCGCCTTTTAGTAGCAATATATTTACAGATACACGGGTTTCTGCTTTCAACGTTTCCAAGAGAATTGGTGAGACTGCCTACCAGCAAAGCAATTCGTAGAAAACGGTTCCCAGGCTGCCTTCCTCAGAATGCTGACACGCTGAAAGCCATTTTCCGGGTGCGGAACATTCGAGCCGAGAGGTGTGGGCCCCAGCGCCTCCTCGCGCGGAATTAGCTTACTACCATTGCTGCTGCAAATTGCCGCAGTCTCTGAGCGCCTCGGCGAAAGCGTTACCTTAATATTGCGAGTCTCAGAGCTGCTGCCATCTGTAATTCTACAGGGCTTTACGCCATGCATTCAGTCCTCACACAACGAATCAAAGGAGGCACACAAAGACTGACAAGTCGGTATATTCGCGACTACTTGCCACAGCCATTACGAAAGCGGCACAGAATTGTTATGTAGATTGGGGTCTGACTGAATGGCAGACAGATTTCGTTTGAATTTATTGGCATTTTTGAATGCTATGAAATACTTCGTCCATCAACCTAATTTGGTCGCAGTAAGATTAGAGAAATTAGGTGCCGTACTGATGCTGATAAGAATTCTTTCTACCCTCGTGCTATTAGAGAATGGAATGCACGGAGCTAGTTTTGGTGCAGAGCACCCACCGTCACACACACCTTTGTAAATCGCAGAATATAACTGGAGATGTATGCAGTATATTCACCCTATTTCTTGCAATTTTTCTTGTAATGCACAAAGTTCTCTTAGAAAGAGTATTCAAACAATGTTTGAGTGCTCTTTCGGTTCATCGATAACGAGGTCATTAGAACCGGGAGATATCCGAGGGTAAGGAACCGGAAGGTATTTGAACGAACCATCCAGAAATTCGCATTCAATGTTCGAAAACAAAAATCTGGACGGATGTACATCTACATATATACTCTGCAATTCACAAAATTGTGGGTGGCAGAGGGTGCTCAACACCAAAGCTAATCTCTTTGTTGTGCATTCCAATCCCTAATGGTACGAGGGGAAAAATAATTCATATAAGAATCCGTGCGGCATCTTATTTCTCTAATTTTATCTTTCCTGTCATTTCGACTCAAATAGGTTGGTCGACGAAGAATTTCACTACACTTGAAGTGAAAGTGGGAGTACCCATGTTTACCAATAAGTTTAAACGAAACGTGCGTCGTGTATCTACCAGAGACTCCCAGCCCAGCCTACTAATCACTTCTATGATGAACCAGAGATCAATACTGCGACGTCGTGAAAGCGAGATCTGAATATTTCAGTTCACTCCGTATGCTGGGTTGGTGGAAACAGACTTGTCGTGTAGCATATTAGGTTTTTAAAGATTGTGTCGAGACTTTTCACTGGAGTATCAGCAACGACAGAAGCGGTGTGTGCATGTCACTCAAAACAGAAGAATGTATTGATACTGCTGCCTCTTAGTGAGCCAGATAGTGCGATGGTGTCCGGTGCTGACACGGGGTTAGCTGGTTCCAGTCCTGGTGAGGGAGGTGATGGTGCACAACTCCTAACCACCAGATTGTACGCCCAAGTCATGGGTTAAATCTCCAATCTCTCGGCAGTGCTTGTGAACTGATGACACTTGGTGATTCGTCCGTCGGATGGGCTCGTTAAGCTTGGCGGCACGTTGGTGTCTTTCGGAAGAGTAGGCCAGAATTGAACGGCACCTAGATTCACCCTGCCCCTCTTTTCATCTCTCATCCAAACCACAAACAACGCTCTACATTGACAGTCATCCATACTTACAACAACAGTTACGAACAATGTCACAATGAGGAAGGCGACGGGAAACTGTCCCTAGTTTGTCTCCCCGGGGAGGTTACCATAGAGATGTAAACATCTCCCATAGAAATCACCTACACTCGGATAAGGATATGGCACTCATAAAAGAAGAAGTGCCTCTTCAGGCAGTGTTGTCTAATTCAGTTTCCCCTTAGGTACGTAGACAGATGAATAAGCAAGGAGCCGAGTTGGAATTCTCAAGCACTAGTTTTAATCACCAGTCCTACCATCCGCAACCATCTTTTACCATACAGTGTTCTGGTTAGCCAAGTGTTGATTTTGCTTAATGCTTTACGTCTCTTCAGCGTTGATGTTATTACAGCCAGAAGAAGACTGAGATCAAGGAACGGTTAGGAAATAGCCATGGCCTTCTGAATGGACCATTCCTGGAATGATTTCGGGAATCGTATAAAATCAAAATCAGAAAGACCAGATCCGCACCTCCCGAATGCCACTCGTTCACCACGGACGACGATTTGCAAACTTCGTCCTCATTAGAGCTTCACATTTTAAACGATAGTGCTAACGCCAAACCGTGAAATCCCTACATCAACTCTCGTCAGCTGTACGGTGTGTTATCGACCGTGTATAAGCACTTGTCCGCCTCTCTCTGCCGATACGGTTTGTGTTATTACCGGCGGTATCTCGCAAAACGTCACATTCGCCTGCTTTGACACAGCTGCTGTACTTCAGAGCGCTCTCGTCCGTAATGGATTGCTCCGGTCCGCTAGACCAATCAAATGACAGCAATTAATTTGTGCTGCCGTCTCTCCAGACCAGCGCAGACTGACAGCGCTTATTGGTCACGTCCCCCCCCCCCCCCCCAACCACATACGGCTCTTGATCTGCAACAGCGAGGTCGGCGTAACCACACGACACTTTGTATGCGCTTTCAGTTTTAGAACTGTCATTAATTCAAACTAAGCCACAGGCGAATTTCCATTAAAATTTGGATTTAAGCATTGAAGGTTGACGGGTAGATGCTGAAAAAAATGCAAGATTCGCCACTTCACCGTCGATCCGAAAGCCGAGCCCTGTCATGAAATTTTATTTTAACAATTAGGTATAGCAACATGTGAGTTGATTAACTGTGGATATGTATATTTTTAGTGTGATTGTGAATTTGTGTATATTTGACAAGTAAATTGACATAGTTTTATGGAGAGAAGCTGTAAAATAAATGTAATACGATCAAGGAGAGTATTATGTATGAAATATTAGTTAAAAGTTTGTAATTATAAGTTTTGATGCCAGCGACGTGTCTGGTGGACAATTATCAACGGTTTGGAGCGATTTATTGTGAAAATTTTGTATGTAAATGCATGTAAACAGTATTAAATCTTCATTTTAGGCGTTTTCTAATTATTGTGAGTGATTTTGTACATTTTTTAATTATTTTTCTATGTATTTAATTGTTAAAGTATTGTTAACAGTTAAGAAACTTCTGTCGGCACTCTTTGTGATGGCGGGCAGAGTTAGTTGTCAGTTGCTGTCAGATTTATTTTTGAGTCGTCATGCAGCTCTACAGTCATTTGTGAGTTTATTCGCTGGAATATTTGTATATTTGTACTTCAGTATCTTTGGACGAATCTATTGCCTTATCCGAGTGTAATGTTACTATACGGTCGCGGAGAAATAAATATGAAGTGAAAAGTGATTCGTCGGAGTTGTTATTTCAATCCATTCAAAGCAGTAGTTATTTAACCTTTGGGAAAGTTAAAACCCTTTGGCGACCAACGACAGTGACCTCTGAATTGGAGGACGAAGTAATTAAGGGTAAACATCATTAATTGGTGACAGGACGAATTAATTACCTAAAAGTGCGACAAGTTGTTTCGTCGTGTTAAAAAATTGTAAGAAGTGTCAATGATTCATTAATATGGGGTGAACCCTTCCTATTGTCACAGCGAGAAAATGACGAGGTAGCTTCCACCAGATACTCTTTCCGTGCTGCCTTTGCGTTACGAGTCACGCTTCTGTGCCACACGGAGCCGCCTCTAATTAACGAAATTGGCGAATTACAAGAAACCTCGGACAGCAGTCACTGTCAAAACACCACGTCAGAGAAGACTGTAGAGCGAAGACGAGAATTCGACCCCCGTGTCACACTTCCCAGTTTATATTTTCCGTCACTCCAGGTTGACCGATTAGTTCGCGATTCGGAATTAGGAATTCCTTCGCAGCCACAGTCCTCTCCCTATTGTTGTGACCTCAATATCGACGGAAAGCAATCTCTTAGCGTCAGTTAAGGTTGTGATCTCAAACAATACAGGAAAAATCAGGGCATGGATCGATTGAAAATGGGTGACGTATGTTCAATGGCGTAGCCAGGATTAGCTTTAGTGTGGGGGTGAAGACGAGGAAACTTAATAATACTTGATGAAAATGATTTTAGTAGAAAAAATTAAGAGGTAATTTAACTTATTTAAGCACAAGATTGAAAGGTTTCAGAATAAATTTCGACAAAATTTATCTTTCAATATTAAAAGAGGTAATTTTTATTATAATATATTTTTCGTTCGACTACCTGAGGGAGGGAGCTAGGGTGGGACAAGTGCCTACGACTATGGATATGTTAACCATCTGGCATTACAATAAATAATCACCTGTACTTCTATCGTAAAATAAGGTGATATGATAATTGAAATATATAATACTCAAAATTACATTTATTTATTCTGCTCTTCAATGGAACGATCTGCAACTTGATTCAGATATTGCAATTAAATAAAAAGTAACTGAAAACATGAAAATGTCTATTGAAATTTATTCCTCCTTATTCCTTCGCGGTTCTATTATCGATCAAGAGTCACATGTCTGTCACACACTGACGTCACGCTTCCCGCCTTCGTTGTCCAACCAACAGCGACCAGAGATGTTCGAGGTTATGCATGTTATTTAATAACAGATCTATTTTGCTGAGCATCCACGAGTAAATGAGCTGCCAGCACAATAAAAGAAATGTATTTCGTAAAAATAGACATTAATTAATTTTTTTTTTGCTGTCGTCAGTCTTTAGACTGGTTTGATGCAATCCTCCATCCCTTCCTATCCTGTGCTAACCTCTTCATTTCTACATACCACTTACAACCCTCGTCCTCAATTATCTGTTTCATATATTCTAATCTCTGTCTACCTCTATAGTTCTTACCTTCAACTGTTCCCTCCACTAACAAAATTAACCAATCCAGCATTTCTCAAAACATGACCTACCAGCCTGTCTCTTCTTCCTGTAAGCTTCTTCCATAAACTTCTTTTCTCACCCATCATTTCCAAAACTCGTTCATTTCTTACTTTGTCTGTCCACCTAATTTTTAGCATTCTTCTGTAGCACCACATTTCAAATGCTTCAAGTTTCTTTCTTTCCGGTATTCCTAAAGTCCATGTTTTGCTACCGTAAAGTGCTGTGCTCCACACATAGAGTTTTAAGAAATTCTTTCTAATTCCTAGATCAATATTTGAAACTAAAAGGTTTCTCTTTTTCATGAAGGCTCTTTTTGCTAGTGCTATTCTGCTTTTAACATCATTCCTGCTTCGGCCATCGGTTGTAATTTTGCTTCCCAAGTAACAGAACTCAATCACTTCTCCTATTGGATCAGATCCTATTTTTATATTTAATCTGCTAGTATTGGTGTCATTTCTGCTACATTTCATCACTTTTGTTTTACTTTGATTTATATTCAGTCCAAAATCTTCCTTCAGTATTTTGTTCATGCCATTCAATAACTTCTCAATATCGTCAGCCCTCTCTGCTAATAAGACAATGTCGTCGGCAAATCGTAGCATACTGATCTTTTCTCCCTGAAAACTTATGCCACATGGAAATTTTTCTTTGACTTTCTTCATTGCTTCTTCTAGATACAAGTTGAATATTAACGGGGATAGACTACAACCTTGCCTCACACCCTTTTTGACTGATGACATATTAATTACTAGTTGCTTTTTCTTAAAGTTCGTTCGATGTAGATTTTTCTTATACTCTCTGTACAGCGCTACAGTTATTACAGTAAACTAAGAAATATTTACTTACATCATTTCCAAGATTAGGAGCATTATTTGATGAAAATTATACGTAGTTAGCGAAGAAACGAATTGTTAAAATAACTGCGTTCAATACGCCATTTTTGATGGGCTTAAAAGATATTTCCGATGTATATTTTAAGTTACTAGCATAATATAATCGAAGAAACGAATTCCCGAAACACTGAAATAAAACCGTACACTATTTTTAAATTAATATATTAATAATTAGTTGCTTTTTATTACTGATGTCGCTATATCACTAAATATTTCCGGTGGATCAAATTTAGATCGCAATACAGTGAATGTTTTCGTACACGGGTAATACAAGCTATGAATTTATAACAGCAATATTAGCAGATGTTGTGGGTATGTCGAAATGCAGAAAGATCCAAAATGACAACACAATATTTTACAGAATAATTCACAATGTATTTAGTCTCATGAATAATTTAAGCTGCTTTCATAAGCGCCGAGTTACTGAAGTTATTATTTCATACGGATGGAAGTAGTGCCGTATTTACTGTGCTGAAAGAGACCTGGACCAGGAATAAAACCAATATCACGCGCTATAGGATAAGGTTTTGGGATTCCTAATTTATTTTTAATTCTATTGTTATCCTAATTCCGATGTCATTAATTCAGTAGAAGTTCCATCTGTATCGCTTTGTAAACTATAACCGAAATATGTACAAATTACAAAATAAAGTTATGATCACTGCATGACAAGAATTCTATTTATTTAGTAAATCACGGTTGGCGGAACGTTCCTTTTACCAGTAACTTTTGACGGGCTTAGTGGCTAATTATTAATAATAAATTTGGGATTAGCTGGCTGTGTCCTTAAAAGCCTGATTAGATCAGTTGGTTGGGGGCAGAACCTAAGGCTTAAGCGAACCAAATAAGCTTTTATTTTTAAGCGTTTACTAGCATTGAGGTATAGAAAGGAGCGGAAATATTTGCAGAGACTAAGATCTAAACAAAGCGCAGTGACATCATGTGCTTACTTTTAGGAGCGGAGGAGGGTGCAGCAGCCACCCTGTCGTCGTTGTTTCGCTGTTCTCCATCACAACCGGTGAGAGGTTATGCGAGGGTCGCCCAGTAAGAGCTTCGCCTAACACTGATGCACGTGAGTTAAGAGAAAAGTTGCGAATATTTTTCAGCATATACACCTTCTCAGCTCCACAATCTTCCTCCAAAGACTTGCCTATGCTTTCATGCCATCGGCATAAAGCAATTTACGAAGGACTGAGCACCAACACATATACCGTCGAATATTGGACCTAAAACCTGTGCCAATTTTGATTAATCAACACCAAATAACGTCGAAAGCACTCGCAATAACACTATAGGAAAGAAGTTTGACCGAAGCTACGGTTCCTTGGAGGGAACTAAATTCGTTTGGTTCATCATTGTTCGCAAGCCTGTTAATATTGCACAGAAGTAACTGTTTTCTATGCAATCCTCAACCAATACTAATGTGGCGGCAACCCTAAAATCAATTTCAAACACATTTTTCAAGCTTGTACGATCAGATTGTTTTCTCGTTCTTCTTACATGCAGTTCCTGAGTGCGCTATTCCGTCGTTAGTGCATAGATAGAAGCAGGCATTTTTTTTAAAAAATTCGATTAATGACATCTTCTCCTCGTCCCCCCCCCCCCCACTTGCCTTTTACACACACACACACACACACACACAATTAAAATCGGTCTGAATGGAGATCGAAAGGTGCTCTTTTCCAATCCCGCTCTTGGCTGGGATTTTCAAAGGTCCTTAACCGGAAGTAAGCCAGAACGTTACCGAGTTGAGACTCCAGGTTAAACTTACCAGGTTGGGTTATGTAGCCACGACATGGGGAGCGATTCGCGGAAAATCGCTGCTAAGTCTTGTCACTTAACAGTCGAACAATCGTTCGGGAACACCCGGCAAACAATTCCATACAATGAGTTGATTTTTCCAGTTTAAAAGTTCAATATCTAAAAGAAGCAAACAAACTCACAACAAATGAATGCACTTGCTCACAATAACAAAGCATAGAGGAAGTGTTGGTTGTCTCTAGGCACTCCCAGCAATATTTTCCGTAGAGAAGCATAATCAAAATACATCGAAAATGTTTCTATTTACCTCGGCACAAGCCTATTACCAATCATTTTTAAGCACAAAACGATGTGAAAATTGCGAGTTAGGTTAGTGCCTCTAAAAATTCCAATTAATGAATTTCTTTCGTGTTTATTTAATACACAGACGGAAAAAAAAATCCCAACACCAAGAAAAAATTATTGTAGAGTAATGAAATTTGGACAATGCATTTGTCAAGTTAACATGTTTAATTGATTAAATTTTCAAGATCACAGGTTAATTTAAGCTCAAGAAAATGCATTTCAAATGTGAAATACTGTTAAATTAATAGCCGGTGTAACCTCCAGAATTTTGAATGCAAGCCTGCAAACGTGAATGCATTGTGTCATACAGGTTTCGAATGTCACTTTGTGGTATGGAGTTCCATGCTTGTTGTACTTGTGCTGTCAATACTGGGACGGTCAGTGCTGGCTGTGGATGATGCTGGAGTTGTCGTCCAATGATATCCCATACGTGTTCAATTGGAGACAGATCTGGTGATCTCGCAGGCCAAGGTAACATGTCGACACTCTGTAGAGCACGTTGCGAGACAACAGCGGTATGAGGGCGAGCGTTATCCTGTTGAAAAACTCCCCCTTGAATGCTGTTCATGAATGGCAGCACTACAGGTTGAATTACCAGACTGACGTACAAATTTGCAGTCAGTGTGTTTGGTATAACCACAAGAGTGCTCCTGCTGTCATAGGAAATTGCTCCCCAGACCATGACTCCAGGTGTAGGTCCAGTGTGTCTAGGCCGCAGACAGTTTGGTTGCAGGCGTTCCCCTGGCCTCCTTCTGACCAACACTCGGCCATCACTGGCACCAAGGCAGAACCTGCTTTCATCAGAAAACACAACAGATCTCCACTCCGTCCTCCAATGAGCTCTGGCTTGACACCACTGGAGTCGCAAACGGCGATGGCTTGTAGTCAGTGGAATGCACGCTACAGGGCGCCTGGCTCGGAGCTGTCCTTGAAGTAACCGATTTCTAACAGTTCGTTGTGTCACTGTGGTACCAACTGCAGCTCGAATTTCTGTAGTGCTGCCATTCATGAACAGCATTCAAGGGGGAGTTTTTCAACAGGATAACGCTCGCCCTCATACCGCTGTTGTCTCGCAACGTGCTCTACAGAGTGTCGACATGTTACCTTGGCCTGCGAGATCACCAGATCTGTCTCCAATTGAACACGTATGGGATATCATTGGACGACAACTCCAGCATCATCCACAGCCAGCACTGACCGTCCCAGTATTGACAGCACAAGTACAACAAGCATGGAACTCCATACCACAAAGTGACATTCGAAACCTGTATGACACAATGCATTCACGTTTGCAGGCTTGCATTCAAAATTCTGGAGGTTACACCGGCTATTAATTTAACAGTATTTCACATTTGAAATGCATTTTCTTGAGCTTAAATTAACCTGTGATCTTGAAAATTTAATCAATTAAACATGTTAACTTGACAAATGCATTGTCCAAATTTCATTACTCTACAATAATTTTTTCTTGGTGTTGGGATTTTTTTTTTCCGTCTGTGTACATAGGTGACATAGAAAACGTTGTACATTTCGGCACTTCCTAGCCTTCTCTAATGGTAGACACGAAATATCAATTCAGACAATTTTAAAATTGTATTAGATATCAGTGAGATTATGTTATGAGAGCTTGTGTAAGCTCTCGCATCGCAAAACAGGACAGTGCCAAGCAGCATTACACATTTTATTCGCAGACCACGCAAAATGTACAAAAATGAGGGAAGTTTTTACCTTATTTTTTAAATTCTTTTCCGAGCTGTTTCTGTGAAATAGGTACGAGAATTCCAGGTACTTATATACAGAGCGCTAGCGAGCCGCGTACGCCATTTTTAATTAAAATGCGAGCGCTCAGAGCGCGAAAACTGAATTTAGGGCCGAGTCGGCGACGCTTTCAGAGCTGTCAAAGTGAGGGCGAGGTGTTAGCGCGGACAAGCGGCTCGCGAGAGGGCTTTTAATTTACTTAAAACGCGGATTACAGACACGATCACTCTGCTTCACCCGCGACTGTTCGCTTTCTCTACAGCTGCCGACTCTGCACCCATTTTGACGACTTCAGACTTCCTACCAACTCCAGATCACCTGCCTCAAGTATCAGCCTACTTCAAGAAACAGAAACATAAATGAAAACTAAATACTAAATCAAAGGAGATACTATTTGCTTAAATGCCAGGACAATGATATTCTAATTTCACTTTGCTTTTTACTAGAGCGTGTAACAGAACTTACCTTTTCACCTTCATTCAGATAACTGCTACCAGTGGATACTCCCGTATAAATTTATTAATACGATGAAGCTGTAGTACTTCACGCTTATCATTATTTGTAATCAGTGGCGTACCTTATACAACTGAAGACCGTGGGCTCCTCCCCCGTCAGTGGTAGGTTTAGGGAGGGTGGTGGGCAAACTGGATGACTTTTTTTAACCTCCACTACTGCCCCTGGCGGAAGCTGTATCAAGGTACGCAACGCCCTCTCGGGCCTTGACCTGGTAGCCACCCTCTATCTGGGGGCCCCCTCAAGTTGGGCCCCCTCCAGTTGGGGGCCCCTCCGGCTGAAGGTGTGTGTCATTTTTCCCGTTCTGCCACCCTATTTTTTTTAAATTGCTTAACGTCTCTTAACAGCGAGGTCTCAAGAGACGAGAAAGGATGAGGCGCAAGGAATGGGAAGGAATTCGGCCATGGCCTTTTAAAGGAAGCATCCCGGAATTTGCCTGGAGTGATTTGGGAAACCATGGATAACCCAAATCTGGATGCCCGGACGGGAATTCGAACCGCCGTCCTACCGAATGCGAGGCCAGAACGCTAACCGTTACACCACCACGCCTCGTTGCCCTATTGTTACTCCACTGTTTGTAATGGTACAGTGTTCCTTCAGTGAATGGTATTCTTTTAAATGAATTATACAGTGATATTGGAATTCAATACAGCTATAGTAATTTCAAAAAAAAAAAAAATCTCAATTTTATTAAATTATATCAAATTATAACTAGGGGCTTAAACTTTTTCCTTCTATGCGCTAATTCACTTCTTTACATTTTTAATAATGTTTACGGGTTCTGTATAGTTGCAAAATCTATCGAAAACGTGGAATTGTTAAACAATATTTCTCAGTCATTCTCTAAAAGGCTGCATTAGGAAATTATCAGGCCACTAAGATTCTGCTATAGTAACACTGAATGTCCAAATTTCTCAGTGATCCAAACATTAACCAGAAGCATTTACAAGACACGATATGACTTTAGACCAAACGGTTGTCGTCACTTTCCACAGACATTTAAAAATAAATTCGAGTTTAACCAGAGTTGCAATGTGGAATTCTAACCCAAACATGATTTGAATTAACTCTTAGGGTTTAATGTGACGTCTAGTCTGACACTTTTTGCTTCACGTTTCTGTCTTCTGTTCGAAGTCTTCTTGATCACAGAAGCGAACTAACTCATCTGCAGAGACAACTTTATCTTTCAAAGATTTCACAACCACAATCCGTGACTCATGCTAATTACTTAGGTTCTCGGCTTAGGTGCTGAATGTAATGTACCGTTAATATCTGAATCAGTGGTTTCCAGTTATTGGTACGCATGCCCCCAACGCTACGTCAGGTTTCATCAAGGGGTAAGTGCGGTAATCTCTTTGCTAAGGTAATCACTACGATAATTAAAAAAACAATTACGTAAATACTAATCCTGTCACTGTGTGTAGATTTCGCCTGAAAAGTGCATGAATGCAATTATTTATTCATCGTTTCAGGTATTACGCGAGCTTAGCTCTTTTTTTTTTCTTTTTTTTTCTTTTTTTTTAATTTTAAAAAAAGGGTACACGGGAAAAATTAACTGGGAACCACTGTTCTAGATGTAAATAGAAAGATATGCAGTGTACTCTTCCGGATCGTCAGTGCTCAGTCCTACGCAGTTGTAAGAGTTTGCAGAAGTTCTACCAATGTGTCCCATCCACCTCACTCCTCGGTGCATTTAAATGCTGTCAATGTTTTTAAACATGGGACACAATGCGAAAAATGCGGTGGAATATCATCATTCACCTGGTGTACTTCCTTCATTTTTACCAGTAAAATCCAGGCGATGAGACCGGTGTCTGATGTGGACACCTTTAGTGAAAACTGAGGCAAAGCTTGCGTTAAGAATACAGTTATTGGTAATCACAATTATTTTAGAGTATGAAGAGGATTTTGAACTGTTGTAGAGAGAGAAAAAGAAAAAATTGCAATTATTAGCAAATGCGAAGAGCTTGTCTAAAAGCTTAAATTGATTTCTTTACATATTTAAAAATGGTATATTGTTTGCATTCTTTCCTACAGAAAAGTATGGCTTTCTTCCAATTGTCGATAGTGTATAAAATTTGCTAACGAACTGTTATTATTCACACGGAAGGCTTGAAAGTGTTTTCTGCCTCTGTGGGCGCTTATTAAATAAAGACCACCCTCAGTCTGTAATCAGAGCGGCTTAATTCCCATAGGGGGTGGGGGTGGAGGGAAGCAGATAAAAGTTGCTGAATAATGCATCCGGATAAAGGGAGCATCGTGTCAGCGGTCGCCACGACATAAAGCTGCGTCCACGAAGGCGCTATGAGGCAGCGGACAACAACTATCACTGAACCTCTCACTGTCGAATAAATTTTGACTCATGCCGGTCTTTTTCACTTTACAGGATCTTTGAATACAATATGACTAAGTTTTATCAACTTTCACGTCGGAGAATTCTAAAGGTTTTTTTTTTTTATTTTTATTTTATTTTTTTTATCCCCCTCTTGTACATCTCATAGATCCCTACATCTAATTTTTTTTAAAAAAAAGTCAAAAGTTACAGGTTAGTTACTTTAGAATGAAGAGTATTCAAAGGAAAGAAAGTGTTAATTCCTTAAATTAACGTATAATTCATGTTGATGTTTCCTTGGCGAGGCATCCATCAAATCATACAGCATCTTTATTTCCTCTGCGTACATGAGAAATTTGTTAACACTTATAACTCCCTGACGATTAGTTCATGCTCCATATGATATTTAAAATTAATTCCAGTGGAATTGTGAACGCGTGCAGATAAATTATCGAATCACCATTCTGACAGTGAGCAAGGTGATAAAGGCAACACAAGGTACAAAAAAAATTTAGTTTAAAAAACTAAAAACACGCTTTCGTAATAATGTGAACTAAAAGGTTAAAAATAATCTTTAAATATAAAGATTTTGTTTAACAGTGATAGGTCGTCCCACAATTAAGGATAATTTTTTTTTTTTTTTTTTTGAATAAGCTTAAAGAATAAAGTCACTGATTACAAAATTAACTTTAATGTAAAAAAGCATGGGGTGTTATATCAGTTGTCTTGTATTTTTTGTCGTTGGCTGTTTGTAAAGGTAGAGTCATGGTCAAAAGTTGTGTAGAGAGCACCCCACGCTTTTTTTTACATTAAAGTTAATTTTGTAATCAGTGACTTTATTCTTTAAGCTTATTCAAAAAAAAAAAAAAAAATTAATTTATCCTGAATTGTGGGACGTCCTATCACTGTTAAACAAAATCTTTACATTTAAAGATTATTTTTAACATTTCAGTTTACATTATTACGAAAGCGTGTTTTTAGTTTTTTAAACTACTGTTTTATTTTAGCTTTTTAGTTCAGATAGTTTCAAAAGTATGTTTCCTACTGTTGGCTTTTCTTCGCCAATCTATCTCTTTTTCTTTGTGTTGTAGCTTCATTTTCAATTATTATTTCCACGAGTTAAATACAATTAAATGGCAGCTTAGCCAGAGGTCCTATAGTAGGGTAAATGTAGAAGACTACTCTTCTATAATAGTACGAAGTAATGTTTCGAATAATCACATCACGTTATGCGACTGCAGACAGAGAAACCTTTCTGGATAGGAGACAGTGGAAGACGATCGGCTTCAGCAACCAAGGCTCGTAAATCAAACCCGGGAAACTGGAGATGGTCCCCAGCGATGATGATGATGGCTATATTGGGCGGGAAATCTCCGAAGGGTCTGGCCGCCAAATGACGAAGGTTTCTCGAATCGCGCCTGTGCACTATTGTCGCGGCTGCATTTGCCTAACTCGGTAATCCCATGAAGTATAGGGTACGTGTAGTTTAACTTGAAATCCGAACCATGGGTTATTCTAATCTTTTCCATTTATAATATCCGCAAAAATTCGAACCAAAATCGGGATTCAATCAGGTAACGTCTGTTCGCCAGTCACGCGCCTTAACCAAATGGGCCACAAAGGCGATACGGAAAGTGGGTGAAAATGAGCCACATCTGTCAGAAGACGGTTAAATCACTTTAGTGTTCTTACTGTCAAAGTAATGAGGTTACCAAGACATAGGATTGTCATCGGTTCTTAATACATGTAAAAAATTTCAGACAATTCGGAATTTCTGAAGTAGGTGAAAATTGAACTGAAATCTTCCATTACATTCAACCACTTTTAAGTCATTTTTGACAACGCGGTGAGAGTGAAATTATTGAATTTTTATCGGTTCTTAATAAGTGTACAAAATTTCAAACGATTCGGACGTCAGGATGCGGGTAAACACCGAGATGAAAGATTCCATTACACGCAACCATTTTTCTATTGTTACCGTCAAAGTAACGAGAATAGCAGGACGTTGCTAAGAGACTGCTGAATTGTCAACGGTTCTTAAAACGTGTGCAAATTTTTTTCTGTTTTTACTGTCAAAGTAATGAGAATATCGAGATATAGCTATGAAATTATTGTATTGTCACCGGTTCTTAATATGTGTGCCAAATTTCAAACTGTTCGGACATCTGGAAGTGGGTCAAAATGGTGTTGTAAAATTCCGTTACATTCATACATACATACAAGTCAAGCTAATATAAAGCGTGTAAAAACTGAATACTTATGGCATTAACAGGATAAGGCCGGATGCAGCTACTTAGTTCGGAGAGTAGGTATAGGCTACACGTTTCAGTGTTTCATGAGTAGATACAGAACGTTATAGGACAAATCGATACTTGCTCAAAACTAGGCCTCTGAGCTCTTGTATGATAAAAGAGTGGTAGTGATTAGCACAATTTGAACCAGTGGTTCCTTAAATCACACGAAATGAATGCAGAGAAGATTCCTTCACAAACATCACAGCCGATTTCCGTCTCATTCATTTTCACCAATCTTCTATTGCATCGAATGACCTCGAAGACGAAACGTGAAAATCCAAATGCGAAATGGAAAGATTTGTGAATATTGAATCCGATGGCAGTAAATTAAGATGAAATTTTACACCGTGTCGTTGTCAACTTCAGTATAATACAGTAAGAATGCTTTATCTTCTATTACGCAGTCAGTTCCAGAAATAGCTTAATGACAGGTTCAGAGAGAGAGAGAGAGAGAAATAGGCCTACGCTGCATGGCACCTACGTTTTCTGTTTCAAGTCTTAAAATTTATATCCATGAAAACGGAGACAATTATTTCCGAGATAAACTAGTTTGTATTCTCTCCAATTCTAAATTTACATTATAGTGTCCAGCAACTAAAAGGGACTTAGATTTACTCAATCGATATCTGTTAGGACTACCATCATCTGAATTTCACAGCGTAGTGAAAAAGTTACTTACATCAGAAAAAATAAGTTTTGAAAAGATCGGAACTCACTAAGGAATATAATTGTAATCCGTTCTGATAATAGAAAGCAGGATTTCTTTTTTATTTGCTTATGGCTGGAAGCCTCATCGGCGTCGAAAACACTGGGAGAAAGAAAATGACTGTGCAAGGACCGAGGAGGAGTTCGGCTATGATTTGAATGGAGATTCAAACTGACGTCCTCCCGAATGAGAGGCCAGAGCGTTACCGCTCACCCACCACGCTCGGTAGAACGTGTTTGCCTTTTCTCAGAGATAAAAATGAGATATTTCGAAACGGCAAGAGGATACCAGTCGTGGAGAAATGTGCCAATTCCGAAACTTGACTTTAGTAGCGTAGTAACAGTTCTCGGAGTTTCCCCGTATAGTCTCGGTTGATTTATCCACACAGTAAATACTGCAGTCCATAACAGAGGTCAGAATTCTGTGCTTGTGAATCAAAATTCATGTCTCTCTCTCCATTTTCTGTATTTATTTTAACGGCTAACCCCCGGTGCAGCAGAAAAGAGATAAGGATAGGGTTGATTTATTCCTGTAATATTTTTAGCCATCCTATCAGGAACACGTGTACCAAGTTTCATGAAAATAGCAACATCAATTCGGGCAGCAATAGGAACAATGATTTTTTTCAGGAAATGTGGTAAAGACAGAATCGTTCAACAATAAATTATAAAAATACCGGAAATGCCAACACAAAAGGTTTTTAAGAGTCAATTTTCTTGTTCAAACCTATCAAATATCGATTACTTCTATTAACAGCGAATATGATTCCACTTCGAAACATCAGATATTGTAGCTGTGCGGCATGACATAGTAGCTTCAAGAAGCAAAGAAGATAATATAAAGAAAAAAACTTTTCGTTATTAAAATTAATTACCATTTTTTTCACTTTACGTAGTTTCCTCTTCACATTACATACGGCCATCTATGGGGAATAAATACAAAAACCAAAATTTAAGGAAAGAAACGTTGCATGCGGTAATATGGCTATTATTTTTTTACCAACTATGACGTATGCACCTAGTTGGTACTTCATCTTTGGTGTTTCCCTTTATACGTTCAGATTTACACTTACTGCTCCGACGTCATGTTACGTTTAAGCGTAAGACATACCAAACAATTCAGTCGAGATTCTAATCATTAAAACGGTGGAGGCCCCATCGAAATCTGCGCAGCACTGAGTTTTTTCTGGAACCAATAAACCCGGTTTTCGTTTTATAGATAAGCAACTGACTCACGCTCTGGTATTTCACAGAGCCCTGGTTGCGACCCTCGCTGTGAGCTACCAGTACTACCCACAGGAGGGTCCCTGACAGATGTGGCTTCATATTAAAGCGCGGCGGGAGCAGGCTCCAGGTCCGCTGCCAATTAACCTCCAATTTCGTTCAGGCGGAAATAAAACTGTTGACGCGCTGCCACAAAAAGGCCATTACAGCCAACACGGGCATAAATTATCATGCTGTTATTACAGCGCAAAACGAAATTAAGGAATTACATGTAATCTGCAAAATACGCTGTGACGGTTCATTTTTTCCCAGAATTTACAACTGGGATAAAACAGGAATTACTACAACATGTAAACCCTTTCATAAAATTAGTAACTTTAACCGTTTCCTGGATTAGAAGCACTGTCAGAAATATCCGTCACGACAAAAAGAACAACCAGAAACCAGTTCCAAACATTTCTGGCAGGAACACAAATTTCGTTCTACGAAGTGTGTACTTCCTACAGATTACTTTCAGATAAAATATGTTCCCCGTGGTTCATTTAAACTAACACTTAAAGGCATTTCTCGGGAGGTACGATTCTTATTCTATTAGTGAATTTATCGACTTATAATAAATAGCACTTTAGTATTTGTGAATTTTGTTTATATTTACTATTGTTTTATCCTCGTAATATTCCTTCATTTTATTGTGTATATTATTCATTTCTACAAAATTAATTTAAGATTTTATATGCACCGTCATTTCATAATAATGACTGTCTAGTGCGAAATGTGTAAATTGTACTTTTTTTATGGCTTTTTGTTCCACGCCTTGTCGACATCGAGGTCATTAGTGGTGGGAAAGCACTGTGGGCAAGGAGCGGAAAGGAATTCAGCCAGGGCGTTTTGCAAGAAACATTCCGACATTCGCTGGAATGATTTCGGGACTCGAAAACCGAAAATGGATGCTCGGAAGGGGATTCAAACTCACAACTTTCCAAATGCCAAGCCCGAGCGTTACCACTCACCACCACGGTCGGGTGAGTGAACAATCAGCTGATTCACTGCATTAATACGGTATCTAATCTAACTCAATCTAATTCCAAAATGCACCGTTACGAACAAGCTGTAACACTTAGGATCACTAAAAATTTCAACGAGTGAAGCAGCTAAGGCATTTATGAGAAATAACACCAAAAGTTAAAATAACAGTGTATCAGAATTATATAAGAAACCATACTGTGAACGAATATCACATATTCAAGACAAAAAATGAAAATTTTAAGAGATACTCCGCAAACTAATTGTTTTATCCCGCCAATAAGCTGACAGACGACAGAATGATGAAGAGTGGCATAAGATGTCTTTGCATCGTGTGCCATTTAAAGCTTTGGAGAGTTTCTTTAATTACTATTTTTTTCAAGTGGTCTGACTTAAGGATTATAAAATTGTAAATTTGTTAAAATAAAGAGGAAGACTTGCATAAATAGATTTTTCTACGGACTTTCTGTATAAAGGAAAGAAATACTGCAAGGATTCAATTTTTGTCAGTATTATGTCAAGTAGTCCTTGGAGGATAGGTTGCAAGGAACATGAAATTGCCTCCGACCTAAAGAAACCACCCCAGCCTTGGCTTGGAGAGATTTGAGGAAACAACCAGACAGCGAGGGGGTCAAACCAACGTCCTCCCGAATACCATACCCAACAGTCAACCACTCACCCACAAGTTTATAATATCAGCCAAAAAGCCTTTTAAGCAGTCAGCAATGAAGATCTATTTTAGTTTCGAAATCTTCATTAGGAACGAATTTTCCTGTTTGATTAAACAAGCAAAGTATAAAGAGGATTAGCTATTCCTCCCTCCCACTGATTCGGTAGTTATATGAATTGCTTACAAATTAACTACAAGAACGAGTTTTTATACAAAAAATAATAATAACAAAATAAACAGACCATATCATCAACATTACTTAGAGTCAACAGCATATGACATTAGAACAAAATTAGGTTACTTGCGGAGAAAAAAAAGATGTGTTTCTGAAGCTACAAACTGCGTAGCAAGGTAGTGCTGTAGAGTGTGTAAAGCCGGGCTTCAGCTGCGATTGTGGCAATAAGTTTTGTCGATGTATTGTGCGCTGTGCTTTTTGTCGCAGATACTGTATGCGCGGGCTCGGAGATGTCAGGCAACCGACTGCATAGCAGTGAGTCAGCAGATGAGATTACGCCGTTTTCTGCCACTAATCCGGTTAGCGGGCTGTTGGGGTGGCCCCGCTGGCGCTCTGCAACCTGCTGGCCTACCAGAATAATGTCGCTGTGCATTTCACGACATCACACACTCGCGCCCTCTTCAGCGTTACCGATCAACTACAACTTTTTGATGACATAGCGCTTGGGTCTCATACCAACTTACGAATTAGTTTGAAATTCTAACTAGAAATGTTTCGAACAATACCTCGCAATCGCCTCCCTCAGACGCAAGTACTTGCATGCGTATAGAAACAGTAACAATATTAGTCAAATTTCCTAGCCTTTCTCATAACTGAACTATTATCTTAGCCCAATCAAAGGTGCTCAACACTCGGCTACTCTGAATGGTGAGACAGTATAGGTCTGACCTATTCTGAAGACGAGGTCGAACCTGTTCTGAAGACGAGGTCGTACCCTGTTCTGAAGACGAGGTCGAACCTGTTCTGAAGACTATGTCGAACCTGTTCTGAAGACTATGTCGAACCTGTTCTGAAGAAGAGGTCGAACCTGTTCTGAAGACGAGGTCGTACCTGTTCTGAAGACGAGGTCGAACCTGTTCTGAAGACGAGGTCGAACCTGTTCTGAAGACTATGTCGAACCTGTTCTGAAGACTATGTCGAACCTGTTCTGAAGAAGAGGTCGAACCTGTTCTGAAGACGAGGTCGAACCTGTTCTGAAGACGAGGTCGAACCTGTTCTGAAGACTATGTCGAACCTGTTCTGAAGAAGAGGTCGAACCTGTTCTGAAGAAGAGGTCGAACCTGTTCTGAAGAAGAGGTCGAACCTGTTCTGAAGATAAGGTAGAACTTTTTTGGGGCGATTATACCTCCCTAAATTCGGTATGGGCGTCATTTGTAGACTTTTTTTAGGTCTACTGTTCTTCAAGAAATTAAAAAGATGAGATTTCCGTCGGTCCCCTCCCCCCGCTTGGTGAGATTTCGCCGGACCCCCCCCCCCCCCCACACACACACACACACCCCACGTAATTAATGGATGCCCCCTTACGGACGAATATCGAGATTCCTTCAACTCTTCAAGTACTTCCTATAACCACATTTCACCGAATTGAAGGGGGCCCAAAACGGTATTTTAGCAAGGTGTCAAATAACTTATGGTATGCCAGTGTATGATTCGTATCACAAAAGAGTAGCTGGATATTTTATATGACATCGGCATGCTAACTTTTCTTTTACTAATAACATACGACTCTTCCGCATGGGTAGGTCATTAGGAACTGGAGAAGATTTGTGACAAGCATAGGGAAGAAATTTTAAGGAACACTCCCTGAATCTGTTTGGAATGATCTCGTGAAAGCATGGAAAACCGAAATCAGGATTACCGCATGGGTATTTGAACCCGCGTCCTCGCGAATGGGAGGCCAGACCGTTAGCGCTCACACCACACACGATCGTGTCATAGCCATAGGCACGCCAGCGACGTATTGTCGTTGCCTCATGTGACGAATCTTTCCTCTTGCGATTCACCCACTTTCATACTAAAAAATACACGAAACCAGACTTCGGAAGTTAAGTTTTTCGTCTTTAGTCGACGATATTCGAGTACCTGTCTTAAAATAGGTGAAATATTATTCATGCACTTTTTTATTATATATATATATATATATGTTAAAAACGAAACAGGCGATTATGTATTCCGTTTAAACGTCTTGTCTTTAGCTGCAGAATTCGAAGGGATAGTGTGTAGAATTGCGTGCTTGCGCAGTCTATATTACAGCGAATTGCTCCTTTGTAGTACGACATTGCAGTGTGTTTCATTATTCAAAGCGCAGCCGCCGCTGTCTGTAATTGCTTCTACAAAATTTATCAGCTGCCGTCGGCGCTATGTATTTGGGATCCGACGTTCATCATCGACGTCGCTAGCTCGCTAACCAGAGTAGCCAGTGCTACGCTTCAGACTGCAGGGCAGTAAGTAATCAAAACTGTTTACACGCCTAATACAGAATAAGTGCCGCATTATGATTAGGAGGATTTCAACTGATGTCCTCATTTTCGGGTCCCAAGGTAACTGGCGTAACGCCTGTTAACTAAAGATTTATTACATAATTAACAATTACTTTAAAAGATTTAAGATGCATTCAGTCTACACTACTTTCGATCTGCCCCTGAGGGGTCAAGCCACATGCCGAGTCTACTACAGACAGTTCTTCGAGCTGCCTGTATAGAAATTTACAAACTCGGTCGAATCGAAACTCGGTCGAATCGAAACTCGGTCGAATCGAAACTCGGTCGAATCGAAACTCGGTCGAATCGAAACTCGGTCGAATCGAAACTCGGTCGAATCGAAACTCGGTCGAATCGAAACTCGGTCGAATCGAAACTCGGTCGAATCGAAACTCGGTCGAATCGAAACTCGGTCGAATCGAAACTCGGTCGAATCGAAACTCGGTCGAATCGAAACTCGGTCGAATCGAAACTCGGTCGAATCGAAACTCGGTCGAATCGAAACTCGGTCGAATCGAAACTCGGTCGAATCGAAACTCGGTCGAATCGAAACTCGGTCGAATCGAAACTCGGTCGAATCGAAACTCGGTCGAATCGAAACTCGGTCGAATCGAAACTCGGTCGAATCGAAACTCGGTCGAATCGAAGCTCAGTCGAATCACTGAAGACTTTCATTTTTTATGTCCTATTATACTTGTTTTATCGGTCCTCGATGTTCTATGTGATAACGTGTATTTTTGTTTAAAAAAGTATAGTATACGAGATGAATATTGGGACGGTCCCAAATCACCGCTTTGATAATTGCGGGAAACCGCTTAAAAACCACACCCGCAATCAGGACCGCCGATACGCGGGGAGCAGGACTCGATCCTGGTCCCGTTATAACCCCTGATCCAGTACAGTGGCGCCTTAGCGCGCGCAGCAACACTGGTAATTTAGATTTTTATATACGAATTTTAAAAATCCATAATTTATGTCCATTTTTTCTACACGATCTGTTCAGTAACGACCCGCAAATGAAAGACCTGTTAGCGGCGATTTGCGGTACGCTTAGTAACGGTGAATAGGTGATAAATAGCATAGCAAACGGTACGACAGTAACGTTATGGTAGTCTATTAAGATGATTCACACGATATTAAACCAATTGTACACAAGTTGCCATGTTGTGATGCTCAGAACACAACAGGAAATGGCGGTTTACTGGTTCTTCTGAAAAGTCTACACCTAAATGAAATGTCTACTCTGAATTTCCTATTCGAGAGAAATTATGTTTAGCACATACAAAATTATGACTCTACCATATATTGTGGTTTACAAAACAACTGCACAAACAAGTTGAATATGCGATCTGCCTGAAGATGATTTGTCCGAGTCAAGTGTTATATTATTTGCAAATGAAGACGGAATGGACATTTCAAACGTAAATTAGTCATTCAGGTAAAGGAACTGGAAGTTTATGGTGAATGTGCCTCTTAATTCTTTTATTTCAGTGAAATACTGCAAACCTCGTCTCCCCACCTGCTGAAATTACACACTGCTTCCAATACGTGAGAAATTTCGTAAACTTATAGGAATTTCGCAGCGCTACCATCGAGGTGTATATTATGTGTAGATTATATAATGAGGAAACCACGATATTGTAAGCATTCGTGTGCTTCAATCACAATAATCTGAAATCTTTCTTGTGGCCAGAGCATGCACTACTACACAAGAATGGAAAGGTGTTGGTCAGAACTGATCCAAAGTGGTATTCTCTCATTCTACTTAACGTTCTCCTTTATAAAGTAACAAAAACACGATATACCAATCCTTACTCAAGGGAATTAAAATTTCTAAGGGGTAAAAATTAAAATATCAGAATAATTTATTTAAGGAAATTTCTTGTCGCCAAATATTAGGAGAACATTTTCAGTTATTTCGTCATCACTGTTACAATTCAGTAATTCTCGAAGCACTGTCCATTTCACTCATTACTGGAACTGCTTAAGTTCTTAAAAAAAAAGTCAAAGAAAATAAACTTCAAACTTACGACGATTCTCCCTAGTAATAATTTTTCCCTGCTTTTACATGTATAGTGCAGAGATGTTGTGGTTGTCAATGCACCACTGTCGTCTGGCCGAGGAGCCAGTCAGGAGCAGAATGGGTCAAGTCGCAGGCACACGCAGTATCGATTTCCCATATCGACAGCCCGCGGGGCAGTATGTGCTTAATAGTCTGATATCGACAGCACACAACACTCTCAATAACCTCCAGACGTCTACAAGAAACGACGAAACAAAACTTAATGCCCTCACCAGATGGAAGCAACAATTACTAAAAGTGGTATTTTTAGATCTGTTTCTTGTCTCTGATATTATGTACTGAAACACATGTATGCTGCAGACTTAATAACCTGCTGGCAGTTGCTGCTGTTTTTACGCCACTGTCACAAACCAACTATAGGATAGGTCCTAATACTCACGCAGTTCTTGAAATTACTACATTGCCTCAGTGTCTGAACTATTTGTGCAACATACATAACAGTTTTCTCTTCAATATAAATATATATTTCAACCAGTTTAAAGGGAAGTATTCAATATGTCATGTATCGCAGGATTAAAAGCCACCTTTTTTTTTAGTTATCATTCCTACGACTGGTTTGTAGCAATTCTCCGTATGTCGCTTCTCTGTCTTCCTTTTTAATCTTACACAGCTGCTAAATTTGATGTCATTCACAATTTGGTTGACATAGCTTAATTATTCTCTTCTTGTGTGGTTTATTGCTTCTATCTTTCCTTTAAGAAATCACCTTAAGCAAACCCCTGTATCGCAAAATATGGCCAATCCTCTTGTCTCTTCTTTTCTGTAAGTACTTGCAGAAATTTCCTTCCTCGGAAACTCTTCTGAATTCTTCATCATTAATTACATAATCCATCCAGTTTATCACCACATTCCTCTATAATATCAAACCTCAAATGCTTCCAGTCATTTCCTTTCCGCCATGCCTATGCTGTATCATTCACTTACATATAGTGCTATGCTCGAAACATACGTTTTAAGAAGATTCCTACGCGTTGGCAGACTGGTGTTAGAAGTAAAAAGTTTCTTTCGTTCATTAAAAACATGTTTAGCTTGGTTGATTCTAGACAGTATTTTTTTTCTGCTTCTCCCATCTTATGTCACTATATTTCCCAGTTACCTGAATTCTTTAATTTACTCAATTAACTGTTCGTCTAATTTTACCGGTATTCATTTTTGTACATCCCTGCTGCAAATTAATACTTCAGGCCATGTCTTGTTTATTTCGGGTAATAATGCTTAGTAAGAATCTCTTCCATGTTAGTAATTCTTTCATCCAAGTTACTTTCATTTTCTGAAACTACATGAATGTCTGCATACAAGTCATAAAAAAGTAAAATTACCTCCAGCCCTCCTATCCTCCCCTCTAATCATTGCGTAAGAAGACTGAATATAATATGACTTTAAAAGCTGGCTATACGTTTTATCTGTTGTTCTTTGGTATACCTGAAGTCCCCGACTTACTAACTGCTTTACGCTACATTGGATCTGTTTCAGTAAG
The DNA here is from genome assembly GCA_031002005.1 of Vandiemenella viatica. Taxonomy (NCBI): domain Eukaryota; kingdom Metazoa; phylum Arthropoda; class Insecta; order Orthoptera; family Morabidae; genus Vandiemenella; species Vandiemenella viatica. The sequence goes on along the minus strand of CM061920.1, from coordinate 236,319,098 downwards.
AATCTTAACGATTTTAGAAGGTGTACGATAACTAGAGGCGCAAAGCTGAAGGAGCTGAAGAGCATAAAAACAACTCGGAACCGAGTTTTGAACCATGACCCGAAGCTTTATCGTTCGTCGCTAGGCGCAGTGGCTTGGATTTCTTACTTTCGTAGGCACTTAAATCGATTATGTACAAAACACTTGTCGATACTGAAATGGCTCAAGTCGCAAGAATAGTCTGCGCTGCTGTTGACATCCCAGAAAATCGAAGTGTTTTCGACCGCATCTGCCAACCCATGGTTTTTCGAACGCATATATCGAAAGTAATGATAGAAACTTCTAACATCTCGTGTAACAGTATGAAATGGAATAAATGTTTTCCCCGTAATCTCTACCTTACTTGTCTTTGTTTGTTGTACCTTAGCTACCACTTTCCCATGATATTTCCGGTCGTTGGTTCCTATGCCATTCCGAATCTGTTTGTTTTCCCCTCCTATATTGACGCGACACCTATGCAGTGTGGAGCGTATGGTGGTTTAAGCCGAGTGGGGTCACGGCCAAGGACGCAGACTCCAACGGCCAATGCCCGGGCACTGCGGGGGCCTTCAGGAATCCAAGCAGCACCTGCTCCCAGCACACTTTACTCCAGGTACCACACAGGGTCCTCATAGCATTACGGGTGGCGCAAAGAATACTGCAACTGTTAGTTTTGTTGTACTACACATTATCAATAGCTCCAATGGAAATTTTTACTGTGTGTGTGTGTGTGTGTGTGTGTGTGTGTGTGTGTGTGTGTGTGAGCACGCGCGCGCGTGCTCTTTGCAGACAGATGACGCCAATTTTCGTTGGGTAGTCCTTACAATATCGACGTAGACAAGGCCCTGCTCTTCCCTTCCAGAAAAGATTTTTCTCTTCATTACCGCGTAGATCAGACCCGAAAATTTTAGAGTCCTTTTATCACGCTTATATTAGTTTCGCCTGTCTGCTGTATGTTAAAAATCTTGTAGTTGATGCTTAATGAACCGTGTCTGACTCACTTGAAAATTTTCACAAATTCTCATTCCTAGTAACAATACAATTGTAATTATTAATTTTTAATAATTTATCTATTAGTGAAAATTAAATAAATATAATTACGTCTCGCAGTCGAAGTATTTAACGCTGGGTAATTATGCGGCTCTATTTGCTTGTAGTACACACCGAGTTAGGACGAGGGCAAATTTGTCCTCCTACCTAACATTTGGGAGTGTGGGGGTTAAACCCCTTCCGGACATACTTACCGGGGTTTTGTGTGGTTTACCACAGGCCCTCCAGGTGAATGCCGCGACGGTTAACTACAAGGCCACGCTTACTTCTATTCCCTCCCCTCCCCTCCCTTTTGGTTAAGTTGGCTGGAAAGGATTCTTGAGACCCTCCAGCAGCCCGTCTCCCAGGTTAAAATTGGGGATGAAATTTTTAATATATATATATATATATAAATGTAATACATTGATACTGTTTTAAAAACTTTAAGTTGTAATTGGCTTCTAGTATTATGTTTTAAATAATCAGATCATTTAAAAATTCTTTTGTTTCTTGCTACTGTATTTATTTTAAATTGTTTCAGTGTTCCAAGTTTTCTGCTTTAAAAATCCCATTATTAAAAGATTTATTTTTTGTTACTGATATTTTTTTCTCGGTTATCTCTGATTTTCACGCATGTACGCGTGTAAAAAGGTGAAATATGATGAAAAATAGATAAAGATCACCTTATGGCCGAAAGGGGGTACTGTAAATATACATACTGAAATGGCAGAGAATATTCGTGTGTTAATGTTTTAAGCGCAGTTCTCAACTAAGGTTTCACCGTGATTTGAGTACGTGGTTGAGGTGGATGCTGGGTTAGTGCGTCTAAGTGAGGACAGCTGGTGTGCGCTGTGATGACGTGGCGGGCAGTGCGTGCTGCACAGACTCAGCACGTCGGATTAGCCGTGTTAACACAGCGCAGTGTGCCGGCTTAGCACAGCGCAATACACTCGAAGCCAACTGCCCTCCAGCCTCAAATGGAGTAAAGCTGGGGTAGCGAACAGTACTCAGTAATTTTAATACTCTTCCTAGTATTTGCCTAAATGTGTAGTCACACATCATCTTGTGGCACTTAAAGGTGAAATTCCCGACAGCTGCACAAGCGTGGACCTAATATTTAGCAGAAAAGAAAAACAATGCACTAGTGTCATGTTACTGAATAACCTAAGTTACCTAATCAACAACAATATCAATCCAAAGATCGTTGTGTTTATCTTTGATCTAGTGATCTACATGACGCCCTATGCTTTCAAACTGTGCAAATCATATCAAAATCGATCCAGTAGGTTTTGCATGGACAAAGGAACCTCACTGAAATGGCTGCTTACAGATTTATATAATTATCTAGTGATCCTCTTGGCTTAATGTAAACGTCGTTATAGAATATGTAGTATTAATAACGCCTTCACCTTGCAAATGTTTATTATTTTTTCGTTTTGTATTGGAACAGCACAGAATGGATAAAACAATTTTTAAAAAATCCAATACCCGAGACTGGAATCCTACAGGTGATCCTTGTAAATTCTAGCCCAACAGTCTAGCCAAAACATCGTCGTTGCTAAATTTTCAAGTGAGATTTTTTTTTCCTGTGTCTGGCTTGACTCCTCGTCGACTTAGAGGTTAGAGGCGGTAAAGAACTGGCGCTAATGAACGGGAAAGAATTTGGCCATGTTTTACGAAAACTTCTCGAGATTCGCCTGTAGTGATTTCAGCAAATCACGGAAAACCGAAATCTGGATTGCCAGACCGCGATTCGAACCTGCCTCCTCCCGAGTACGAGGCCAGAGCGTTACCACTCAACCACCACGCTCGATGCAATTGGTGATTTCACTACAACAACAACAACAAAATTCAGAAAAATTAAAAAGCAACTACTTCATGAACTTGCTACTAACAACATTAAAAAAAATCACTGTAGGGCTGTCATTTTGTACACTTTTCTATTTGCCCCAAGATAAAAGTGCTTGTCAAATTTGTAAATTGTGTATCGCGAGTATATTTACGACTGTATCAATCTTTTCGTTCAAGGTCTTCTAATCAAGATCTTCTCTCCATAGAATAATCTCTTATTTCCAAAAGTTACGTGAATCTGGGCAGCAACCGCAATAGCAGTGGGAGAAGTTTCTTTTTAGTAATAGGATATAACAGACGTGGTTAAGAATCTTAAAGGAAGTTAGATGGAAGGACCTGAATTTCATTATTATTACGTTGTTATAAAATATTACATTTACCACAGTACTATTTTTTTCCTTTCAAGCCGACAGCCTACAGGTGTCCCACTTACTTCTTACTAAAACCACTTGAAAACACTAATAAAGACTGCAGGTACTCTCGGAATCCACGGGAATGGCTACGGTTTAAAGGACATAGTGTCGCCGCACTATGTTAATGACAGGATGCTTTAAGTACGAGAGATTAGTCACTAAAGCATTTGTTTTTGATATATCCTTGAACAGCAGCAGATTGCGCAAGTAAAAGGCCATCACATAGACAGGTTACATTCACTTCAAACTACCATTATTCGACTTATCTTTTCGCGGCTGTACAGTAAGTTGCCAAAACAAAAATGGGTAATGTCGAACTGGAAGTTACGAACCTACAGGCTGTTCCTCCTTAGAGATTAGCATCTAGTGCGAATGAAGCACTAAATTGTGGAGAGAAGTGAGAGAGGAGAAGGTTGCCTGGAATGTGGTTTGCGTCCTAGGAGAGGCGTACTCGCATAACTACGAATTAACAACGCAAATCTCTCATCTCTGGAACTCTCCAGCAGTCCTTAACTACATTATGCGAATAGAGGTTTAACGACACTGCGAAATGTAGCTGCTTAAATATAGCGAGGGAATGAACTCTGCGCTAAGCGGGAGACAGCTAAATGTAGTACGGTCCTTCCTCATTAGATATATGTGGAGGCTGGACAAACAAGCTCAGTTAGCTGGGCGCTATATGGATACGTCTCCCAGCGGAGTCTAGACAGTGACGTCATCTTCCTGGTAAATACCGTTCCCACTCGCAGCCTGCTGTCCTTCAGTTATTCCTTTCACGGATGGCTCCTCGAATTACGAAACACGCGGAGCTGCGGAATGCGTCCGGTAAATTTCTTGGATATACCTTCGCCAGACTTACGTCATCGTCTTGTAGCAGTAGCTTTCCACAACTCCCACCTTGCCTGCCACTCCGAGAAAGAATCTGGGTCTTAAGACACAGAGACAAACAGCCGAATGTATAGAAAATTACTGTAAAAATCACTCAAAACAAGGTGTAAACCATAACTCGTTTCAGAGTTTCCGTATCTACTCATTCTAAGTGATTATCTCTGACAACGAATTTGTTCAATCCTAGCGTGAAACAAGCTACCGCAAAGTTAGCGCCAACAAAGGATGGGGGAACTCACTGAATTTCCCTGTTTTTCGTTTTTTTTTTTTTTTTTAGCCTAATAGTAACGGAGGTGCTTTTATGTCGGAGTGTACGACTTTTGGGGTCATCCATAAATTACGTGAGGTGAACCCGGCGAAATCATCACCGGAATCTAACGCAGGGATTTTTTAAAATTGGGCAGGACTGTAGAGCTAAAAAATAAGGAAAAGGTCTACAATTGACGCGAAAGTCGATTTTAGGGGGTTATTTGGCTGAAAAGTGTGGGTGAGACCTAAAAAAAAAAAGTCTCAAAAAGTTGCAAAGACGATCTGTAGGGGGGGGGGTCCGGCGAAATCTCACCAGATCTCACTACAGGGGGGGGGGGGAGAGAGAGAGAGAGAGAGAGAGAGAGAGAGAGAGTCGGGCCAGATCTCACCAAAATCTCACTTCGGGGTGGGGGTCCGAAAATCCGGAAAAAACACCTCACGTAATTTATGGATGTTCCCTTTCCAAATTGTTTCAGGTATTTGACTTTGAAATTCTACACACCTTCACAAAAAGAAAAAGTGTTGTTGAGAGCTATTTTTCGAATTCATCAAAAATATTTCGCAAACTTTGTCGTTATTCACAGATATGACGTAGCAAATCGAAGGACATGTATGTTACTAGGAATGCATGTTCTGATCTTACTTGTAAATAATAATAATAAAAAAATATTCTGATGAAAAGTCTTGATTATTCAAAAACAATGGAGCCAAGATTGCTGATAAGTCAATCGACTGAGAGAACTCTAATGATGACTTTTCCTATAATTCGGCATAGAAGGATTCGCAAAATAAATTTTAATAGCCCTTAAAGAATGTGAACTTTGCTACGATAAGGTAAAGACCGCAAGATAAACGAATGGAAAATTTGTCACTGTGGATTCTCAAGTGTGTCGGACAGCAGCATATTTCATTCTTAGCTGCATGTTATCTCTATTGTGGCTTCGAAATGCAAAATGGTTGTTTTAAAATAATTGAGAAGTGTCTAGCATTGAAATCTATCATTAAATGTACTGCCAGCTTCGTCGGACCTTAACTACAGGCCCTTTGGCAGTCATTTTTCAGGTTCCAGGGTAGGTTTCAGCCCTTCATGTGATCCCATGCATGGGGAGCTGGGGCTTCATGGAGTGTATTGGCAAATCCTGAAAGATATTTGAATCTTTGAACACGTATCTGGACAGCGAGAGATTTATGCAGACTGCAAGCATTGGAGAATGTTTCCGAGAAGCGCAGCGCTATAAATGTCACAAAAAAAGACAAATCCGGGAAAGAAAACTTAGAAGCATGTTTTAGATCGAGGAATTAGAAGAAATGAAGAGAAAGAGTGAAATGTTTCGGTCATGTCATGACAAAGGAGAATGGAAGTGAGACAGTTACAGGACTATTTAGTAAGGAAATGAGAAGGAGATTGTATTAAGACCATTAACCTGACGTATGGAGCAGGCATTAAAGGACAGAGAGCAAGAGTGTCAATTAAAGAAACAATGTACAGATAGCGTCTCAGAGATATGTAGGATCGTAAAAATTGAATTGGGGTATGGCAGAGATAAGTTACTATGAAAGAGTGTTATTGTTGTTGAAACAGCTATAAAAATCGACGGATATTCGTGGTTTAGGATCCTTCGAACAAGGACACTGAATCTACCTTGCCCGGCCTTGACGATATGTGGGATGCCAATTAATATGTCATAGGAACAAATTTGTGAATATGCCTCTGGAAACTTATATCTGTAGGGACTAACTGTCAAAAAATCATAAATTTCTAAATGGTGCCTTTTTTGTGACCATACAGCTTTATCCCTTCATACTTAACCAGAATCTTTACATGACGTATCATGTTAATTAAGAAAGAATTTTTCCGAAATTCGACCCGTAATTGGCAAATTTGTGAGAAATCAAGGTCACGGGTATGTAATAGTTCAAAGGAAATCTTCTAGGATACGCAGGTAAGGAGTGATCGCGTATCCCTAGATGGCAATACCAAACATCACAGATATGTGGAATAACTTTCCATTTTCTGGAGTAAGGAGCTTTTCAGATATTTTTGTTTTGCTAGGGAAACATTACATCATTTCTAATTGTTCCGCAAGACGTGTGTATTTCTGTTGTCAAAGGTGTTACAAATGAGCCGGTTATTCTTTCACGGTACTACAAACCACAGACCTAGCGATTAATCTCATAACATTCACGAAATTGGCGGACGGGCCACCTGGTCTGAGCGAAATTCCAGGTTTCGTAGTCCGCCGATGGCCGAAGCCAAGAAATTTCCGGACATGGCGGTAGCCCTGTGCAAGATACATGATATGTAATCCTTTGTTAATGAGAAAATATCCAGAACTGTAATACAAAACATGATGCACCCCACAATACAATAATGGAAAGCTGCTGCGCCAGTGGCGACGGCTTGTTCCTTGACGATGAGACGGCGCGGCGCCGGAGAGCGATGCTAAAATTCTCGTTTGATGCGTCGCCCGGCGCAAATGGAGGCGGATCCTTGTCTGCCGCTGGAGCAGAATCCGATATCGAAGGAAGAATTCGCGCTCATTACGCGCG